>JARTUT010000486.1:0-185472 GCA_030674115.1 Micraspis discolor
CTCCGATAGGATAGATGCAGAAGAACGCCGAAAACAGTGACCTGTATACAGATTGGGTTGTTCTAATTTGAGAAATTTTGCAATTAACGATGGTAATTTCGAAAACGTATTGAATCCTACTGGCTGTATTGAGACGAAAAACTTTTCGTGCGGAGTGTGAATTGGTGTCAAAGATTGCGTTTTTGATGAATTCACTGTTATTAGAAATAACATATCCTGCACATCATTTATCTGCAACTTATACAGCTCATCTTTTTGCAATGCCCCGGATACTCCAAATATCAATGCGACCTTCAAATAAAAATGTTAAAATTACATACTTTATATCCACGTGACAATAAGAAAAATTTAGAAAATTAATTTAATTGAGTTTTATATTTACCTTTGATATCAAGAAAATACTGTCTGGAGCATTAGTATGAACTCTTTCACATGATCTTTCTCGAGAACTTTCGATATCTTAGGAATATAACCCACTTCATGTCCCTTAATGAACATCACTAGTTTGTGATATCTGCCTATATCAACACTGCTTTTAACGTTCAATGTTGCTTTCAGCGTTGAATACATTGGCCATAAACTTGCTAAGTATCCCTTTTCTGCAACACTATGCCAACAAAATTGAATACGTTCTTCTCCTCGCACCATGACATGAATTGTGCGTAGGTTTTGTCATACAAATGTCGGCTTTTTTCAGGTAGCAGGGTCAAAGTTGCTGCTTTAGCCATTTCTGCAACATCCGGGGTAATTGAGGAGGTATTGACTTCGTAACTCATTGTAATTGAAGTAACTGGCGATATTAATTAAGATTGAGATTGAATACAGCTATATTACGCGTAATTTGACAGATCGATTGTGTTTGGATTTGTTCCATTATTTCTTTTCTCTGTGGAATAACAATGAAACCAAAGATAAATATGCAACAATTTACTGATGTGAAAACAGCCGAGTAAGATTGCCGAGTTTTGTACAGAATTTTTCGAACGTCACTGGAATAGTGGCCGGATAGCGATGCAAACAATTTTGATTCGCCGAGATAATTTGAGATTTTTCTATTTTCACGTTGGAATCTGGATACGCTACGTTCTCTACTACGATGGCTCATGATAAATCCATCACCAGTACTCATTCCACAGCACCCTCGGCTCGAATATGGCGAATGCCGAACGAGTTTTCAATGAAACAAATCTTATCTGGCAAACTAGACATAGAATTGATGTCAAATTTGGCAATAGCGTCCAGGAAGATAAACAGATAATTATTTCATATGCCACTTTTACTTGCACCTCCCAGGGGGGTCAGTAGATACTCGGCCTGATTTTTAAAAATTCATAAGAAATCAACCATACATGAAAAGGCCATCAAACTCCTGCAGAATTATTTACATGTAGACAAAAAAATAATTCAGTAGTTATAACGGCTTAGTGATTATTCAAGCAGATACGAATATCTGGAGAACTAGAAATAGAATCGACACGAAATTCGGTATTTAATCTTTACTCTATATATACAAAATAACTTTGTGATTCACTTCCACTTGCACCCCCTGGGGGGGGGTCTAGCCGAGTTTTCTGTGAATAATTCATACCTGGGAAACTAGACATAGGATTGAAGTCAAATTTCACAATAACATCCAGAAGCATCAACTCATGATTTCTGCATTTTGCCACATTCACTTTCACTCCCCAGGGATGTCTGTCGGTACTCACCCTGATTATTAGAAATTCATAAAAAATCAATCAAACGTGAGAATGCTATCATACTCCCGCAGAATTATCTACATATTGACAAAAAAATAATTCAGTATTTATCTCAGACTACCCCATGGGGGCTAAAATATCGGCTTAATGATTATTCAAGCAGATACGAATATCACGAGAACTAGACATAGAATCGACACGAAATTCGGTATTTATTCTTCACTCTATATACAAAAAATAACTTTGTGACTCACTTCCACTTGCACCCCCTGGGGGGGCTAGCCGAGTTCCAGCCGAGTTTTCTGTGAGTAATTCATACCTGGGAAATTAGACATAGGATGCGGACAGATTACACAATGACAATCAGAAGCATCAAAATATAATTTTTTCATTTGCCACATTTACTTGCACCCCCCATGGGGGTCTATAGGTACTTAGCCTGAGAATTAAAAATTCATACAAAATCAATCAAACGTGAGAATGCTATCATACTCCCGCAGAGTTACCTATACAGGGTGAGTCTTTGACCACTACGTTAATTTTAACCATAGGTTCTTGCGATTAAAAGAAACACTTTTTCCATTACAGTTTTTCCATATTCAGCTGCGTTAAAAAATTATAAGCATTTTCAGTTTTCACATTGGGCAAATTCCCCTCTGTAGTCCAGTTTAGTTTGAATGAAAAATACCTTCCACAGCTTCCACTCATGAATCTGAATTGTTTAAAAACATTATTTTCCCTCTAAAAAATGATTCACTCACTCATTTTTCATCCGATGAGGTCCATATCCAGAAGGAAGATACAAAATACTAATTTTCTGGTAAAAAAAATTCAACAACATAAACATAGATTTTTGTTGTTCTACTATAATTTCTTTCTACGAGGGCCATTCAGAAACAAACCTCCGATTGGTCACAGTGCGGGTAGTGGGGGGGAGTAGCGGGCCATCTGTGCATTCACGCGCTCAGCAGGTCAGTCGGCATCAAGCCGTAGTCGAGTGAACATCGTACCTGCGCTAGTTTAGTTTTTGTGGCAGTTTGAAATGTGTACTGCAATAGAAAATCCCGCCAAATGTGAGGTGCTTGCTGTTATAAGGTTTTTTACAGCCGAAGGATACTCTGCAGCAGCTATTCATCGTGAGCTTTGTGCCGTGTACGGACCAAAATTTATGTGTGCAGGAGTTGTCCGTGAATGGGTACGTTTATTTAAAAGTGGACGAGAAAACGTTCATGATGAAGAGAGGAGTGGTAGACCATCATTGGTGACTGACGAACTCGTTCAGACAGTTGATGCAAAAGTTCGTGAAAATCGAAGAAATGGCTCGGGTCCCAGCGGTTTGATGACGACGAAGAGCTCAAAGATGCGGTCAAAACTTGTGAAGAGATACGATAAGTGCCTTAATCGTAATGGAGACTATGTCGAAAAATAGTGCAAAGATGAAGTTGTATATATTAAAATATCTTTACTTAACTTGGTGTATTTTTTTCAATTAACCGGAGGTTAGTTTCTGAACGGCGCTCGTAGTTTAAGATTATAAACCATCCCTTTCTAGTGAGAAATTAAAAAAAAAACCTCAGAATTATTGGATGTTTTCATCATACATTTGTAATTTTCTTCTTAAAATTTCCAAATCATGAAAACTATCATTTCTATGAAAAATTCCGTGGCAAGAGGTTGTCACATTGCTTTTTTTTTCACTCCAAGCCAGAAAAAATCATCTATGATTTTCCAAATACTGATATTTCTGAAGTTTCTTCTCCTTGACAGAGACCAGTGAACAGATCTATGAGGTCTCTTGATATCATACTGTTAAAAATATGAAAATCTTTAACAATAATGAATAATGTCACTACGAATAATTATTTTAAAGTGATGTTACTTTGCTTGATGATTAATTTCTGTACTGAATCCCAATAACAATTTATTTGGATAGATTACAAGTATTCCCAGATTTAGGTGTGCAATTATACTTGCTTGTAGAAATTGAGTTTGATCACCTAGATTTGATTCTGAAAAGTCAACTTTAATAAAAAATTTTTTGTTAAATCATTGATATGAATCTATTCTTTTTAGACTATAATTAATTACTGAACATGAGTAAATTTTTGGTTTTTATAATCAGAGTATCTGTTTTAATTACGTAAACAAAAACATAACTATTTAATAATGGTTATTCATAGATTATGTCAACTTTTAATACATTGCCATAGAATATTAATTTATTACCGAACCCCAGGAGAGAAAAAATTAATAATTGCAAAGTTTTTTTAAATGAAAGATAATATCTGTAACCATTATTGATCTTCAGTTATAATTTTCCTCAGAATAACTAGAGTGAATTTTTATCACATTAAAATATTATAACGTCTCTGTGGTGGGTAGTTCCCAATAAAATAGTGTTCTGTGAATCCTTGCTGTTTTGATTCTGTTTTAAACTGTCAACAGTTATTTCTAGCTTTCTTCAAGAAAAAAATGTGGAAAATATTGTTAGGATAATTTCGATAGTTTGAAATTATTCAATTCAGTATGAAATGAATATGGTCAGAAAATGCATTCCAATCTTTCTTGTTTATGAGCTGATAGCTTCCAGTTTCAATATTGATTGAATTTTAATTAACCATGCATCATAACAAACATTCTAAAATATTAAAACTAAGTCAAATTCTATTATCTCCTAAGTTTGTGAACCAGGTTGAATCGATGTATGAAATAAAAATGTGACAAAACTCCTATAAACGTACAAAACAAATCTAGGAGACTGGGTTCGAAGTTTTTAAAACTCATATGAACTAAATTTGAAGCATTCCTATGTTAGAATAGATATAGTATGATGAACACTGAAAGTCTGAAGCTTTAGAGAATCAGCTCGACATAAAGTCAAGTCTTCAATTTAACAGGTCCTGACAGAAAATAGATTACCTATTTCATCCATCATCATCAAAATATACCGAAGTACCTATGTGAGCGATGGAAAACTCTATATATATTTTACTCTGGATTAAATATTAAACAAGGTGCTAGACGTCATTGATAATGAAAACAGCAAATGGCGATTTAGATTTTGTGGTGAAAGTAAGACAAAAATTGTTCAGTGGTTAATTTCATCAATAGTGTTTAGTGGTGGAACCAGGAGAGATTTCCCCAAACTTTTGTAGAAATATTTGATAAAGACATAAAATATGGCAACATTGAACAAATCTGATTATTGAATCATTTCAGCACAGAGTTGGATTGGGGGAAATCAGAAAATTTGGACAAAATTACATCGATTCAATTCCATTCAACTTCAAATATCTCAAGAATGGTGCAATTCAGGAGAAAAGATGAAGAATAATTTTATCTGCAAAAAAGAATAATGATTCCAGGAAGTACGAGATACGGAATTTAGTTCAAGCGATATTTGTTTTTCTATCTATTTCTATCTATCTATTGATGCCAAAATATGCATCACTGTTATCAAAAACCTTCTACAACAGATCATTTCAATCGATATTGTTGTTTCAATGTTACAGGTGAAAATGCAATTTTTTTTATGAAATATCAACACCCTATATCATTTGAACGGGGCTAAATTTGGAAAAATGAAATAGGAAGGAAATGTTTCTTTTGACGTCAAGAATCAATGGTTAAAATTAACGCAGTGGTCAAAGACTCACCCTGTATATTGACAAAAAAATAATTCAGTATCTCTGACTTGCAATCCTATGGGGGGCTAAAATATCGGCTCAATGATTATTCAAGCAGATTCAAATATCTCGAGGACTAGACATAGAATCGACACAAAATTCGGTATTTATTCTTCCCTCTATATACACAAAATAATTTTGTGACTCACTTCCACTTGCACCCACTCTGGGGGACAGGCCGAGTTCCAGCCGAGTTTTCTGTGAGTAATTCATACCTGGGAAACTAGACATAGGATTGAGGTCAAATTTCACAATAACATCCAGAAACATCAACTCATAATTTCTGCATATGCCACATTCACCCCCCAGGGGGGTCAGTAGGTAGTCGGCCTGATTTTTAAAAATTCATAAAAAATCAACCAAACATGAGAATGCCATCAAACTCCTGCGGAATTATCTACATGTTGACAAAAAAATAATTCAAGGCTTAATGATTATTCAAGCAGATACGAATATCTCGAGAACTAGACATAGAATCGACACGAAATTTGGTATTTATTCTTCTCTCTAAATACAAAGAATAACTCTATGACTCACTTCCACTTGTACCCCCTGGTGGAGGCCTAGCCGAGTTTTCTGTAAGTAATTCATACCTAAGAATGTAGACATAGGATTGAGGTCAAATTACACAATAACAACCAGAAGCATCAACTTATGATTTTTGCATCTGCCACATTCACTTGCACCCTCCAGAGGGGTCAGTAGATACTAAGCCTAATCATTAAAATTTCATAAAAAATCTACCGAACGTGAGAGCGCTATTATACTCCTGCAGAATTATCTATGTATCGACAAAAAAATATTTCAGTAGTTATCTCTGACTTGCGACCTCATGTGGGGCTGTCCTTAGCTGGTGCCTTCTTCCAACTTGGGGACCTACATTCTCGAACTCCTCAAGATTATTCAGCTCAATAAGTATGCTCCTGATGCAATTTTATGTACAATTCAATACTTGTCGAATCTACATCTTGATCTATTGTCCTTCCAGATCTGTAAAAATAATGTTGATAACGAACTTCAAATCGATTTCATTAATAGTCACCTTTCCATTTCGTTTATAATTCATGAATTCCATCAATAATACTTAATGAAATTTTCACATAAATGAAAATTATTCTTTTTCTTCCTCATCATCATCACTGGGTTCTCCTTCTCGCTCCATTTACTTCTTTTTTTTTTCTCATTTTGTCGTGAATATGTTTTTGAATTCGGGTTGAAATTGACAATGATAACTTTGTTGTCATCATTTATATTTGGGTAACTTAATCCGAGACATTTCGTTGCCAAGAAAACTATAGTTCCAAAAAATTTAGAAAGCCCTGACGTGAGGTCAGTTGGCTTAGACGCTCTTGTAAACCACTTACAATTATTTAAATTTTGAAAAATCATATCTCCAGAACTATTAGCTTGTCGAAGTCGAGAGTGGTATTTTTGTATACGTCTGATAAAACTGCACCATAAAAAAATTTTATTTGAACAGTGTCATTTGAAAAAAAAATTTTTTTTTGTTACTCCGAACCTATTCGGCCGATTTGACCGAATAACGAACTTAGCTGAGATATTTATACCTCAAACCTATTCTGAAAGTTTGAACTCTCTAACTTCATCCGTTCGAGAGTTATCGTGTTCACGGAACGGACGGACGGACAAAATCGATTTTGACCACGGATTATTCATCAGCAGGTCCAAACAAAACGATTGATACCACTTTTGCCCAAAAATTCGAAAGTCACAGACATTTGGGCAAATTGATAAGCACTCTGTTCAGGTGAACAAGAGCGCCAAAAAGCTTATATGCGACAAGATCGTGGTCCAAAAATGCCCAACGTCTAGAAACAAATTGAACTTGAAAGAAGACAAAGAGCAAGTACTACTTGACGAATACTTCAAATCGAATTTGAAAGACATAAAATAGAACGTCTTTTGAAAAAGGAACCATATAAAAAACTAGTCTAAGCAATGTGAAAAATCTGAGAAGCATCAACCATCATGAACGAAAAATTAAATAATTCAGACATTGAATTCAGAGCCAAGACAAATTTCAGAATATTATGAAAGATGTCTTACCCGTTATATACTCTAGTGCACTGAGAGTACCCTTTGAGGAACCAAAGTATAACATAAAGTTGAAAAAACGTTGTGAGATTTTATGTTTCATAACAATGTTGGGCGAAATGAATTCCATGTTGAAGTTTCTTGATAATTAACCAGCATATAAAGAAATGAAGCAGGGTCCTGCTTTATATTGGAACATAGTTTACAAATTCCGTTCTTTATTTCTTCATCTAGAATGCGTTTAGTGTGGAATATTCTTGAACAGGCCCTACAAGTTAAATAAAGTTTATTTTCAATATTTCCACATAAAAGACATATATTTTTCATAGACATAGAAAATTTCAAGATTTCATGTTGAAATTGCTTTCTCAGCTCGTTGATGTCGATCCATCCTGCCAAAGATTTGATTTCCTTCATTTGTTTGAAGTAATAAATAATGTTTACTCCACAATTAAAGGTGTCGTTTTGTTTAATGTGCTTTTTGTTCTTTATTGTCCAGTTTTCGTGATGTTGTAGGTTTTCTAATTGGTTGCTTTTTTCGAATAATTAATAAATTGTGTAAGATAATGAACTGTTTTTGATCGCCCTTCACCATAAGGATCTAAGAATAAAAATTCATCTTTAGAAATGTTGATGAGCACTGCACACCAATGGTTGGAATTGACTAATATATGTACAATTCGTTTTTCGACATGATGAAGTTCTTCAAAAATGAATGTTCTGGATAAAAGAAAATAAATTGTGCATGAAGGGCAGCCTCTACAATTTGAAAATTCCCCTCCTTATTATACAGATTCAAAATATAATCTATCACATAATCAGTGAGCCATTCAGCCATTGAGCTTGTCATTCAGACTCAGATAATCTGCAAGATGCGATTTCTTATATGCATTCTGCAGGATGGCAATCACATATCCTCGACCATTCGGAAATTTCTGGTAATATTTTAGATCTTCAATGAGTCCGTTGGAGTAAAACTTCATTGTCGTAACATGTATAGCCTCATCTTGATATTCATTCGAAATTATTGTTCTGCCCGAGTTCTCACATATCTTACATATAAACTCCCCAGTGAAAGTTTTCTCTGATTCGCACAGTTGGTGCACCCAATGTTTACATTGGTCACATTGAACCCAATCGGTTGTAGTCCTGTCCAGAGATCCTTCACAGCAGTATTGGCAAATTGGGATGCTTATTTCTTTAGTATTATTTTCTTTCCGTAATTTCTCAGATAGAATCTTTAGATGGCGACCCTCAAAGTGACCTTTAAACAACGATTTTCTTCTTCTCCTAACTGCTTCATCTCTTTTGAATACTCGACTAGTGTTATATATTCACTTTGAAATAATAACTATTTTTACTATTATGAGTAATTTATTTATGACAGTCTGGTCTCGATTACAGCATTTACATGAATGAATGAAAGGAATGAGATACTTGCGTACAGTCAAAGCAGACACTGCGCAAGCCTCTCAAAACACATGAAATTCAACTCGAATATATCACAGTCTTCCCCCTTAAATCTAAAACTTAAAAATAGAAAAGTATTGTTATTCTAGGAATTTATTTACAATTACTTAAAGAATCTTGAATCTAACATTATAATTATTATCTATTATTTATTTACATATTTCATCAATAAATCTTTGTACAGGCTTTCTGTCACGTCTAGGATATCTAGAATATTCATTATTATCAATTTCAGAATTATCAGGTATTGCACTTACATCCTTGTTAACATTATAATCATTATTGGAGTTTTCATAATTGGCTGTGGTAATAGGATCATTATTGGTATGATCCATTAATAGTGAGCTATGATTATTTGAATTATCTGAATATTTTTCATTATTCGAGATGAATAATCCTGGTGAACTTTTCATTTTATTAATTTGATTGACATGTCTTTTCCAAATAGCGCGTAATGATGGAATTTCAACTAAATATACCACCTTGCCCATTTTTTTTTTTATAATTCCTTCTACCCATTTTATCCTATTCTTATATCGAAAATCTTTCGTACTTACTCTATCTCCTATTGAAAATGGCTCTCTTACTCTCCCACCATAATATTTTTTTTGTTTGCATTGATTTTGTAACAGTTTTACGTATTTTATTCAAAGTAGGTTTCATTAAATCAAATTTGGTGTTCACATCTCTACCTAATAAAAGAAAAGAAGGAGAAACGCCTGTTGTTGCATGAATAGTGTTTCTGTAGTCAAATAAAAAATTTTGTAAACAGTAAGTAATATCTTGATTATTACTATCTTCTAATGCTTTTTTTAAAGCGGATTTTATAATCGCCACAGCATTTTCAGCCGCACCATTCGATTGTGGATAATAAGTAGGTGATGTTATCGATTCAATATGATATTTTTTTATGAATTGACTCATTTCAGAACTAGAAAAATTTGAAGCGTTATCAGAAACCAACATTTTTGGAATACCAAAACGACAGAACACACTAAATAATGCTTTTATGGTAAAAGCCGATGTTGTTGTTTTCGTTGGGAACACTTCTAACCACTTAGAATGAGCGTCTAATATTACTAGAAAATTATAACCGAACAACTGACAATAATCAAAGTGTACTCTTTCAAATGGTTCCAATGGCCAATTCCATGGGTTGAGTGTAGATTTAACCGCTGTGAAACGATTTTTAGCACAATTTTTACACGACATGCATACGTCTTCAATATTTTTATTAATATTAGGCCAATAAAATCGGGATCTCGCAATAGATTTCATTTTAATGATACCCAAATGAGTTTCATGAAGAGATTCTAATACTCTTTTTCTCAATTTGACCGGTATTATCAATCTATTATTCCACAATAAAATATCATTTTCAATAGTCAATTGATTTCGAATTATATAATAAGGTTTCAAGTTCATATTATTTTTCGAGTATTTCGGCCAAGAAGTTCGTAAATATTTGATTACTTTTTGTAAAGTTTCGTCTAATTTAGTTTCTTCTTGTACTTCTTTAAAAGAAGTTACAGGAATATTCAATTGTGAAAAGTAATTAACATAATCAACATCAATGGTTTCTTCGTTTACTACGTCAGAAACCGGCAGTCTTGAAAGAAAATCAGCTCTATTATTTTCTGACTTAATATGTTCTATAGTATAATCATAACTACTCAAAATTACAGCCCATCTTCTTAACCTATTAGCTGTAAATTGCGGAATGCCCTTTTTTTGGTTGAAAATAGCACATAAGGGTTTGTTATCGGTAACTAACACGAAAGGACGTCCATATAGATACTGATTGAACTTGTTTAGACAAAAAATTATCGCCAAACCTTCGCGCTCTATCTGACTATACCCTTGCTCAGTTGACGATAAAGTTCGTGAAGCATATGCTATCGGTCGTTCTTCCTTGTTTGGGAAAACATGACTTATTACACCACCTATTCCATATGGACTAGCATCAGTTGTTAATTTCAATGGTAGTTTGTTATCATAATGAGCTAGAACTTTAGTTGAACTAAGTATTATTTTGATTTCTTGAAAAGCTTTCTGGCATTCTCTAGTCCACTCGAATGCCGAATTCTTTTTAATAACTTATATAAAGGATATAAAATTGTCGCTAAATTAGGAACAAATTTTCCATAATAATTTATCGCACCTAAAATAGATTTCAGCTCAGATATATTTCTAGGTGATCTTGCATTTAAAACTGGTTCAATTTTATCTGATAGTGTATGAAGTCCATTCCGATCAATTTTATGACCCAAATAGCATATTTCAGTTTGATTAAATGCACATTTGTTCATATTTACTTTAAGTCCAGATTCCTGTAATCTTTGTAACACTCGATTCAATCTAAAATCATGTTCATCCTGATTAGAACCACAAACATAAATATCGTCTAAAAATACTCCACAACCATCTATATCTTGAAACAACTGTTCCATTATTCTCTGAAATTTACCACAAGCACATTTTATTCCATAAGGTAATCTCAAATATCTGAATAAACCCAAGTGAGTCGAAATGGTACATAATTCTTGAGATTTTTCATCTAAACATAATTGTGCATAGGCAAATTCGAGATCTATTTTCGAGAATACAGTAGCTTTTTGCATTTTAGCAAAAAGATCTTCAACTCTTGGTAATGGAAATGAATCATTTTCAATAAACGGATTGATTGTTATTTTGAAATTACCTGCTAATTTAACAGAACCATCTTTTTTTATGATGGGAATTATTGGAGTAGCCCAATTTGAATATTCAACAGGTTTTATAACATTTAATTCTATTAATCGTTGAATTTCAATTTCAACTTTTTTTTTAATTGCATATGGCATTGGCAATGGCCTACAAAATTTAGGTTTTATGTCTTGTTCCTTTAAATTGATAGTGACAGTGTCTTTATTGAATTTACCCAGACCTGGGCTGAAAAGATCTAAAAATTTTTCATGAAGCCTTTTTTTATAATCAATAATTTGATTGATTGGAACGATTTCCAGATTAAAAAGTTTCATGAAATCGCGTCCTAAAAGTGGAGGCCCACCATTTTCAATTACATAAATATCTAATTTCTTAGTTTGATTATTGTAACCAAGTTCGAAATAACTCTTTCCCAATATTTTGAGCTGACTACCATTATAGGAATGTAAAATCTTATAAGATTTCTTTAAAGTATGATGACTGAAATTTTCATAGAAAAATGTCTTAGATATAGCAGAAACACCTGCGCCACTATCTATTTGAAAGGTAAACAATCGATTATCAATGAGTACATCAATGAAAAATGGTTTGTTTATGTTAGTATGAACATTTGTTAACGTGAATAATTCACCTGAGTCAAGTTCTAAAAAATGTTGTTTTTCATCATTGTTATTACCTCGATTTATTGCATTTCTCTTGTTGTTGTTGTTGTTCGCGCACATTGTTGCCATGTGACCTTTCACTCCACACTTCGAACATATCGCGTCTCGAAAAAAGCAGTCACGATCCTCATGATTTTTCCTTCCACAAATACGACATTTGGCAACCTTGTAGCGTTGAGACCGATTCGCTTGAGATGGAAAATTTCTTGATGACGTCTTAGAAAAGTGTGACGTATTATGATCAGCTTTATGCGTAGTATACAACATTGCTTCCGTTTTGACATACCTGTCTGATGAATTATTATATTTGGCCGCCATTTTAGCAGAAGCTATATTAACAACATCAGCGAAGGAACTTGCTTTCTTTTCTTCCAAGAGTCTATCTTGAACTTCTCCTCTTTGGAATCCAACGATGAATTTATCTCTTAACATCATATCTAGCACTTCCGCTTCAAAATCACATTTTGATGCAAGGCTACGTACTCGTGCTCCCCATTCAACTGCGCTCTCGTGATCAGATTTCGTTGCGATATAAAATTTATATCTGTTTGTAAAAAATGAATCTGTTTCCTTAAAATGATTGTTGAAGGTTTCTATCAAAGATTCATAGGACTTTTCTTCTGGCTTGGAAGGCATGCAAAGGTTGTACATAAGTTTGTATGATTCCTCGCTTAAGGCATTCAGCAGAATTGCCCTCTTCTTTTCTCCTTCTTCGACATCATTCGCAGCAAAATAATTGTCGAGTCGGCGGATGAATATGGACCAGTCGTTATCGGCGAAGTTGAATTCACGTACTTGTCCTTGTTGGGTAGCCATTTTGACACAATAATGTAATTTGACACTTTGTATTTGATTATTATGAATTATTTAATGGGTTCGTACGAATAATTATTCGTTAACTCGTCGCCAATTTGTTATATATTCACTTTGAAATAATAACTATTTTTACTATTATGAGTAATTTATTTATGACAGTCTGGTCTCGATTACAGCATTTACATGAATGAATGAAAGGAATGAGATACTTGCGTACAGTCAAAGCAGACACTGCGCAAGCCTCTCAAAACACATGAAATTCAACTCGAATATATCACAACTAGTCAGACTACTTTTTGGGATGACACAATCTATTTCTTTAGAAAGAGACAAAACTAATTCTCTCGAAGCTCTAACATATCTGGAACATTTCAAATTTCTTTCCCCGCCTTAAACTTTATTCTTCAATATGTTAAAATAGTTCTCAACTGGAGCGTTACTTATTCTGTCTCTTCCGAATTTTGTCAACATGACTGCTGACCACAGTGGCAAAAATGGCATATACTTTTTCGAAATTACTTGCCAAAATTTAGGATTATAAAACTCATTTTTGTCACCTCCTTCTTCCTTGATCGTGATGTAACTAACTGTTATTCTCCTAAAATGTCTATAAAACTGGCTGTGTTTCCCCACAGAATTCTCTGGAGAATCCTTGTCGTCTGGCATGTCTGAGGTTGGTATTTTTTCGTTCTCGTCAGAGATAAAATAATCATTTCTTTTTTTATCTTGAATGAGTTTATGTATAGATTGTATAACTCCAGAGTACAAATAAACTCGCTTACACTCATTGTAAGACTTTTTGACAATAGAACCTGTTGCATCAAAGTGTAAAAAAAAAACTCCTCCTTTCTGGTTGTCTTTTCATATTTCAGGATTTTCAGTTGCTCTATGCTGAGTAATTTCACCATGAATGGCACACAACGATCCTGAATATATCCTTTGTTGGTTAACTGCATCTGACATATATCCATCGAATCATTTTTGTCCTTATCGAGATGTCCTCTGGCTTCAGACCTTATTTTTCTAATTGTTGAATCAAATTTTATCTCCTGTAGATTTCTAGCATTGATCAACTGAGTACTCGCTTGAATTATTGTTTTTTTTTGTAATCGGATGGCCTGAGTTTGAGTAACTTTTTTTCACTAAAATCCGTTCATATCCTTTCACATAATTGGTTGTGAGTTTTTCATGAAAAATATCGATAGAAGAGCTGAACACATTTACAGTTCTTCTCGAAATAATACGAATTTTGAACTTCTTACAATTTCTTCTATTATGAATGCAGAATGCCTGTATTATCATATCCCCATTTATAAGCAATTTTTTTGTCTTTTATGGCCAAAGAGCAAGTGTTATTGACATATTTACGAATTCTATTTCTAATATAAAAATTAATGAGTCTTTCACCTCGTTTGTTTTGAAATAGGAATTCTCGATGTGAGTCTGGTATTTTAAATGTTTCTTCAAATACTTCGCAATCTTTATAACTCAAGGGATTTCCGTGTCTGCGTATTTATTGACCCTGTCTTTAGGAATTAGATGTTTTAGAACTGGTTCAAATAAATTGAAATTGTTCGTTACTTCCAGAGAATTAATCGTTAAATTATTTTCATTTTCGTCTGTATTTTGAAAGTGGCAAAGTTCAAAATTGCAATTTTCGATTTTGAAATAGGAGAAAAATAAAGGTCATCAAAAATTTTAATGCCGTTGGATTGGAAATCTTGTTCTGGGGTAGAAGAAGATACTAAGTTTGATGCTTTACCTGGTATTATTGCGAAGTCGGAGTTCTTATGAGAACAATTCACTTCTCTGATGACTTCTTCCTTATTTCTTGTCATGTAACGGAATAAAACACTGAGCAAAATTTTCAACTCGAAAGACATAGCTTTCATTAAATCACTTCTCGGATTGAGAACATCTTCATTATTAGAACTATTCACATTATGCTTCAAATACACTAAAATGTCTGAAAACACGTTTTCTCTTTTGAACACCATTATGTAGATTCACCAGTGAATAAAATATCCAACAGAGCCTAGATGAAAGAAAGTGAACTAGATAACAAGACAACACCTAACAAAAAAAAAAACAAACAAGAACAAAACCAAAATAGTATGACCAACAGAACAAATCTGACTAACTCGCAATCAGAACGCTTTGAGAATAATCAAAAAGAACAGTATAATGCCGAATACGAATGAATCACTCCACCAAAAAACATAAGCCCTTTGAGATTTTCACATCTGTTGTATTAGCATTTCATAAATGTTGGCTCGAATAGCAACTACTATGTACTGCCAGGTCAAAATACACTCTATAAATGGGACTTTTTCAAAGCTACCCCAATTGTTTTCAATCATTATGGTATAATTTTCAAATAGAACTAACTCCGTAACAGTCTGAAAGGAAAGATGATTCTCGGAATTATGCAATTATTTATTTATATTGGTAATGAAGGATAGTGAGGAATTCAATTAAATTTGGCTAATTAACAGAATTGAATAATGTAATTTTGGAGCATCGATCTAAACAGTGCAGACGAAAACAATAATTTAATGGGATTGAATGGTTGCTCTGTATAGTTATGATGTGGTATTTAATTATAGGGATTTACCTCTTATAAACCTCCTTGAGGGGTGCTAGTAAATGAAGTAAATGTGTCGATTCTATTTCGAGTTCTCGAGATATTCGTATCTGCTAGAATAATCACCAAGCCGATATTTTAGCCCCCCACTGGTATGCAAGTCAGAGATAACTACTGTTACTGCAACTCATTGTTATTAGTTGAGTTCATTCATTTTATTCCAAGTTGCTTGCTCGTTTCGTGCGGCCCACGTATATGTTCATTTCATTGTCCGATTAACGCGTAACATATGTTGGAGCATATGACCTATGTCAAACAAAGAACGAGAGTGCGAAGTCGTCGTTCATCCACATATCGTCGTGCAACACTTTCTTCGCAATCAATGAATTTCTCAATTTCTACAAATTAGAACTCTGGTGAAAAAAGTGACTATTTCTCGCTCGTGAGTGACACGTTGATTCAGCCGTACTGTGAAACCAGGTAGGCAAAAGTCAGTGCTCCACATTCGATTTTCTTTCGAGTCATTTTTTTCTTATCAGAATTTCATTGTTAATTTTCTATTTCGTTTTCGTTTAGTTTTCAAAGGCCCTTGTCTTGCCATTTTGGTCCTTCTTGAGCCGCATATTTTCGAACCGCGTTTTCAAAATTATTGCGATCAAGCATTTTGGAATTTTTTCATTTAGTTTCTTCATTTGCATTTATTTCAATCTGTCAATTATTCACGTAACCTCAAAAACTTGACAAGATATCGAACACATTCATAAATCCTTTAATTTCTGCGCATGTTATAGAATTTAGCTTTCAATACATCCATTTTTCATTTTAATCACATAGACAACTCTTCATTTGTTTTTCTCATCTATGCTCATAACCTTGATTCAAAACATAAACAAAGATAGACATTCTTGTTTTTGTTTATTTACATTTCATTATTTTCAACTCAATTTTCAATTTAATAGATTCAATCTTAATTATTTACTTTATTAATTAATTTAGTTCTTTTCGATCGGTTAGTCTATTTACTGTTTTTTCAAAATTACACAAAACAAAATTCACATTGTTTTCTGCAGTATACCTTGAATAATAATAATGGCGACAAAATTGAAACAACTCAAAGCTCGTCGTCAAATTGTTATTGATGATCTCGAGGAAATTCTGAATTTGGCACAATTCGCTGTCACTGATGAAAGTCTCCACGTAAGATTCAAATTAAGATTCAAAAAACTTGAGGATATTTTCGAAGAATTTCAAAAGTTACACTCTTCAATTGTCTCTATGATTGTATCCTCCGAAGAACCGGAATTGAACACTGAGAAGGTTATTCGAACAGCCTTTATGGATAATTATTACACCATCAGAACAACTTATGCTAATTTATTTCCTGTAGTAAACATTCCAGTAAAAAACCAAGACACTTACTTTATCAGTTCGCCAAATGTTAAACTTCCAAAGATAGTATTGCCCATTTTCAATGGGAATTATAAAGAGTGGCCTACTTTTTTCGATATGTTCCAAAGCTTGGTACATGAAAATTCTAACTTGAGTCAGATAGAAAAGTTTCAATACCTCCTTAGTTCACTTTCTTCTCATGCTTTAAGTTTAGTTAAAGTGTTTCCATTGACTGCTAAAAATTATGAAAGCGCGTTTCAGACATTGGCGGAAAGATATCAAAATAAAAGACTTCTCGCTAATACGTGTTGGAAGGAAATCTGTAATGTTCCAAAGCTACAGGGTGATTCAGCTAAAGACCTTAGGCGAATTCTAGAGGTTTTTGCGGAGAACTTATCGGTATTAAGAAATTTAGGTTTACTCGTTGACCAGTGGGACTTTGTTTTATTTCACATTCTCATTCAGAAATTAGATTCAGCAACGATCAAACGTTTTGAATTACAAGAATGTTCAACCGATATTCCGTCGTTTGTCAATTTGCGAAATTTCCTGACAAATCAGTGTATAGCCTTGGCGGCAGTAGCTCTTTCTCTTCCGTCGAAAACTCATTCAGTTTCGAATTCTCAAGTTTTAAAATCTAGTTCTCTCTCAATGAATAGAAGAAATTCGACTCTTCTCGTTCAAACGGAAACTGAATCATTCAAGAAACGTATAACTTGTAATTATTGCAAGTTAGCTCATAATATTTACAAATGTCCATCATATTTGGAACAAATTGTTCAAGATCGGTTCAAGACTGTGAAGAACAAAAATTGGTGTATCAATTGCCTCTATTCTGGACATAAGATTAACAATTGTTCTTCAAAGTCAAATTGTCGTACTTGCCACGGAAGGCATCATACCCTGTTGCACGTTTCATTTCAATGCTGCAAATTCATCGGATTCAGGCTCAGCTCAGGTTTTAACCAATGTTTCTTCAAATTCTACCATTCTCTTAGCAACCGCTGAGGTCGAAATTCGTGATGCTTGGGGTAGATATCAGAAGGTCCGAGTTCTGTTAGATGGAGGCTCTCAAATAAATATTATAACTCAATCGTGTGTAAATAGATTAGGCTTGAAAATTTGTGATGCTTCATTTTCGATAAATGGAATTTGTGAAAGCTCATCTTCTGCTAATTGCAGCACTGAATGTACTATTCTCCCATCAGGTCAAATAAATCCATCTTTTACATTCGATGCCGTCGTGATTCCGAAGATTTGTGCGGAAATGCCGAGTTCTTTCGTAAATCATTCGGTTTGGAATTGTGTCTATAACAAGAAGTTAGCAGATCCGAACTTTTCTATTCCGAAATCAATAGACCTTCTCCTGGGAGCGGATATATTCTCTTTAATAATTCGACCGGGTCGTATCGAGGGTAACGGTTTAGAACCAACAGTACTTGAGACAGTATTTGGTTGGGTTTTCATGGGAAAGATTCAATCACCTAACATATTAGTTAACAATTTTCATTTGTCATTGTCTGAATCAGGTTTAAACTCCTCGTTGAAAAGATTTTGGGAACTTGAAGAAGTTTCAGAGAATGTCATTGTATCACCAGAAGATCAATTTTGTGAGAACTTATACACTCAGAACTATTCTAGAAATACATCTGGACGGTACACTGTGGCATTACCATTTAAACCTGATCAGTCAACACTTTCATTCGGTGACACATATTCTCTCGCATTACGTCGTTTTTTATCCCTTGAACGTAAACTTATTAAAAACCAGAATATATACAGGGAATACTCTACTTTCATGAAGGAATATTTAGAAAAGGATCATATGTCATTGATTTCTACTAGTTCGGATTATGAAAATACTTTCTATATCCCTCACCATTGTATAATCGAACCAAGCAGTCCATCTACAAAGTTGAGGGTTGTTTTCGATGCGTCAGCTCATGTACTTGGTCATTTATCTTTAAATGAAGCCCTATTGATAGGTCCTAGATTACAAAAAGATATTATTGTCGTTTTGATGAACTTTCGTGTTCGTCGGTTCGTTTTCACAGTTGATATCAAACAAATGTATCGTCAAATATTAGTTCAAAATTCACATCGAAGCTTTCAAAGAATGTTGTGGCGGTTTTCTCCATCCATACCTCTGGATCATCAATATCACCATTCTTTGGATTTTGATATAGATCCGATAGTCAAAATTCTCGGTTTGCGGTGGTTTCCTTCGTCGGACGAATTTTCTTATCTTGCAAAAACTACTGTGCAGGTATGTACCAAACCTACCATACTGTCCGAACTTTCTCGAATTTTCGACCCTTTGGGGTTCCTTTCTCCATTTACTTTTCTTCCTTAACATTTGATCCAGCATCTTTGGACATTAGGTTTGCAGTGGGATGATACACTTCCAGACGATGTCAGCCGTCGCTGGAATCAGTGTAAATCCGAATTAACCGAATTGGGTAAATTAAAGATACCTAGGAAACTTGCATCGAAACCATTTTATCGTTGCGAACTTCATGGTTTCGGAGATAGTAGTGAGCGTGGTTACGCAGCCGTGGTATATTTCAGGTTTTTTAATTTTGACGGCTCCATTGACATCTCTTTCGTAGGTGGTAAATCAAAGGTCTCCCCATGGAAGAGAATTTCACTTCCACGACTAGAATTGTGTGCTTATCTCTTATTATCAAAACTCATTAATGTGGTTTCCTCTGTTTACCAATCAGCCTTTACTATAGACAACATTTTTGCTTGGTCTGATTCTATGGTAGCTTACATTTTCAGATTTGTTCACTTCATGAAGAACTCTAAGGCTCCTAGGATATATAGATTTTCCGCAGTTCATCTCAAAGATGCACATTTCTTCATTATAAAACAGGTTCAACGGGTTGTGTTCAAGGAACAGATCGATAGTCTCATCTCGGGAAATCCCATATCTCAATTACTTCGAAAATTGAATCCATTTATTGGAGAAGATGGTGTTCTCAGGGTGGGCGGTCGTCTGTCTTTTTCTGGTCTGGCTCTTGATCACAAACACTCAGCTTTGCTTCCTTCATTTCATCGTCTTACTGAGCTCCTTATTCAGCATTTCCACAAAATATGTCTGCATCCGGGTGCCCAGACTTTACAGTTCCTTCTGTCTCAACAGGTCATACAGGAGTTTTATACAGTCCACTTACAGATTGAGTCTGTGCTCAATTCTCGCCCTCTATGTCCGCTTAGTAATGATCCGAATGACATATCTGCACTGACACCAGGACATTTTCTTACTTTGGCTCCATTAACTGCTATTCCTGAACCAGATTTATCTCACCTATCTATCGGTCGATTATCGCGTTGGCAGCTTTTAACTCGTATCCATCAGGATTTTTGGAAAAGATGGAATTTAGAATACCTGAACACACTGCAACAACGAAAAAAGTGGTTCAATAGTGACTCGCCACCTTATTCAATAGGTGCACTAGTCTTGATAAAAGATGATCAACTCCCTCCATTGCGCTGGCGACTTGGACGCATTGAGAAATTGCATCCTGGCGCTGATGAAATGGCTAGAGTAGCTACTATTCGGACTACTCAAGGTGTACTGCAGAGATCAGTGGTGAAATTATGTCCATTACCTCTCCAATAGTTATGACGTATGTTGATGTATATATGTATATATTTTTTTTGCTTTATGTTCGATATCTTTTCAATTTTATATTTGCTTTGTTTCATAAAATATTCTATTTTAGGTGGGCGGTTAGGTTACTGCAACTCATTGTTATTAGTTGAGTTCATTCATTTTATTCCAAGTTGCTTGCTCGTTTCGTGCGGCCCACGTATATGTTCATTTCATTGTCCGATTAACGCGTAACATATGTTGGAGCATATGACCTATGTCGAACAAAGAACGAGAGTGCGAAGTCGTCGTTCATCCACACATCGTCGTGCAACACTTTCTTCGCAATCAATGAATTTCTCAATTTCTACAAATTAGAACTCTGGTGAAAAAAGTGACTATTTCTCGCTCGTGAGTGACACGTTGATTCAGACGTACTGTGAAATCAGGTAGGCAAAAGTCAGTGCTCCACATTCGATTTTCTTTCGAGTCATTTTTTTCTTATCAGAATTTCATTGTTAATTTTCTATTTCGTTTTCGTTTAGTTTTCAAAGGCCCTTGTCGTGCCAACTACTGAATTATTTTTTTGTCGACATGTAGATAATTATAATAATAATAATAATAATAAGGTCTTTATTTCACAAGAAATCTCAAGGGGAAGTTCACCCGAAGGTGCTCTACCACTTAACCCTTGTTATATACAAAATGCACATTTGAACATATCTTAATCTAAAATTAGAAACAAAGAGAAAATTGTAAAAAGTCAACAAAAGCAAAATATATAAGTATGAGCATTTATAGAGACAGAAATTCACAAGATGACAGAGGAACTATAGTGATGGGGAATCGAGAAGATAAGTCTTGATCTTTTTCTTGAACATATGCTGACTCAATAGTTTCAAATGATCAGGAACACCATTGTACAGCTTACATATATTATAACTGAAACTTCTTTTAAAAGTGGATGTTCTGTGACGGGGACACGACAAAATATTTCTTCTACGTATGTTGATGTTATGTACGTCCGTTCTGTATACCAATCTATTAAAGAGATATGGTGGGCTTCTCTTTAGAATGATATTGTGAAATGCACACAAAGAAAAAAATTCGAAACAAGTCCTCATCGGAAGCCAACCCAATTCTCCCAACTTATGAGACACATGATCATATTTCCTAATTCCATAAATGAACCTAATACAGGAATTCTGTACACGTTGGATCCGGTCCAAAGTTTCTTTGTCCAGACAAAAACTATAGACAGGTGAACAATAAGTGAACTGCGACAGGACCAAAGATTCGCACAGAACCCTCTTGGTATGCACTGGAAGGTACGACCTATGTGGGTACAGAATTCTTAACGCACCATACGCCCTCCGAACCACACTCACCACGTGCTCACGAAACCTGAGAGAATCGTCTATTATCAGACCCAAGTCTCTTGCGTTATCAACGAATTGGATGACATCATTATTTATTGTCGGTTTGTATCTGTCCTTAATAATTTGTTTGTTCTTGTTCGATCCGAATACGAGAGCAGATGATTTTTTCGCATTCAGTTTCAACGCATGTTTCGCGGCAATGTCGGCCAGTTTATTCAGATCCTCATTCATCTTCAATGCTGCATCATCCAGGTCATCTATGGTGAAATCATAATAGAGTTGAAAGTCATCTGCGTACATAAGGACCCTACAATACTGAATAAAGGTGATGAACTGGCAGGTGTAAACCAAAAAAAGGAGAGGGCCCAGGATCGAACCTTGAGGAACACCATCTAGAATATTCCTAGCCTGGCTGGTTCTACCACCCAGCTTCACACTCTGTGAACGACCCGCCAGGTATGACTCGAAAAGGCGCAGAGCATTCCCGCGGACTCCACACGATTCCAAAATAGCCAAAAGAACATCATGTTTAACCGTATCGAAGGCCCTGCTAAAGTCTAGCAAAAACAAAGCCACACACTTAGAGTCATCAAGTGAGCGCAGGATATCATCCGTCACCCCAGCATTACGCCAGTGGAGCTGTATCCCGGACGAAAACCCGATTGAACTCCGGGCAAAATCGAATTTCTTTCAAGATATTCGGCAAGTTGGTCAGCCATTATTTTTTCAAACAGCTTGGATAAACCTGACAAAATGCTGATGGGTCTAAGATCAGAGAGTTGCTGAGGACTACGATTTTTGGGAATAGGGGTAACCTGAGCATGCTTCCAGGATGTAGGGAATTTTGAATCAAGCAAAATTGTATTAAAGATGTTAACAACAAAAGGAAGGATAAGAGGACAACATATCTTGATAAACGAAATCGAAAGATTATCGAAACCAGGAGAACTATTTTTCAGATTCTGCAAGAATTTCAGAACCGTTTCCTCATCCACAAGACTAAAATTGAACTCCTCTAAACAAATCAAATTATCTTTATAATAATCCAATACCGAACTATCTGCACTAAGGGATGGATTTTTCAGAAAAAAATCATTAATCTCATCAGGGTCATCGAAATTAAGTTCAGACCGTGATTTGTTCGATATTCCAAGAGATTTGAGTTCCTTCCATTGTTCTCTACTCGACGCATTAACGGTGACATGATGAAAATATAACCGCTTCTCCTTTTTTACAGCCCGATTCACTACATTACGCAGGTGCTTGTATTCCTCCCACCTATCCTCAGCTTTATGTTTTTTATATCGAGCTTTGGCTTTGTCTCTTTCCCTCATCAGACCTCTTATTCTATCAGTCATCCATGGTGCACGCCTCTTCGATGTTCTAATAACTCTCGCAGGAAAATGTTTATTAAATAACTCCATCAATGTATCCGAAAAAAACCTCACCTTCTCATCAATTTCATACATGTGAAATAATCTAGAAAAATCAGCAGCAGAAATGTCATCGAACAGCAACTGCTCATCGAACCCTCTGCAATCCCTGATGGTGAAAATCCGCGGTTCAATCTTTGTTTTATGTATTCTCATCTTACAAGCTACACATTTGTGTCGAGAAAAGGGAGATGGACACGAGAAGGCCGACGTCACAATGCCGTTTTCATTGGTTAAAATAACATCAATAAGCGATTCCGAAGTCGAGGTAATATGAGTCGGCTCCCGAATAAGTTGCTGCATATCAATAGAAGAAAGCATGGAATCGAAATATTTCACAGAAGGTAAATCCACATCCAAAAAATTAACGTTAACATCTCCAACACAGATAACATCCTCACAATAAGATAAAGAATGAGTTAAGCTAGTTTCTAGAGCATCAATAAAAAGTTTATAAGGTAAGTGAGGGGGTTTATAAACAACAGCAATTACAAAAGAAGTTCCTTTACAACTAATTTTTACGAATAACTGTTCTAAGTTAAAATCGTTTGGAACATCAAGCCGTTCAAATCGATATCTATTATGAATATATAACGAAACCCCCCCGCCTCTCGCACCATTATTCCTATCCGCCCTTACAAAATTGAAATCAGTAATCATCAAACTTCCCGAATCAACTGAATCATTTAACCATGTCTCTGACAGTGAGTATGTCAAATTTATTCTGCTCAATAAAGACCTTTAATTCGCAGAATTTAGGAACCAAAGATTGTACATTCAAATGACCCAACAAAAGCATTTCTTAATAAATTCGCCAATGCGCCAGAAGTGCCGAAAAAAAAATGACACAGCTAGTGAGCCGCAATAAACGAAAATTAAACTTACTAACTACACACCAGAAATCAGTTTTTTAACACCCATCTCCGATCTGACGAAGACAGCTCCATTAGACGTCCAAACGTTATTGAACCCATACATCTCCGATGACTCTCTGACTAGTTTCCATCTGTCGTGAGTAAGGTCTTCCTTCATAACTATATTCGATCCTTTGAGAAGTTTCTTTTTCTTGAATATAATATTTTTAAATTCCGTATTTCTGAAAACAACGATGAGATGACGGGAATTTTTCTTATCAGTGGCACCTGTTCTGTACACAGATGTGATTTCATCGACGGCCGATATGTTGAACTTATCTTGAAAGAGTTTCTTGACCTGGGTCAACACATTTTCTTCACGGGATTCCTTGATGCCGATAAGACGGATGTTTTTATTTTTTGTTCTCTGCTCGAGATAATCCACTTTCCGTTCGAGTTTCTTACGTGTGTCTTCGGTGAAATTATTTTCATTTTTATCAGCATTCGATTTAAGCACTTGAATTTCACTTTCCAGGGTGGCTATTTTAGCTTCATAAAGATCGAATTTTTCAGCGAATTTCCTGCTGATGGTGTTGATGATGGCATCAGATATTTCTTTGATAACATTTTCAGATTTTAGGGCTTCAATCAAAGACTTTTCGAACTCAGATTTTTGTCTTGTTGACATATTGCTACTATTCAGTGAGGTTGAGAAGGTGAACAAATAAATATTGGTGTTATTTGAAATGACGAAATATCACTAGCCGTATCTGAAGGAGCACAACTACACGCGTGTGTTCTCGGCAACGTATCGCATGGTAATGGTAATGGTAATTCTGCAGGTGTTTGATGGCATTCTCATGTATGGTTGATTTTTTATGAATTTTTAAAAATCAGGCCGAGTATCTACTGAGCCCCCTGGGGGGTGCAAGTAAAAGTGGCATATGTAGTAATTAGCTGTTAATCTTCCTGAACGCTATTGCCAAATTTGACATCAATCCTATGTGTAGTTTGCCAGATAAGAATTTTTTTATTGAAAACTCGTTCGTCTTTCGGCATATTCGACCTGGGGTACTGTTTGGGAATCTAAATTTCCCAATTCATAAGTATCAATGGGTATTTTTTTTGTTTTGTTTCTATGGGCCAAATTAATTTGAGAATTATTTGTTTTCTGTCCATGATTTTCGAATTTCGCAGTGATTGCAAGTTACACCGCGAGAACATCTGCAGCTGCTGTTTTTTCGGACATATGTAAAATGAAAAGTCAGTATTGTTCTTACGACCGCACTAGAGAGTACTCTCGATCGACAAGTTAGTGATTACTTACTACGACAATCAGAAATTACGATCCAGTGCTGTGATACACATCTACACAACTTCAAACATCAAGAAAAGAACGACAAGGTAAGCAGTTGCCTTATTTTTGTTTTTGGGGTGTACTTGCTCGTATATATTGTTTCATAATCTTTCTTTTATTTTTTTTTAACCAGCATTAATTCCTACGTTGACATTGGTCCTTCGGGCCGGATCGTTTCCTTCAGAAAAATTCATTCATAATTTAATTTGGCCTAAATTTACTTTTTCATTTAGTTTTTGCGACATACGTCTGTTAAAATCATTTCATTTCACGGGCAGACCGGTTCAAGGTCAGGGTCACAGCGCGCATGGTGCATTTTCATCTTTGTTTACAACGGTAATTATAAAACGAATGTTTTCAACTTGTTTTCATCTTTTATAATCTCTCTTCATTCAAATAGTGGATGCCATTTTGACGACAAATTCAATATTTTCATTTATTCAGTTCAACATTTTGTTACGATCGCTGTATTTTGCGTCCGGGAGCTGTTTGAAGTGTAATATTTACATACTTTTCAACATATCTTTACTTCCTTTCGAATATTATTACTTGCTTTCGATATCTAGTGTAATTACTGGGAACCAATTTTCGAATATCATTCATTATTGACCCATATTTACTGCAATTCATCACGTACTTACACCAGTTTTCATTCACTATTGTACATTTTGAAAGTTTGTAGATCATATTGTATTATATAACTGTCGACCATATCTTTTTAAAGTACAGGCTGGTTTTCCTTTTCTACACATTTATTAATACACGTTTCATAAATCTAGCAATCGATTTACATTGTTCAGTTTTTTCATACCTCAGTTATTTCCTATATCGGATAAATAATATTATATTGATTCATAATGTCCAGCAAATTAACTAAAGCTAATTTACTGCGTCAAACAGCTTATTCGCGTTTAAAGGAAGCTCAAGAAATAGGCATTCAGGCATCAACAAATGAAACTTATAAATCGCAGTTTTTAGCCAGAGCTGATGAAATAGAAGGCACTTATGAAGATTTTCGTTCATCACACAATACAATCATTGGTTTAATTTCAGATGAAGAATTTTCAGAGTACGATAAACTCAGAATCGCGGCTGATCAGGCATATTACTACGTGAAATCAATTAAACATGATTTGTTATTAAAAAATTCTGCGGGAACCTCTTCAAATACTTCATCAAAAACTAGTTTACAACCTTGCAAGCCTTCAGCTAGAATTCCCAAGCTTTCTATTCCAACATTTTCAGGCAATTTTCGAGATTGGCCTAGCTTTTTCGACTTATTCAAGAGCATAATTCATGAGAATACTGATTTGTCTGATGTTGAAAAGTTTCGTTATCTTTAGCACTTATTAAAGGCATTCCTCTCATTGATGCAAATTATAAGATTGCATACGAAATTTTAGAGAAAAGATACCAAAATAAAAGAATACTTGCCAGTCAGTACTATAATGATATTTTCAATGCCCAACCAGTACAGAAACCGACATCTGTGAAATTGATACATCTTTTGAATATATTTACGGAAAATGTTGCCGCTCTACGTGTTCTTGATTTCCCTGTCGATCATTGGGATTTCTTATTATTTAATATGCTTATGAACAAATTAGATGTTAAAACACGTACTGACTTCGAGCTAGAAAATAGTGTTAAGCATGAGATTCCTACTTATCGACAGTTGGTTACCTTTTTAGAGAGACAATGTACAGCTTTGGAATCTGTACAAGTCACTACTTCCAATTTGCACTCTGCAAACGGGGGTCTCCCTCAACGGGTTTCCCGAGCCCCTAGTAAAGGGCCTGTGGCTAGCTTCGTTGCTTCTGAGTCCCAGCCTGGTCCATCTGGCCAAAGCACTAAATGTTTTTTATGTTCATCTTCACATCCCTTATACAAATGTCAATCATTTCTAGCCAAAACTCCAGTAGAACGTTTTTCTTTGGTCAAACAACACAATCTATGCGTTAATTGTTTGATTTCACCTCATTCTGTCAGAAATTGTAGTTCTAGTCATAAATGTAGAATTTGCAAATTACCACATCATACTGCTCTGCATTTCGATAAATCATCAAAAGGTTCAAGTCCCTCACTTCAGCCATCCAATCTGAGTGAGCCTGTAAACGCGGTGGGGGAAACTCAATCTATTGTTCCAACATCTCTCGTCAGTACAAACTCTTCCACGGCTTCAACATTAACTACGATTTTATTATCTACTTGTTTGATACATGTTAAGGATTTCAACGGAAATTTCCAGAAAATTCGCATACTTTTGGACACAGGATCCATGGCAAACTTTATTTCTGACACTTGTGTTAGACGTTTGGGACTTCATCGAAGAAGGATATCAATACCTGTGGAAGGGCTAAATGGAATGACATCATCCAACACTCAGGGTACAACTTCTTGCCTTATCAAGCCCTGTGATCAGTCTGATCCAACTTTCTCTCTTGAAGCCATTATCATACCGAAGGTTTGTTCGAACCAACCCAAATTTGATATCAATCCTCAAGATTTGACTCATATTCGTGGGCTTAAATTAGCAGACCCTAAATTTTATCAACCAGGTCCTATAGATATGCTTATAGGAGCTGAGTTAATTCCTTTTCTTTTGAGGTCCAAACGAATTTTTGGTGGACCCAATCAACCGGTAGCCTTGGAGACCATCTATGGATACGTTCTTCAAGGACGAACCTCTACATCTCCTCAAAAATGCCATTTCACATCTCTTCATTCATCTGTGGATTTAAATGTTGATCATATTTTGCGAAGGTTTTGGGAGGTCGAAAATGTCCCTCAACCTCCTTGTGTGTCACCTGAGGATGAAATTATGAGAAAATTTACTCTTCCTTAACTTTTCGGGAGCCTACAGGCAGATTCTCTGTTCCTCTTCCTTTCCGAATACAGAATCCGTCTTTCTGTGATACCTACACTCAGGCCTATAGAAGATTTTGTATGCTTGAAAATCGATTCCTGAAAAATCCAAACCTCAAGGGAAAATACGTGGAATTCATGACAGATTATATCAAAAGAGAGCATATGATTCCAGTCCCAACATCGGAATTTAAATCCCCAACTTCATACTATATTCCACATCATGCAATTTTCAAAGAACAAGTTGAAAATTCTTCCGTTATTCTCAAAATTCGCGTAGTGTTCGATGCTAGTTTACGTGACGTTCGAGGTGTTTCTCTGAATGATGCTCTGTATACCGGACCCAAGCTCCAAAAAGATATATCTTGTCTACTACTTAATTTTCGCTACTTTCGTTACTGCTTTACTTGCGATATCAAACAAATGTACCGTCAAATCAATGTAAATAAAGAATTTTGGCAATATCAAAAAATAGTTTGGCGATCTGATCCTTCTGAGCCTTTAAGGGAATATTATTTACGAACAGTCACTTACGGTGTTTCTTGTTCACCGTATCTTGCTTTGAAAACGTTACAGGAGTTAGCCAAGTCCGAAAAGGCACGCTTTCCCAGAGCAGCAGAAGCCTTAAAAGAGAATTTTTATATTGATGACGGACTCCTCGGTAGCGATTCCGTCGAAGATACTCGCGCTCTTCAATTGGAGCTCATTAATCTTTTAAGAGAGGGTGGTTTCGACCTGGGCAAATGGGCCGGTAATCATCCCAGTCTTATTCAAGATTTTGGGTCCGATGTGTTGACCGACTGCACATTCGATAAAGATGAACCTTCTTTCATCAAAGTCCTAGGTCTTAAATGGAATCCCAAGGCGGATGTATTTTCATATTCATATTTTCCTCTCAACAAAACCCGTAGTAAACGGTCGATTCTTTCCGAGGTTAGTAGAATATTCGACCCATTGGGTTTCGTTTCTCCATGCTTGCTGCTTGCAAAGCAGCTTCTCCAAAAGTTGTGGCAATCCCACATATCTTGGGACGAGGAGCCTCCTGAACACATACAGCGAGTGTGGCAACAATTCAAAGTAGAACTACCCGATCTCGGTAATATAAAGATACCACGATACTTTGGCTTCGATAGAACTTCTGAAGTACAAATTCACGGTTTTTGTGATGCGTCCGAAATTGGCTATGCCAGTGTGGTATATTTCAGATTTTGGAATACCAATAGTTTTAAAACCACGCTTGTTTGCGCCAAATGTAGAGTATCTCCTCTGAAAACTCAATCAATCGCAAGATTGGAACTCCTAGCAGCGCTATTACTTGCTGACCTCATAGCGTTCGTAACGGAAAGTTTCAAAGGCCTATGTACTTTCAATGACATATATGTTTGGTCAGATTCCATGATTGTTCTCGCTTGGGTAACTTCGTCTCCGCATAGATGGAAAACATTTATTGCCAATCGCGTGAGGCATATTCAAGAAATAATTTCAATTTCATCTTGGCATCATGTGCCTTCCCATTTGAACCCAGCAGATTGTGCAAGTCGTGGTTTATCACCGGCGCAACTTTCGCAGTTTTCCCTTTGGTGGGATGGTCCAGAATTTCTATTAAAATCTGTAGAACATTGGCCTACTCCGAATAACTTCTTTTCTTCAAATGATGTTGAAATTCCGGAAGAAAAAGCGCCCACTGTTTTGTTGTCAAAACTTGTTACTACGGAAAATGTTATTCTTTGTTTGCTTTCAAGATTCTCATCTCTTCCAAAAATACAGAGAATAACAGCATATATTTTAATAATAATAATAATAATAAGGCTTTATTTCCAACAGGCTAGATTGCCCAGTTACAGGAAAAATACATAATTGAATAGAACAGTAATTGAAATCTTCAAACACATCGATATTACCACAAACACATGAGTGCAAGTTGATTCAACAAAAGGATATCAATACAAGAACCAATATATGGTGAATAACAGTGGAATATAAAGAAAAAAATACATATGCATATTCAGCCTGTAACAAAATTCACCAAGAGAGAAAAAAAAAGTTAACAATGAAAATTGCAAATAATCACCATTATTACATAGCAACAATGACTTGCATACACTTACAAAAACAAATTGAATTCTACTTCATCAACGTCCATTCAACCTCAAAACCCTACTTATCTCCGAGAACGAATCATGGTTAATATCGCAATTCTCAGATATATCATTAAATATGGAACACATGTACCTCACAGGGGACTGAATAAGTGAGTTCGTCCTAGGCGTATCCATGGCGAAGCACTGCTGTAATCTAGAGGACATCCGGGGGACACGGAACCCAACAGAGGATAGAAGTGCCGGGCAATCAACAAGACCGTGCAAAATGTTGTACAAAAACCTTAGGGATAACATTCTTGCACCCATTTCAAGAGACCGAGCTCCGAACCTTTCGAGTAACTCATCTTGATCAAATCCTCTAGCTGGATAGACGCCGTCTTCTCTCCAAACCAAATACTTCAGAAACCTTCGCAAAATTGACAGATAGGTACAATTCTACCAACCTTCCAAACTTCAGGGAACACACATGTCTTCAGGATAAGGTTGAAAATATGACGTAAAGGTACACAAAGTACACCGATACAATCCTTAACCAAGAAAGCCGGCACCCCGTCCGATCCGGCCGTTTGATTTGCTTTCATTTTCCTAGCGGCAAACAAAATATCCTCTTCCACGATCTTATCGAAATTAACATTATGAGCAACTCCAGAGTCAACATCATCTGAAGAAGTAGTACCTGGACTGTCATAAACCGAACTAAAGTAAGTTGCCAAAGCATTAACTATCTCCCCCGGCTTACTGTACTTTTCGCTTCCATTGCTCATTACACCAGGCAAACGAGAGCCACCCTTTTTTGTTTGTAAAAAGGACCAAAATTTCGACGGGTCGGCCGCTATATCGATCTCTGAGTTCCTAACAAATTCTCTGTAAGCGATCTTAATTTTGACCTTGACTTTATTTCTCATCCTCCCAAAATTATACCGATTAAATATAGTTGGTGTCTCCTTGTATTTTCTATGATATCTTTTCTTCAGGTGTAGGAAGTGTATTATCTCAGCGGTGTACCATGATGGATAACGTCTCCTTCTAGATGACCTATAAGGAACGGATCTCTCGAATATACGATCAAGAACCTCATAAAGCTCCTTGCATGCTAAGTCAGGATCACCCTCCACATTAGTTACCGCGGACCAATAGGTCTCTGAAATGAGCTCGTAAAGCAGAGGAAAATTTGCCCTCCTGAAATTGAAGGTCGGTGGGGAAGAATGGCCAACTCCAATGTTTCTAACGCTAGCAAATTTTACCTTCAAAGCAAAGTACAGAGGAGGATGATAAGGATCAACAGGTACCATAGAATAATCATCCAGCAACATATTACAACATACATTACTAAATAATAAATCGAGTAATCGACCAGAGCTATTAAGAGTATGATTAAATTGTTTAAGTTCTAAAGTTTCTGAAAAAACTCTCAAGCCGATACATTTACCATCTGTTAAGGAGGAGGCCACATACAGCGGCGCATTGAAGTCGCCAATAATTACAATATTTTTATGCAATAAAACAAATGAAGACAATAACACACCATCTTGAAGCCACGTTTCTGTCAAACAGACAATATCATATGATGAACCTGACACGGAGCAAAAAAGTTCTTCGGTTTTTGTATTTAGTCCACGCACGTTTTGGTAATAGCAAGTTAGTTCATTGCAACCGGGCGAAAAATATTTTGCGCTTTGTATCAAACGGATTGAGGAGGAGTGATATCTCAGGGTTCAACCTTTCTATTAGTCCTCAAGAAAATGATAATGCGCTACAATATCTCATTAAGGTGGTTCAAAATGATGTTTTCGCCGAAATTCGACTAAAAATAACGCAAAATGAGGTTTTACCAAAACCAATACGCAAGCTTGCTCCATTCATTGATGAATATGGTCTTTTAAGAGTTGGAGGACGATTGCAAAAACAGAGCTGTGCTAAGCACCGAAAAAAAGTGCTTCGAGCACTAAGCCCTAAGCACTCGAAAAAAAAGGCTTCGAGTCTCGAGTTCTAAGCACCGCTTTCGACAAAAAGCTCCGGATTACCGAGCACTTTTGCAAAAGTAATTGAATATTTCGAGCACTAAGCACTAAGCACTTTAGTGGGAACTATTTTATGTAATGTTGTTTGATTGAAATGAGAACTCTTTAGCTTCATCGACATATCTAAAATTATGATTTCGAGACTGGAAAAAACTCAAAAGCCATTTTATTTGTTTTGTGAAACGCATGCATTCAATTTACATTCTGGTACTAGTTAATCTTATTCGTCGATCTGAATCTGAATGGCTGTTCCTAATCAATGCATAAAGTTGAATTAATAATCGAGGACCAATTATTTTATAAGCGAGAACACATTACTGAAAAAATGTGGAAAGCACTGACGTGAGATCAGGAGCTTTTACGCGCTTGTTCTAAAGACTTAAAAAGAGTGCGATTCAAAATCAGCCAGCACAATGAGTGTGAAAGAATCAATAAACATATATCTTAAATGGAAGTTGAGTGAACTTACAGTTCAGCAAATTCTTTGATCTGGCATTCTTTCCACATTTCTATACCATATATAAGTTGTGGTAGTTGAATGTCATCAATTATAACCGAATTTCAGATTCATAATTGCTGAGCTATCCGACAGGTCTGGCCCAATAACTAACTTGACTTATATTTGGATAATAATCTAATTCTATTAATATGAAATCTCTATCTCATCTCTTTCGGAAGATAGAAAATATTCAGCCAAACATTTTCAAATTGGACCACCGTTTCTTCATCACGAGTCAAATCCAACCGATGGCGATCATTTTCAGCTCGATATTCAGAAATTACAGACATTTGGGAAAAAAATAGTCCTCTTGTCGCAAAATTCATAATGACATTTCCATTCAAAATATGACAACTGCACACACCAGTATTTTAGACATGTTTGTCATAAAAATGAACCCACAGAATTAGTTTCATTTTCGGCTCAATATTCACTCATTATGACAACTTGTCATAAAATTAAAACCACCCTCATAGAGATTTATAGTTGACGTGATGTGAATTCATAGATAGAAATATAATCTGTGATTTCATTTTCAAAAAAACTCTTATATCTTCTGGAGATTGTACGCTATGATGATGAAATTTTAAAATATTTTAGGTACCTATACCCTGCATAAATGCCCTAAATTGTTGTGATCTGACGAATAACTTATGAGATATCGTGTATTGAAAAAATATTTTGGGAATTTTAAAAAAATTTTCTCTCGTGACGATTTTCTCGAAATTTGGCACACTCCTTCCTTTTAACGCTATATAGACATTCTCTAAGTTACGAATTGATAGGATGAATATTCAAGAAATTAATGTTATTAACTGCTAAACTATTCGATGGATTTGGCCCAATAACGAACTTGAGCGAGATATTTGGACACTCGACCTATTCTGAAAAAATGAAAACTCTAGGTCCCTTCCTTCGGAAGATAGAGAGTATACGGCCGGAGGGCCGGCGGGCCGGACATACTCAAGTTTGACCTCGAATTCTTCATCAGGAAGTCAAACCCAATCGATTGAGGCCATTTTCGGCTCGATATTCGAAAATTGCAGACCTTTGGGCAAAACGATAGCACGCTGTTCCACTAGGAATAAGTGCGCCAAAAGGTACTGAAAAAATTAGGTGTATATATTTATATTTTCCTAATCAAGCATAGACAGGACGATTCACGGGGATGGCCTATTTGGTAGTCGTTTTTGGAAGAGGGATCAGGTTAAAATTTGCATGTTTAGTATTGAGACAATGATTCTTTTTGCGCACATATTCCAAGTGGACCAGCATGCTATGGTTTAGCCAAAACGCTCGTAATTTTTGAAAATGGTCTCAATTGAGGATTGGGTTCGACTTCCTGTTAAAGAAGCCGTGCTCAAACTTGAGCCGGCCGGCCAGCCGTTTACTCTTTATCTTCCGAAGGAGATGACCTTGAGTTTTCATATCTACACAATATGTTGATTGTCAAAATATCTCAAATATCTCGATCAAGTTCGTGATTGGGCCAAATCCGTCGGATAGTTCAGCAGTTATGAGCATCTGGAATTTGGTTTTCGCAATAATTTCTAGAATATCCATTCGATCAATTTCGAACTCTTAAAATGTTTGGATAACGTTAAAAGAAATGAGTGTGTCTTATTTCCAGGGAATCTTCAAGATCAAAACGGTTTTTTCAATCCTCATTATCTTATTAGATATTTGTCATAACTAAACAAAAATTTGGGCATGTATGAAGGTTGTTTATATCCCACATTTCTTGAAATTTCATAATCGTCTCGTATAATCTCGAGAAGAATTCGAAGTTATTTGCGAGCTTGTCCCTAGTGGAACAGTGAGCTATAGCTTGAAATGTCTGGATTTTTCGAATATCGAGCCGAAAATGGTTTCAATCTATTGGGTTCGACTTCCTGATGAAGAATCCCTTGTGAAACTTGAAGCCGTATACTCTCTATCTTTCGAAGGAGATGACCTAGGCTTCTCAAATTTTCAGAATAGGTTAATTTTCTAAATATCTCGGTTGGGTTCGTTATTTGGCCAAATCTATCGAGTAGTTCAGCAGTGACGAGGTTCTGAAATTGGGTTTTCACCGAGGTTTTCGCAATAATTCCCAGAATATTAATAAATATGAATTATTTGAATACTGAATCATTTTGAAATATTACTTGTTCAGCTTCCTTGTTTTTTCTTATCATGTTTATTTAATGGATTGAAATTATTTCAATTTATTTAGTTTTCATTATTAATCGACGATTTTTATTGGTTTCGGCGTTCTGAACAACCCCAAAGAAAAATAAATTACAATTAATGAAAGTCAGATTTAGCTATCGATATAACGAATTCCAGTTTATCTGCTGTATTTTTTGAAGCCACAGTGTTGTAGAAATTTCTTCTCATTTTGAGTGAACGGTTTTCTAGAGTATTCCCTATTTCCACGTAGAATTGACAGAAATAATGAAAGGAACGAATGTGATTTAAAAGTTGTTTTCATGAATCCAGTTGACCCAGTTCATGATCTTCTGCTTAACAACTGTAGATTTTAGGTTCATTCCGAAAACAGTTTCAAAATACTACATATCGATATGATCAAAAATGAAATATGTTGTCCGGAATAAATTTTTGCATTGGAAATATTCAAAGTAATGTATGTCACGTCTTTACCTTTGCATTCATGTGATTCCCCATTGATCAAATAAGCTATTTGAATATGACATAATTTAATAGCTGATCCACTCCAAATAGTTGATAATAAATTGAAATCGAAATTTCAAAAACTCGAATGCTCATCAAGAAACCTATAACACCTAAATATTAATTAAATTATTCATAGAACTAGAACGGACCAGAAATAAACAATAAAGGATTGATATAAATTTTTATTTATATATTTGATAAAATTTTTGACATTGAAATATTATAACTGTAACAATAAACCATTCAGATATTTCCATTCTACTTCGGAAGATAGAGAGTAAACAGCCGGAGGGCCCGCGTCCGGACATACTCAAATGTTCTTCATCAGGAAGTCGAACCCAATCGATTGAGACATTTGGGTAAAACGATAGCTCGCTGTTCCACTAGAAACAAGCTCGCAAAAATGAGGGCTGTTTTTCAAGGATTGCCATAACTTTCGAATTTTACAACTACCGGTTACCCACCGAGTGCCACTGATAAGGTAGTTATAGAACCCTGGTTTTGTGTATTTAAATATCTCCGTGAGCTTAGGGCCCAATTGAACGTTTCACAAACTTTCCAAATAATCAACAAATTTGACGACGGAAATTCCGAAGAGTGCTAAAATTGATGGGTCATAAAAAATATGCACAAGAACATCTGGCTTAAAAATTCCAATTGGGAACGGCAGTTTGGTCTAACGTTTTTGTGAAAATATTCGTTCGTTTACAATATTTTAAAAAGCTCATCAATCTTCTTTTATTATGGTGTAATATCCATTTTAATCAGTGATAATATGATATTGTGAAAAAGAGTATAGAAAATTTTGTACAATAAATCATTCCAGTTCAGTTCGAATTTTCGTTTTATTTCACATCTATTCGAATTCCCACCATTTGAACCAGTAATGAATGAAGTTTATTTAAGAATATGGTTTTCCTCGTTTACCATTTTTCAGTTGGAATCTACAGATTTGCTCAAAGTATTTCTACCGTTTTCGCTCTCTGACGTTCTAATTTCCATTTATTTATCAGTATCAGAATTTACACAAAGTAAATTAATTAATAAGATTTTTTTGGGAATTTTTAATAAATTTTCTAGAGTGGCGATTATCTCGAAATTTGGAAAACCATTTAATTTAACATCATTAAAACACCTTCTAAATTATAAATTGATCAGATGAATATTCTAGGCGAAAATCAAATTTTGAATGCTAATAACTAACGATGGATTTGGCCCAATAACGAACTTGACCGAGATATTTGAACCTATTCTGAAAAATGAAAACTCTAGGTCATCTCCTTCGGAAGATAGAGAGTGCACGATCGGGAGGCCGGCCAGCCTGACCTACTTAAATTTGACCAAGGTTTCTCCATCAAGAAGTCGAACCCAATGGATTGAAACCATTTTCGGCTCGATATTCGGAAATTACAGACATTTGGACAGAACGATAGCCCACCTGTTCCACTAGTAACAAGCGTTCAAAAACAAAAATTTTCTGGCCTTCATAACCATAAAGTCAATTCAATGGTGACTGAAGAAATACTGAATATTAATTCAAAACAATCATATTATCTTTGCGCACATAAAAATATCAAATACCGTACCTGCTTATATTGACCCTACTTCAAGAATTTGGAAAGGCTTAGTGCTTAGCGGATTACTAAGCACTAAGATTTTCGCAAGAGTGCTCCGAAAAACAAGCACTAAGCACTAGCCTTTGAAAAGTGCTCGCGAGCACAGTGCTCGGAAGCACTAAAGTGCTTAGAGTGCTTTCACGAGCACTAAGCACAATGCTTTGGCACAGCTCTGTGCAAAAATCACCATTTTCGTTCGACGTTAAGCATCCTTTACTTCTACCTAAAGTCCATAGACTTACGGATCTAATTATTGAATGGACTCATCAAACTTCCTTACACCCGGGCTTAAAGACCATGCAGTATTTATTACTTCAACGCTTTTGGATTCTTTCTCCTAGAAGTGCGATTTACAGATGTTTGTCAAAATGCATTCGTTGTTTTCGATGCAAACCTAAATCTTATAATCCATTCATGGGAAATTTACCGAGTGTAAGAGTAACTCCCTTACGCGCTTTCACCTCAGTTTGTCTCGACTTCGCCGGACCTTTTCCCTTACTGATGAGTAAGACTAGAGGTGCCAAAACGTACAAAGGCTACGTTTGTGTTTTTGTGTGCTGTAGCACAAGAGCCATTCATTTAGAGGTAACTTCCGACCTCAGTTCCGAAACATTTTTAGCGGCATTTAGGAGATTCATATCTCGACGCGGACAATGTTTGTCAATTAGAAGTGATCAAGGCACCAATTTTAAAGGAGCTTATAAGGAAATGATCAACCTAGCTCAAGTCACGGCAGAGACCCTCTCAATTACATGGGATTTCAACCCACCAAGCGCACCACACTTTAACGGATTAGCTGAAGCTGCGGTAAAATCTTTCAAAACCCACTTTTATAAGGTCATTGGTACCCAAGTTTTGAGTTATGAAGAATTTTACACCCTTATAACTCAGATAGAGGCTGTGTTCAATTCTCGCCCTCTTTGTTCGGTTAGCACAGATCCAAATGACCTCCAAGCTCTAACCCCAGGTCATTTTTTGGTTTTTGAGCCACTAGTCAGCTCCATTCCAAATCCTGACCTGAGCTCTTTAAATATAAATCGACTGAATCGTTGGCAGTTAATTCAACGTATTCAAGGCGATTTTTGGAAAAGGTGGTCCAGAGAATATATTCATTCGCTCCAAGAAAGATCTAAATGGTCTACATCCAACCCCTCACTTAATGAAGATTCGTTGGTCCTGATGAAAGATGACCAACAACCTCCTTTTCGTTGGCCTTTAGCCCGAATCATGAAATTACATCATGGTGATGATGGTGTTGCACGGGTTGTTACACTGAAAACAGCGTCCGGTGGCACTATGCAGCGTCCAGTGGTCAAAGTATGTCCACTACCCCTTCATTAACCTGGACATTCTTTTATTTCTAAAATTTAGTTATTTTTCATTAATTATCTCGTTAATGTATTTATTTTTCGTTAAGTTTTCTAAATTTCCCAATTCATAAGTATCAATGGGTATTTTTTTTGTTTTGTTTTTATGGGCCAAATTAATTTGAGAATTATTTGTTTTCTGTCCATGATTTTCTAATTTCGCGGTGATTGCAAGTTACACCGCGAGAACATCTGCAGCTGCTGTTTTTTCGGACATATGTAAAATGAAAAGTCAGTATTGTTCTTACGACCGCACTAGAGAGTACTCTCGATCGACAAGTTAGTGATTACTTACTACGACAATCAGAAATTACGATCCAGTGCTGTGATACACATCTACACAACTTCAAACATCAAGAAAAGAACGACAAGGTAATCAGTTGCCTTATTTTTGTTTTTGGGGTGTACTTGCTCGTATATATTGTTTCATAATCTTTCTTTTATTTTTTTTTAACCAGCATTAATTCCTACGTTGACAGGTACCGTATCCAGATTCCAACGTGAAAATAAAAAAATCTCAAATTATCTCGGCTAATCGAAATTGTTTGCATCGCTATCCGGCCAATATTCCAGTGGCGTACGAATAATTCTGTACAAAACTCGGCTGTTTTCACATCAGTCGACAATTTCATGAGTGAAGAGTGAGAGTCACAGGTCTCATACATAAAAATGAAATATCAGTCTAGTTCTGACTTTACTCATATCACTTCTGAGTACTCTATGTTCGGTTGCCCATGACAATTCTGCATTAAAATAGAAAAAAATCGCTCATTGATATGGGTCATTGATGCATGATTTTGTGAACGTTAAACATAGCTTTTATTGGGCGGTCGACTATTTTCTTATTCATTGCGAATATCCTGGCTTTTATCCTTTTTTTGGTATGGATCCTCTGCCATCACTGATTTCTCTCTTTTATTCTGCAGCGATTTCCTAAGTAGATAAGAAAGGGAGCTACTGGACCAGGAAATGGTCATGCAATGCACTTGGCGGCTTTGCATATTTGTATGTGGCGACCTCAGTGGCAAAATTCTGCAATCTGCTATCATGCCAGTTTTCATTGATGAGTTGACATGGAAGTTCTGCTTTTTGTGACATTGAAGAGTTTATGGAGCTCTTGTTCTCGTGAAGAGAGTGCTGATAGCTTTCCCAAATGTCTGCATTTTACGAATATTTTGGCATATGTGGTAACAATCATTTCGCATGAACTCACATTCATACTCAGAATCGATTCTGTCAGTCCGTCTGTCCGTTGGTCAGTGGGCACGATTACGTCCGAAGGGAATGACATAGAGAGCTGATTTTTGCATGGTAGATCTGGAAAATAAATATCTAAAACAAGTTTATCGTTCAATTAAATGCGTGGAATTATTCAGAAATTATGAGCATCTGTGAATTGGTGTCCTTAAAACTTTTAGAATATGCATTAGTTCAAATTGTAACTTGAAAGATATCTTAATTAGGTTGAAACAAATAGGTTTGCAGAATTTCGTTAAAATTGACCCGCTAATAAATTTTCGAACAATTCCAAATAGAAAAATTTTCATTACTTTGTACCTTAAGATATCGAACGTATTGAAACAAAAGCGCGTATACGTATGGACTCTATTGATATCTAACATATCTTAAATTTCATTGTCGTAGCTTCTTTTGACCTAAAGATATGATTATTTTTTAATTCATTCAAAAGAAAATAGAAATGACAAAAAGTCGTTTCGAAGTATCAAAGATTGATGCTATCACAAAAACGTATTCGATTTATATGGGTCAGAATTATTAATCAGTGTCAGTTGGGGAAAGTTGATTGAAATGATTCATTGCGGTGAAATATTGTACGCTATCAAAATTTATAGGAACACTGATAGGGGTTTTTGAGAGAACTTTAAAGAAAATTATGAGTAGTTATTTATAGTTTGAGATATGGGTTCGTATCATGGCGTTTGTATTTGTATCACATTCTTCCAGAGAACGAAAAAAGTTCACGTGAAAAAAATTCTTATAAATTTGTTTCAGTTTGAATATTTGCTCACAAGTATTTCAGCAAGTACGTTAAAGCCTTCTGATCTAATGTCAGTGCTTTGTAGCACCATGATTTACCAATTTCAATTAACCGCAGAAATCCGCTTTAAAACTGTCTATGACCATTTCATTCGTCATTGGAATGATCTACTTAACGCGCCGAATCGGTCGATATCACATGATCGATGTCCCTCGATCTCGTCGCTTTCTTTCACTGTCGAGAAGCTGCTGAAATAACACGTTTGCAGTGTTTTCGTAGATTTTATGTGCGAATTTTTCCTGGCGGAAGAGATATTCCGGTAAGTCCCTCATTTTATGATCAGACAGGGTTTATTCGATCCTAAATGTCATGTTTATTTAATGCATTTAATTATTTTTTGTGTAGATGACAAAAAGATGTCGTATAATTCTGGTCGGACCGCCATTTTTCACTTTTCCATTTGAGAATATCTGGTGGATCAGCTCACCTTCATTTATTTTGATATTGTACTTAACTTTATTATTCAATTTCAATTTCAATTATTTGATTTTTTGTTTTCTCGGTGTCCAGAGTTCTCTGAATTTTTAGTGTCGAACTATCTGCGCCATTGGGTTCTTTTCTGAACACGTGGTTATTTTTTCTTCTTTTAAAAGATTTTCGTTTGTAAAATGATGCATTTAGAGAACGATGGAAACTAAGAGATTTTTATCTAGTCAAAACTGATAAACCCGATTTTCACAGCTAAACCCGTCGGGCTATGGAATTTTGTCGTCGACCTACAAAATTCATTGAGAGTTGAGAGCTTGTTGCCAACTTGCAGCAGTGGCGTACAGAACATTTCTTTGACTGAAAAACCACCTGAGAAGATAATTCTCGAACGTTTCTTCAACTGAAAAACCACCTGAGAAGATAATTCTCGAACGTTTCCTCAACTGAAAAACCACCAGAGAAGATGATTACCGAACGTTTCTTCAACTGAAAAACTACCAGAGAAGATAATTACCGAACACTTCTTCAACTGAGAAACCACCAGAGGAGATAAATTTCCTGGAATCTCAATATACAAGGATAAACAAGATAAGTTTCAGTGAAGGAGATAGTGATTACCTGTGAAACATACATGACCGAACATATTGTCAATTCCACTCAATTTTGAGTGTACATTTGTAAATAACTGATATTTGTAAAAAGAGGAATAAATGACGACTGTTCAATTTCGAACTTTCATTGATTGGGGTAGAGACATCAAATCATTTTACCTGCTCTCCAGCTAGCCGGCCAAAATTATTTTATCTTGTAACGAAGTAGTTTTGTCTGCGTGGCAGAAACCCGTTGACCTTGATCGACTCCAGCGAGATCACGCCGAGCGGTGGGGACACCGACCGATCATTCCCACCTCCATCTGCAGTGCGCACGACTTATGTTGGTGGAGGGGACCGAGAATGGTATTTATAGGCGAGTCGAGCACTGGAACGTCAGTTCCTCGTACGGCGCGGAACTCAAAATAAGAGAAAAGCCTCTACCGTTTAGTGGGGAGGGTCCAGCCAGTGTTGTGAGTGCTGGTAGTGAGTTCAGTGGTAGGCAGACATACCAAGGTAGGAAAGGGGTGTAGAGAGGGACCGGAGGACCACCTGTGGAGGACGAGATTCCAGGAGGTGAGTGTGAGGTTCGATCGTTGAGACCGAACGACGGCTGCAGGAGGGCGTTCAGGGCATCACGTCCTTTACGAGACCTTTAGCCGGTATTGCGGATCCGACATCTGGGTGCCGAGATGGGCAAAGCTCAATCGTCCCTAGGTGGTTGACCGTTTTACCTCGGCGGACTCCTGCTGTCCATCTCTCGGAGCTGACGTCGACGTGCGAGATGGGCAAAGCTCAATCGTGCTGAGACCGAAGTTTTCCGTGACGTGGGCTGTTGCGCGGCAGGCACTGGGTTGGCCCGAACTTTGAGGGTGCGGGATTCGTCACGGGTGCGGGATTCGTCACGGGTGTCGGCTGGGTCCTTTAGCCAGTATTGCGTATCCGACATCTGGGTGCCGAGATGGGCAAAGCTCAATCGTCCCTAGGTGGTGGACCGTTTTACCTCGACGGACTCCTGCTGTCCATCTCCCGGGGCTGACGTTGATGTGCGAGATGGGCAAAGCTCAATCGTGCTGAGACCGAAGTTTTCCGTGGCGTGGGCTGCTGTGCGGCAGGCACTTGGTTCGACCTCGGCCCTGTCGTTATCGCGGGTGAACGCGCGGTGGTTTGCGCATGCGCACACCATACCGCCGGTCACTCCGATTTGGGCTGGGCCTTGGCAGTTCTCTTCGAGGGGTTCTGTTGCGCACGGACACTAGTTGCGCCGTGCGGGATCGTGCCCCAGGGACCCCCCTCCCCTTGGATGGTCCATGTTGGCCTGAGTGAGGCTTTGGTTTCCGCCCCCCCCTCTCGGTTCAACCCTGAGATATTATTATTTCTTTCACACGGCCTTAGTCACTTTCATGCATGAGCAATTTTCTGATGAGCGAATGCCTTATCTATTATCTGCCTGATTCATTGGTATGCCTAACCCATTTTTATGCCTACGTCATTTTGCTTGCTTAATTCTTTCTGATGCCTAATACATCGAGTAACTCGCCACTGTAATCGCTTTATGTGCACTCTAAGCCCTTCACGGAATGTTACTGGACTTTTGGTGATTGACAAGTAGATTTGGGACTTGGGTTTTTAGAGGTTCAGGACTGTGAAGATTTTGTGATATAGATTAAGGACTGTTGTACCGAATATGAACTGTTGATTTGTTTTAAGGACTGTGAGACCTATTATTTTGGAATGTTTGTTTATTTGGTATGAATAGAGAGTAATTTTTTAGTTAATCGCGTGTTTTATTGGTGACACCTCTACCTCCAACAGCTACCCACTTCATTCTCCACTGGAGTCTACCTAGGCTCGAGCTTCTGGACATTCCGGAGGAGCTCGATAGGTGAGGGTGACGCCCTCAGAAGCAAATAGTCTGGCGCCCGAGTTTACTGATAAAGGAACTGCACAGGAGGGCGTTACAAGTCTGGCGCCCGAGCAGGGGCAGCAGGTCGTTGGAGGCTGGTGTTGGAATATAATAGAGATTTTTCTCTATTTTGGACGTTGGTTGTTGGAGTTTGAGGTTGTAGGAGTTTGGACGTTGTTGGATATCCTGAGGAAGTAAGGATGGATGTGGATGTGCTTCGGAGTGACGAACTCGTATGGGAGTTGCGTGCCCGGAGGTTGGAAGTTGGATCCACTGAGGATGAGGATAGGCTGATGCTAAGGAGAGCGCTGTCGAGAGGAATGGACATTCCCGAGGATGTGGAGCTGAATACCCGATAGGAGCTGGCGGTCTGTGGTACGAAACTGAGCGAATTGTTGGAAGATGTTCCGGAGGTTGACATTGGAAATGCACGAAATGTATATAGGAGGATGTTCAGCCGTCTGGAGCATGTTGAGCGTAGATTGAGGTTGGTGAAGCCAGGTACCATGGAGGAAGGATTGACGAGAGATAGAATGATGGAAGTTTTGGAGGACGCTCGAATAGCGTTAGAGGACGCACGTAGCATCGCTGGATTGGCCACGGAGGCGACTGAGACGCCGTCTTTAATTGATGCACCGATACCTGGAGATAATATGCCGGTTTTGATACCGATGACCAATAGGACTTACCGAGCTAGAGAATTTAGAGACCAGAGGCTGTCATTTGACATCGACAGAGACGAGGAATTTCGAGTGATTGGGACAAACACACGACCTTGTGGAATACGAACGACGACTGGTTCCATCAATCGCCGGATTTTTGATTCATTACGGAGCCGGGTGTGCAGAGAGACTGTGCCAACGACGACAGAGATACCAAGACGTGGATTCACTGAATCAACGAGGAGAGCATCAGTACAGAATGCAAACATCGTAGGAGAGACAATAGAGTCAGTAGAGTCTGTGGTTGCCCCACGACCGGTGCAGACAAGGAGACAAGAGAGAGAAACACCAATTCCCCCACCACGGGAGGACGAGAGGAGTATGTACCACCTCTACCCCACTCATGCCCCCACAGTCCCATTGTACATGTGGAACGTACATTATGACGGCTCGGGAAGTATCACAGCGTTTCTGGACGAGATCGAACAACTAGCCGAGTCGAGAAACCTGACACACGGAGATTTATTTAAGTCAATTTATGGGATATTGAGGGGTGATGCACGAGATTGGTATGTACCACGAAAAGCAAACTTAGAGAGCTGGGAAGATTTTAAGACCAAAATCAAAGAAGCCTTCTTGCCACCAAATTACGAAGAGTTGCTTCTCGAAGATATTAAAAAGAGAACGCAAGGCAAAGATGAAAAACTTGTACTGTACGTGACTCGAATGCAAAACCTATTTCGAAAGCTGGTACATAACTGCGTAACTGAGACCGAGCAAGTCACAATTATTAGACGAGTCTTGTTGCCACATCTTCAGAGAGCACTCGTATTCCAGCATACTGATACAATTGAGGAGCTACTGAATAAAGGCAAGGTGTTTGAGTTGGTACATTGGCAGGCACAACAGTATAAACCACCTCCAGTACAGAATGCCATATTAACACCAGAGCCTCATCACGTGTACCAGAGCCCGCAAACCAGACCGAATGTATCAGACAGGAATGGATCTGGGGTACCGACTAGAACGTCGATGGAGTTACCACACAGGAATAGTGACACGGTCGTTGGAACGAACGTTGTCGCCCAGGAACCACGGCCTAGTCCCAATCGAAGAACTGTGAGATTCAATGAGGACACGATGGTATGTTTTAGATGTGGAGAGACAGGACATATGCGAATAAACTGCCGAAACCTTCCCAAGATTTCCTGTCCACGGTGTGGAAGAGATGGCGTTTCTGCAAGAGAATGTGGTTGTTCGGAAAACTAAGTGAGGATTGCGCGAGGACGAGGCATCCGCAATCCTCTGAAAGACTAGCCTCAGAGTTGAATACCATTCAGAGACATCCACCAGATAACCGACCTATAATTTATGTCAGTGTGGAAGGGAGAAACTTTCGAGCGTTACTGGACACTGGTGCTACGAAATCATTCCTCGGAAGAACTGTGGCTGATTACTGCGATCGAATGAACATACCATCTTTCACACACCAGGCTACAGCGAAGATAGCTGATGGACAGTCAGTATCAATCCCAAGATGCTATAGACTTCCATTGCAGTTGCACGACGACTGTATCACGGTGGATATGCTGTATATGGAGAGTTTACCGATAGACATAGTGGTTGGGATGGACGTGCTGAGTGAATACGATTTTAGCATTGACCTACGAACTGTGTCCTGTTACTACAGAGGTAGATTACTGAGACCTGTCGGAGAGGAATCACTGTCCTGCTCGGAAGCCGATTATGACCATGAAGAACTGGAACTCCCTGAGGAAGAAAGACGAGAGCTCAACCGCTTTCTGGACAGGGAACTTGAACAATTTGACGATATCCAAGGAACGACGAGCCTGGTTGAACATAAGATTCAGCTCAAACCGGGGACTGAACCCGTTAAACAAAGATACCAACCACGTAATCCTGCGATACAAGAGATTATCAATGAAGAAGTCGACCGAATGCTAGAGGAGGGAATAATAGAGCCATCTAACAGTCCATGGAGCTCGCCTGTGGTGATAGTTAAGAAAAAGGATGAAGGAGCTAGATTTTGCGTGGATTACCGAAAATTAAACGAAGCCTCTATAAAAGATGCATACCCACTGCCGTACATCTCACATATCCTGGACAAACTACGGCGAGCAAAGTATATCAGCAGCCTAGATTTACGGCAAGGATATTGGCAGGTACCCCTGAGCAAAGAAAGTAAGCCCCTAACAGCTTTTACGGTACCTGGGCGAGGTCTTTTTCAATTCAGAGTAATGGCATTTGGTCTACATTCTGCGCCAGCAACATTTCAGAGATTACTGGATCGGATCATTGGACCAGAGATGGAACCCTTTGTTTTCGCATACCTGGATGACATAATAGTTTTGGGTGACTCGCTAGAACATCATCTGCAGATCCTGGGCGAGGTTTTCCAAAGGCTTAAAGCAGCTAACTTACAGCTGAATCCAGAGAAGTGTCGGTTTGGGTGCAGAAGCCTGAGATATTTGGGTCATGTCGTGTCGTCGGACGGAATCAAGACCGATTCTGACAAGGTGGCGGCAATACAAGCAATACCAGTACCCCGAAGTGTCCGTGAAATTAGAAGATTTCTCGGAGTGGCATCTTGGTACCGTCGGTTCATACCGGAGTTTTCCCAGATTGTGGCACCGTTGACTCGCCTACTACGTAAGAAGCAGAAATAGCGTTTTGAGGCAGAGGAACTGAAATCTTTCGAACTACTGAAGAAGAAACTCACGGAGGCCCCAGTTTTGGCGTGTCCTGATTTTGAGCAGCCGTTCGTGCTGCAGACTGATGCTTCGGATCAAGGATTGGGCATAGCGCTGACCCAGAGTGTCGATGAGGTCGAAAGAGTTATAGCCTATGCTAGTAGAACGTTGTCACCGGCTGAACGAAATTACTCGACAACAGAGAAAGAGTGTCTGGCTATAGTATGGGGTGTGGAGAAGATGAGACCCTATCTTGAGGGATACCACTTCACAGTATTGACGGACCATCAGTCGGTCCGATGGCTGAATTCAGTTAAAAGCCCTGCAGGACGTATTGCCAGATGGATAGTCTACTTACAACAATTCGATTTCGACATAAAATACCGAAAAAGATCCCTCAATAGAGTGGCCGATGCGCTGTCAAGAAGTCCATTACCTGGCCCAACCGAGGGAGAGATTTGCTTGTCTGAGGAGACCAAATGCAAATGGTATACAACGAAGTTGGCCGAAGTCGAAAATAATCCCGAGGCGTTGCCCGACTATTGCGTGAGCGATGGCAAATTATATCGACATTTCTTCGAGTCGAACGACTTGACTGAATTCGATATGTCCCGACCATGGAAGCTGTGTGTGCCCGCCAACCAAAGAGAGGCTCTTATGCGGGAAAACCATGATGCTCCAACCGCCGGACATATGGGAATAGCGAAAACTAGTTGCAGGATGGCTAAACTATATTACTGGCCAGGAATGTTCAGGGACATTGCTAAATTCGTGAGATCGTGTCAGTCCTGTCAAAGATATAAAGTTTCGCAGCAACAGACTCCTGGAAAGATGCAGCCAAGTATAGGAAAAGACCCCTGGGATGAAGTCTGCGTTGACCTGGTTGGTCCATTACCGCGCTCTACCAGAGGGAATACTTTTGTATTTGTGGCTCAGGATAAATTCACCAAGTGGGTTGAATTTCGTGCTCTACGCAAGGCGTCAGCACCAGCAGTAACAAGGGCTCTCTTCGAGCAGGTGATTGCAAAGTTTGGTTGTCCTCGCACGGTGATATGCGACAACGGCAAACAGTTTGTTAGTCGAGAATTTCGGAGCTTATTGAGGCAATTGGGAGTTCGAGTTCGATTCACACCGGTGTACAGCCCTCAAGCGAATGCGGTCGAACGGGCGAATCGTACGTTGAAGACGATGATAGCTCAATTTTGTGAAGGCGATCATCGTAAATGGGACGAGAGACTACCCGAGCTGGCTATGGCGACGAATTCGGCGAGACATGAGTCGACGGGATTCACTCCGTCATTCCTCAACTTCGGCCGTGAAATGAACATACCAAGAGTGGTTGTTGATGACAATGGTACCAGAGAGGAGCCAGAAGACTCCGAAGTGGATGAGGAAGATGCTCAGGACACCAGTCGCGAGGAGGTCCGAAGTCACGCGAGTCGGGTAAAACGGCTACGCGAAGTGTTTGAATTGGTACGAGTGCAGTTGGGTCGGGCATTCACCCAGCAAAGCCACTATTACGATCTCCGGCGACGGGAATGGAGATGTAGAGTGGGAGATGAAGTCTGGCGCCGGGAACGACCACTGTCCTCAGCGGCGAACCAGTTTTCGGGCAAATTAGCGCCGAAATTTTCGGGGCCATATGTGGTGACCAAAGTAGTGTCACCGGTAGTCTACGACTTGCGAGACGGATCGGGCAAGAAATTAAGGCATATTCATATAAAAGACCTGAAGCCCGCTAATGCTTCCTATGTTTCAGATGCCCAGAAATAGTTTACCAGGGGAGCCCCCGAGGGGTGCAGCGGTACCACCAGTCGTGAATTTGTTAGAGGTAGCGGATGGCCATCGCCATGCCGTACGCGAGCGAAGAAGACGGCTGAGAGAGACCGCGGAAAAACACCGTAGGCGTGTAACGGATGACTATCGCCTGGGCGAACTTCTTGGAAAAGGAGCATTCGGCTATGTTTGGGCGGCAGTGAGGAAAGGTACACTGGAGGCCGTGGCCATCAAGGAGGTAAAGGGACCGATGTGGATGAGGGCCCACGAACAAGATATCTTGCAGGAACTCGAACACCCGAATGTGCTAGGACCGCTAGACGTGGTGGAGAACCTGGACAGGTCCTACTTTGTGATGTCGAAGATGGAGGAAGACCTGGAGCGGTACCTGAGGAGACATGGTACGTGTGACGCAGTGACACTCCACTCCATAGGGTGGCTAGAATAGTGCACCGAGACATCAAGCTGGAGAACGTGATGGTCGGACGAGGCGCGGTCAGACTGGCAGATTTCGGAGTGGCCTTCAAAATGAGAGGAGCCCGGGTGAGAACCAATGAAAAGGTGGGAACCCCAGCATATATGGCTCCCGAAATGTGGCGTGGGGCCTATTACGGTAAGGCCGTGGATATGTGGGCGCTGGGCCTTGTGATCCTGCAGTTCTTAGGATTTCCCAACCCCTTCGAGAGAGAGGCAGCCCAACTCCTCAAGGATTCTCGGGGCGAGTTCAGGGGGAAGCTGCCCCCGAATCTACTAAAGCAAATACCTCCCCCCTGGCAGACGATCGTTAGCAAACTTTTGCGCATTTACGACGGAGCGAGGATAGAGGCAGAAACCTTGGTGAGGCGGCTGGAGGCGTTGCGTCCGACCATCGTAACGGCCTCCACGGTGGAACAATCCGAGATGCCAGGTCCTGGGCCATCTCATAAATATGTGGTCCTGACAGTGAGTGTTAGTGTACAGCGCTATCTGGAAGGGCATAGACCCCAAGAGTGGTCGGCGGAATTCGCGAGGCGCATCCAAGGGTATCGACCTCGAAATTGGCGGCCGGACCAGAAATGCCGAGTGCGCGTTAGGATGCCCCTGGGCGGCGCAGTGAAGCGGATCTTCATACCGGCGCTAGACCAACAATGGTCGGTACGCTCACCGCGCGTGTCACAGCCCTCCCAAATGAACGCATAGTGGGCGTCTTTTTCCCCCCTGACAGTAGTGCGCGCCACAGCCCTCCCAAATGAACGCATAGTGCGCGTCTTTTTCCCCCCTGACAGTAGTGCGCGTCACAGCCCTCCCAAATGAACGCATAGTGCGCGTCTTTTTCCGACATGACAGTAGTGCGCGTCACCGCCCTCCCATATGAACACATGGTGCGCATCACAGACGCCGACGAACAGTAGAGAGAATTGCTGATTTAGGCTAAGATTTCCTCTTGTATGTTATCGCTAATTTAGATTTTCTCTTATATTGTAGATTTAGGCTAAGATTTTCTCTTATGTTGTTGATTGAGGATAAGATTTTCTCTTATGTTGTAGATTTAGGCTAAGATTTTCTCTTATATTGTTGATTTAGGATGGGATTTTCTGTTATATTGTTGCTTTGGGATAAGATTTTGTCTTCTATGGTTAATTTGGACTAAGATTTTCTCTGGGGGTTTTATTGGGCTAAGGTCCTTTCTTCTTCTTTTTTGGTCAGGAAGGAAAGAGAAAAAAAAAATTCTTTTTTTTTTATGGAAGTAAGGGGAGAGTGTAACGAAGTAGTTTTGTCTGCGTGGCAGAAACCCGTTGACCTTGATCGACTCCAGCGAGATCACGCCGAGCGGTGGGGACACCGACCGATCATTCCCACCTCCATCTGCAGTGCGCACGACTTATGTTGGTGGAGGGGACCGAGAATGGTATTTATAGGCGAGTCGGCAGTTCCTCGTACGGCGCGGAACTCAAAATAAGAGGAAAGCCTCTACCGTTTAGTGGGGAGGGTCCAGCCAGTGTTGTGAGTGCTGGTAGTGAGTTCAGTGGTAGGCAGACATACCAAGGTAGGAAAGGGGTATAGAGAGGGACCGGAGGACCACCTGTGGAGGACGAGATTCCAGGAGGTGAGTGTGAGGTTCGATCGTTGAGACCGAACGACGGCTGCTTCAACTCACTAGCAGCGCCTCGAAAATTGCTGCCATTATCGCTCCATATTATTTCAGGACAACCCCGACGAGCGATAAATCGTTTGAGTGTATGTATAAATGCCGATGTACTTAAGTTAGAAACTAACTCGATATGTACGGCTTTCGTAACCATACATATGAAAAGTGCAATATACGATTTTGAAACTCAATAGACGGTCAATACCGTCTTAAGCGAGATTCCTTTATTAACAAAGGACCAGCATAATCTATTCCAAGCTGAAAGGGTTTAGCAATCGTTACTCGATCTGAAGGAATATTTCCCATTATTTGTTCACGAGTTCGAGTGTTAAATCTGAAACATATGACACATCCTTTTAGCGCTGATTTTACCTCTCGTATTCCGTGAATTATTCAATATTTAAGCCGTAAATTTGATAAAACTGTGTGTGGTCCAGCATGTAACAATTTGAGATGTTCTGAAATAATCAACATTCTAACAACATTATTTTTTGCAGGTAAAGGAATGGGAAATCTGCGGTCAAATTTTACAGGCGCGATTGCAGGTCTGGTATTGAGTCTTATTATCCCATCCTTATCAATAAAAAGATTCAAATTCGAGAGGTGGGTTCCCTTAAATATTGTCTGATTTTTAATACATTCAATTTCATTTTCAAAATGTTCCCTCTGAATCATTTTGATCAACACTACTTCCGCACTTTTAATTTCTGAAACTGAAAGGGGACCAAGCTGTCTGTTACATTTATCGCGGCAATTTTTAAAAAACCTCAAACAGAACGAAATACATCTCACCAACCTGAAATATTCAGAAAATCTATTGAACGGAAATTGTTCCAAACGTTCAGTACCTGTGTTGATAGTAGTTGTCATCGATGAAATTTTTCTAAGTTCAGGGACATTTTCTACAGGTTCAGAATCGGTGATTTGGTTGAGATTTCCTTTTATTGAGAAATCACCTTTCAAAATTGCAGAACCTGTCCACCACTTAGAACAATTACCCAAGTCATTTGGAGATACACCTCGTGATAAGTGATGTGCTGGATTATCCGCTGAGTTAATGTGTGACCATATACAATCACCAGTTAATTCTTGTCCTTCAGACACTCTATTTGCAACAAAGGTCTGCCACCGGTTTGAAGGTGATTGCAACCAGCACAAGACAATTTTAGAGTCAGTCCACAAATACATCTGCTCTACTGGACATTGTATTTCTCTTTTCATTTTATGAATGAGTTTTGACAGCAGAAGTGCTGCACATAGTTCATGTCTCGGCAAAGATATTGTTTTAAGGGGAGCTACTCGAGATTTTGCGCACAATAAATTACTGGAAACTTTTCCATCGTCATACAGAGCCCTAATATATGCGCATGCCCCATATGCCTTTGTGGATGCATCTGAAAACCCGTGAAGTTGTACTGAGGTAATTTGTCCACTTCTGAAAACGTAGCGTGAAATAGGAATATTTGAGAGGTCTGCCAAATTGGTTGCAAATTTGCGCCATTTTCCCAATAGCTGTGGACTTAGTTCAGAGTCCCAGTTGAGCTTTTCCAGCCAAATCTCCTGCATAACCATTTTTGCGATAACTACGCAGGGAGCAATTAATCCTAAAGGGTCATAAATTTGAGCAACAGATGACAGGACTTGTCGTTTTGTTTTCGAATCTGAGGAATAATTCGACGGTGTCGAAATTTGAAACATATCTAAGCTAGTATTCCATGAAATACCCAATACTTTATTGGAGAAATTATCATCAGAAATTGACACCAACGAATCGCATGTACTCTCATTAAACTCCGCGCAATTAGAATGCCATTTATGCAATTCAAACCCGTACGACTTTAGAAGTTCAATTAATTGTATCTTCAAAATTTTTAATTCGGCTAAATTATCAGTACCGGTCAAAATATCATCCATATAGTATTGATCCAAAAGTGATTTTGAAGCTAATGGATATTTCAATTTTTCATCCAGAGCCAGTTTTTTAATGCAATGGGTTGCTAATAATGGAGCACATCTGGTACCATAGGTTACGCAACTCAAGGCATTTAAGTGGAGTTGTGGAATTTTCCCGCCATAAAATGTTCTGAAATAGTCTGTGCTCAGGAGAAATCTGGATCATACGAAACATCCTTTGAATATCTGTAGTCAACACATACTTAAACAGTCTAAAGCGAATAAGGATATCGAATAAATCAGGTTGTGTAAGAAACCCTTTCAGCATAATGTCGTTTAGGGAAAATCCAGATGTTGTTTTCATAGATGTATCAAATACCACTCTGAGAGGCGTAGAAGTGTTGCTTTCCTTTAGAATACCGTGGTGGGGCAAAAAATTTTTATTTTTATAGGTTTCAGGATTGTCAGAATCAAAATCGACATATTTAGCATGACCCAAGTTGACGTATTCATTAATGAATGCTATATAACCCTTCATATATTCTGGATCCTGCTGAAACTTCTTTTCTAAGGATACGAATTTCCTTAGAGCTGATTGAAATGAGTCACCCAACTTCTGAGTATGTTCTGCAGATAAGAATGGATTATTAACCTGAAAAGATCCATCATTCAATCTGATGACTCAATTACGAAAGTACTCTTCGCCAATTCTATCTTCCTTCGATAATGAACGCTCATTCGATATTTCCTTTAATTGCCAAAACCTGGGTATGAGCTCATTCAAACTTATTTCCTCAGAGTGTGAATATGGACTATATGCATTGAGAAATGCGCAATGAGAAGCGTACTTTGATGTTGAGGGCGTTTGGCCTGCCACAAGCCAACCAAGATATGAATTATGTAATACAGGTTGTCCACTTCCCAATCTTATTATTTCTGGAATCAACAATTCAAAGTATAAATCGGCTCCAATGAGTAAATCGATTTTTTCAGGAATATAGAAATTACTGTCAGCGAGACTGATGTTATCGGGGACCTTAAACTTGCTTCTATTTATCGGTACCTGGGGTAATTTTATGGTAATATTTTCCAATATAGAATAAGTCAGTTGGAATGTTTTAGGAAAATGCATCGATTCTATATCAATTGTCATCATTTTTGAAGCTTTCGTTACTGTTCCTGATATACCACTAATGTTGTGAACCTTATAAAAGCTCTTGAGACCTAATGTTTGAGCTAAAGTGGTGGTGATGAATGACATTTGACTTCCAGAATCTAGTAATTCTCGTGCCACTACCCTTTTTCCACTTTCATCATAAATATTAACGATAGCAGTAGCCAATATGACATTTCGAACCTCAGTTTTAAAGTTTCCAACATGGCTAGAACCGACAGTAGCTGGAAATATGGAATTATCCGCAATGGATGATCTCAGATTTTGTCGATAAATCCAGTTGAGTGCGATTTTTTAACGGAACTAAAACCTTGGCAAAGAAGAGTATTATGCCTTTTGTTACATTTACGACAGCCACCCGACTCACAATTAGTAACAGTATATTTCGAACCTAAACAGTTATAACACAATCGATTCAGTCGGACGATGTCCCTTCTCTTCTCTAAAGATACATTCTTGAATTTATCGCATGAATAAATTGAATGACCTTTAAAATTGCAAAATGAACAACTTTGAAGAGATTTTTCCAGATATATTTTACGTGATGTTTGGTTTTGATTATCCGACACGAAGTTCACTACCTTTTGACTAACCCTCGTATCTAAAGAGGATATATTTTCCAGAGCACATCTTTTTTCCACAAATTCTAAGAAATCTTGAAAAGTGGGTAATGCGGAAGAGTCTCTTTCTAACTCATAAACCCTTTGTGTTTGAAAATCCAATTTTTTACTCAAGAGAAAAACCGAAACAACATCCCAATTGTGTACTGGCAATTTGGGAGCTTGTAGTGAATTGAAACTTTGTCGTACCTTTGTAATAAATTGTCTTAAATTTTTTGAATCTCCTTTCGTGATTGAGTTGATTTCGAGCGAACCACTCAAGTGCATATTTATTGTAATTAATTGATCATCATACCGCTTGCAAAGAATATCAAGTGCCACTTCGTAATTTTCATTAGTTAGCAATAAATCCTGAATCAAAGTTAATGGTTCATCTTTTAAACTAGATTTCAGATAAGTGAATTTTTGAACGTCACTAAGACTCTCGTTATTGTGAACAATAGCATCGAAAAGATTTTTGAATGAATTCCACTCAGAATGTTTTCCAGTAAATGACGGAATGGTAATGCTTGGCAAATGAACCTTTGAGCTAGAAGATTCATTCATAGATGTTTGAAGTACGTTTTGAAATATTGTACTTTCTCGTTTTTTAATTTGACCACTAAGTTTTCTAATTTTAGCCAAAAGAGAAATATATTTACACTCAGTTTTATTTCTATCATCATCTTCCTCATTCAACATTTCTATTTCTTCCTGAATGTCACTATATTTTCCGTAAGCTTGTATAAGCAGAGATTCCCGAGGGAAAAATTCATTGATATCTATCTCTATATCCAAGTTATTGAGAAAATATTCAATCCTAATTAAAGTGCCCTTTACAGCTGAACGTTTTCTTTTCAGTTTTTCAATATCCATAATTTTCAAATTAAATCCAATTCAAGAGAAAATTAAATATGAAATTTCAAATATAACCCGAGAATTAAATTAAACAATTCAAGTTCAAAATAAATTCCTATCCAAAAAACAGCGTAATTCAATCAACAAATCAAGAAAAAAATAGCAAAATTCAATCAGTGAAATTAAGAGAAAATTTGTGAGGTTTGGTAGACACTTCACCCAAACTCTTATATAATCAAATATCTCAAAATTATAACATTCTCATGAGGCTAATTTCGTCAAATATTAGAATGAGTATATGAGAAATAAGATAATAATTATAGAATAATTTCATCAATTGATGACCAATGTACTGGAAGAATATCACCTGGAGTACCTTTTGCTGAATCGCCCCTGTATGAATGTATTCCTGTTGTCGTCTGAAGAAAATGCCCAATTGACCAATAAAGTGTGATACGCCCTTTCTGCCTTTTCTAGTGTAATATATTTACTGCAGCCTACACATATGCGTACATATAGATAACATATCGGCGCATGTACAATGGTCATCTGAGTAGAGTAATTAACTGCAATACATTACATCTAGTGATAGTGATTTTCCCTTGTGTGGTGGCAGTTGTAGTCTTTTATGTAGTAGTAGTTGTTGTCCCTTGGGTAGTGATAGTTGTAGTCCCTTATGTAGTGGTAGTTGTTGTCCCTTGTGTAGTGGTAAATATCCCCTGATTAGTGTTATTTTTCTTAATCCAGCAATTTTCCATGAATTTGTTGCACCATCCTGTAACTATGAGTCGTCAGAATGCTTGAGATTCTGGATATATCCTATTTTCGTTCAAACACACTGTTCCCGGCCGATGCACCAAATGTTGGGGTGGTTCAGTGGTATTTTTGAGTTCTCCTTGAAATTCGGCAAAAATGAGTTGTCTGGCTTGAACGAAATAAATAGCACCAATATTTGCGATGTTTTATTCCCAGGGTAACTTGCACAAATTCAAATTTGATGACGAAATAATAGTAATTTTATTTTCCAAGCGAGAGTTCTAATTTATTCAGTGTACAACATTCAATTGTGAAAAATACCATATCGAGAACCTCTGCTTATCGCTCCGAACGTGTTATAAAAACGCATATGTTGTTTTTATTTCGAAGTTGACAAAGATGTTGACAATATTTCAATCAGGATATACCGCGGAAATTTAATTTAGAGAAAGAAAAATAAACTGATTTCGTTAATAATTTGAACAAAAATTCGTATCCTCAACAATATACAGTATCTGTGTCAATGACCTAAGATGTCGAGACAATTTAATTAAAAAAACAAACAAGTAAATTTGTGTTTGTTCAAAAACGTGATTTTTGTGTGTAATTTAAATATATATTTCTTTAAATTCACACTCGAAGTGGGCATTTCTTCTGTGACAACCCGGACTCACTGAGCCAAGAGTAGCCACTACACTGAGGATAAATTATCTGTCGGATGATGGCGACAGTTCCCAACACCACCGCTTTCTGCATCCATGAAATTATATCTCGTGGTGCCTGGAGCTCAGCTAGGTGCTTGATAGTGTTCTCGTTCACGAGTCCATTAGTGCTGATTATAAGTGGAAGAATCTTCACAGTTTCCCTCAAATTCCATAAGCGCTTCAGTGTTCAGGCCAACTCCTTGTTATCTTATCTAGATTTTCATTTGCAGCTTCTATGTTGGTTAGTCCTCACCCTTCTTCCGCTGGAGGGAGATAAAGTCTTTCTATGGCCGAGTTAGGATGCAACATTCCATATTTAGTGAAAGAGGTTCGTACCCATTGATCCAGCCTCTTCAAGTCTGTGGCCGACCAGCTGAGTACTTCAGATGTATATGTTAACACTGGAATTGCCCACATGTTAATTGCTGTCACTTTGTGCGTAGCATTCATTGAGTTCTGTTTTCAAGATCTTATGAACTCTACATGTGAATTATTTTTCAGCAATCTCCTTACTCTCTTTCTGCCGGATTTCAAATGACTGTTGTATGCCTAAGTACTTGTAGGTGTTCTCAAGCCCAAGGCTTTGTATTTATCTACCGTCTACTAGTTTGATATCACCTTCCTCGGTCATTTTCCCCCTTTTCACATGCACACCTGAGCATTTCTCCAGATCAAACGTCATCTTTATATCGGCACTGAGGTTCTTCACTATCTCAAGTGCACCTTTAAGTTAGGATGTGCCTCTCGCATACAGTTTCAAGTCATCAATATAAAAAAGATGGCTAACTTTGGCATGCTCGTCTAGGCGGTAGCCATAATTACTGCGATTGAGCATGTTGCTTAGAGGGTTCAAGGCAAGACAAAACCACTCAGGACTCCAGCTGTCTTCCTGAAAGATACCTCGCTTAATGCAGATAGGTTTGGTGCGATAGGACCTTGTTATTCCTTTGACTGATAGACTAGTACACCATGTACCCATGAGATGCTGCCAACGCTGTATTATGTTTGTGTCAACCTTGTAGATGCGTAAGATTTCGATAAGCCAGGAATGCGGTACGGTGTCAAATGCCTTCCGGTAATCTATCCAGCCCATAGATATATTTTTTAATTTCCGTCTGGCTTGTTTAGTTATCAAGTTATCGATCACCAACAATTCCTTGCATCCCCTAGCTTACTTCTTGCATCCGTTCTGCTTCCATGCCAAGATCTTATTGCTACGTAGATATAAGGTAATCTTAAAACCAACTGCAGAGGTTAGTATTTTATAAGCTGATGGTAGGCAGGTGATAGGCCTATAATTACTGGGTTGGCGTGTGTCTCTTGCTTTTGGAAGCATGTGGGTTAGCCCAACTGTGAAATATGACGGAAATTTTTTTGGATCACTCAATGCTTCTTGTATATGCAGAGCTAGTCGCGCGTGAGCTGTTGTAAATGCTTTCCACCAATAGTTGCATATCCCATCTACTCCTAGAGATGTCCAGTTTTTGAGACGCTTGACCATCTGAGCTATGTCTTCCTTTGTGATTATCACATTCTGCATGGGTGCTTTTCCCTCATAGGTACTTCTTTCTGTATTTATCCAGCCAGCTTGGATGTTATGCAAGCTCTGCTGAGACTATACACTAGTCCAAAATGCAGTCATTTCGTGTTCTGAGGGAATCTGTTCCACTTTCTGTTTCTCTTCTTCCAGACTTCGGTAGAAAATACGTTGATTTGTGTTGAAGAGGCGATTCTGTCTGTACCTAGTGGTTCTTTTATGATATCGTCTAAGTCGGCATCCCAGAGCAGCAATCGTTTGCTTTAGCGTTTCAACGTGGTTTTTGAGAGCTTGCTTATACTGCGGTTCAGAAAGTTTGATCTTAGCTCTCTTGGCGTATATTTTAACTTTTTTTTTTGGTCTTTTTTGCTATGATCCTTGTATTAACGTAGTGTTCTAGGATCCCTATTTCCTTTCGCATTGTTGTTATTTTGACTTCTAATCTAATTTCCTGGCTGGACTTGGTTATGTTCTGTCGGCGAAAAAGAAGCTTTGGTGTTGATTTTGCTGATAAGTAAGACAGCGCAGTAGATTTTATGACACAGATCTTCAAGGTCTTGAGACTGTTCGAATATTATGGATAATGCCATATTCGCAGCTGCTACAGTCTCCCTTGACTCCTGGTATTGCCTGACTCTGGGTATCATCGATCTCGCGTCCATTGCAATTCCTCTATATTGGAAATCCAGTTTATAGAACATCGCTCTTATTTCAACTGCCTCGGGTCGCTCCTCTATATCTTGGCTTTCACTATGTGCGGGGTCAGTACCTCGAGAATTTTTTGACCTTCGGATTACTTCTGATCTTCCAGTATTATCATGCGGAGCATGTGCTGACCTTATCAATTCAAGTTCATCTGGCGATATCAGTTTTCTTTGTTTGATGTTGCTTATCTGTACCGCTAAATGTTGCGCGGTAAAGTTCAGGGTAGGATAGTTATTCCTCCAAATTTCCTCCAATCTGACTCTTTACCTGCTCTTTTTAGTCCCTCCCTCAGTGATTTGGAAGTAAGCATTCATCAGAAAATTATTCATACTTCGAGTTCAATACTGCCTTCCCCTTCTATGAGTTTCAGCGGGGCCTCCTTGTGAAGATAGTTCTGGAGCACCCAAGCTTACACTCTGATCGTTTCCTGAAGGATCACAATACCTGAGCTGCTATCCCTTGTGTTGGCTAGCTGAGGTCTGCGGGTTTGCAATGCCTGTGGTTTCTCTCCCCTCATGCAGGCGGAACTGGCAATACTGGTTATACGTCGTTAGCAGTAGCGAATAGATACTGCTGGCTACAGTACAGTGCCGGCCAGACACTATATATACATATATATATAATTTAAGAAAATTCGTGACTGAATATAAAGTATATAGATGATTATCGTGGGTTAGCAGTCAAATAAAAAGTAGAAGACTCTTTTATCCTTTACTCGAGCTTTCAAAACAGTTTGTTTCTTTTTCAAGAGTGCTGCAAATTATTAAAAATCAATTGGTGAACAGGTTACAGATCATATATATATATATATATATATATATATATATATATATATATATATATATATATATATATATAAATGAATATATTTTCTTGGGATTGCAGTCACTAGTTCATTGAAACACGGTTTCTATTAACCAAGCTTTCGGAACTTTATTGGTTCCTTCTTCAGGGCTAAAATACATACATTGTTTAATGGTACAGACATTGTGTAAAAACTTACAGATAGAATTAGTGTTTACAAAGGTTCATCTTCACAATTTTGAATAAATTCATTGGCATTTGTCAAAATTTGATCTTTGATATCTGGATGTAAAATATTATTATTATTGTGATCATTCCACATAGAATTTGATTTGTTCAAAGAATATTATTGTTATTTTTTTAACTTAGTAATTTATTAAAAGGATTCAATGAAAATAGGAAAATGCGAAAAGGTAAAATTTGATTTATGGTAGATTTGACTGTAATTTTATAGTTAATAGAATATGGGAGTAAATAACACTTAAATTTTCTATATCTTTCCTTTTGTTCATTGAATTATTTTCTAGATAAATTTCAACCATCTCTAAGAAATTTCTTTTGTGACTGTTTTTTCGTTATTAAGAATTTTGATGTTATTAAAATCAATATCATGTGAAGTTGTTGAAAAATGTTCCGAGAGAGCGCATGATTTTTATTTAATCTACAGTCACTTTTATGTCTATTTATTCTTTCTTGTAAAACGGTTGAAGTTTGACCTATATAATTTAGATTACAACTTGAGCAATTTATTTTATATATCACATCCGATTTTTTGTTATAGAATCTCGATCTTTTTTTTTTTTTTTTTTTTTTACCTTTTCGCATTTTCCTATTTTCATTGAATCCTTTTTAATAAATTACTAAGTTAAAAAATAACAATAATATTCTTTGAACAAATCAAATTCTATGTGGAATGATCACAATAATAATAATATTTTACATCCAGATATCAAAGATCAAATTTTGACAAATGCCAATGAATTTATTCAAAATTGTGAAGATGAACCTTTGTAAACACTAATTCTATCTGTAAGTTTTACACAATGTCTGTACCATTAAACAATGTATGTATTTTAGCCCTGAAGAAGGAACCAATAAAGTTCCGAAAGCTTGGTTAATAGAAAACCGTGTTTCAATGAACTAGTGACCGCAATCCCAAGAAAATATATTCATTCATTTAATAAAAACGGTCAAGAAAAATAGATTGAAATATCATCAACATGGGATTTTATGAAGACATCAACAGAAACTATGGCTCAGACATATCGTCAGCTATGAAACAATGGAGCAACTTGAAAACTAAACTCGCTTCAGTACGTAACAGGAAAATCTTCTTAATTTTGTGTAGATCCCAAGGAATTACACCAAAACACATCGATGATAACACCAAACATATTATTTCTTTGATTGAAACAACAAATTCCAAAATGGCTAAAGAAACTTTTGATTTTGTACTGAAACTCAACAAAAAAATTCTCAATCTTGAAATCAAAACTACCTTCAAGAACATCGATTATATAGAAAAATCTATTGAAGAAATTGAGAAGAAATTTGATGAAATTGTACCAATTGGAATCCTAAAGAATTTTTTAATTTCCAAAATAAAACTTATGAAAGAAAGTTCAAAGAAATCAAGAAAAACAATATGAATAAAATGGAAGTTTTGAAAACAAAATAAAGAGAGACATCTTTAAAACAAATGAAAATTGGATTAAGAATATATCTAACTGTGATATACCTGAAGATATCAAAGACTTTCTATCTCTGGGACATAAATTTTGTATTGAACCTAATTCAAAAGATTTAAATTTAAAAAAACTTTTAGCAGATGTTGAAAATATAATATTTATGTATCCTGAAGATGAAAGAAATGTTATGAGAGTTAAAGTGACCAATGTTTTGATGAATTCCATAAATAAGCCAGTATATACATCTTACTTAAGATTTCTATTTTTCAAAACAAAAATTTTTAAAAATCATCCAAATTTAATTGTTACCAAAGCTGACAAAGGAAATGTCACAGTCATAATGGATAAATCTGATTATTTAAAGAAATCGATTGAAATATTATCTGATATTAAACATTATAAAATTTTACCTAGAGATCCCACCTCAACTTTTCAACAAAAATCTAATAAAATCATCTCAGAATTAAAGAAATTTAAAAAAATATCATCAGAACTCGCCAAAAAATTAACCATTTATAACCAAACTTCTCCAAAATTTTATGGTCTCCCCAAAATACATAAGGATACCATCCCTTTAAGACCGATTATTTCTTCAATCAATGCTCCAAATAGTAAAATATCTAATTATTTAAATGACATTCTCACTAAATCATATAATAAAAACAATTCATATTATACAGAAGATAGCTTCACATTTTCTAAATTCATTAATAATTATAAACTTCCCGAAAACTATGTTTTAATAAGTTTAGATGTCATTTCACTTTTTAGTAATATTCCAATCGATTTAATCAAAAATAGCATATCTAAACATTGGTCAAAGATCTCACAACACACAAATTTATCAAAATCCAAATTTTTAGAAATACTTAACTTTATCTTCGAATCAACTTATTTTCAATTTGAAGGAAAATATTATAAACAAATATTAGGTACTCCAATGGGAGCGACTATATCTCCTATACTTTCCCAATATGTGATGGACGATCTTTTAGATTCAATTACAAAAAACTTCACTTTCACCTTCCATTTTTAAAAATATATAGATGATATTATAACTGCTATACCTTTAAATATGCTAGATAACATTTTAAAAATTTTCAATACATATAATAGCAACATTCAATTCACCTTGGAAAAAGAAAAAAACAATAGCATCCCCTTTTTAGATACTAAATTGATTAGAAGTGAAGATAATAAAATTAAAGTTGATTGGTACACAAAACCTACATTTTCTGGTAGATATATTAATTTTCACCTTTCAAAATATAAAAGTAAAAATTAACCTAATTTTGGCTTTACGTGACAGAATCAAAAAAATTTGTCATAAAGATTTCATTCAAAAAAATTTAAAAAAACTCAAAGATATTTTATTAATGAATTCATACCCACCAAAATTCATAAATAAATTTATTTACAATTCCATAAATATAAGATCAAATTTTAATTCAAATCTAATAGAAAACGAACAAATGAATTCAATCAGAAATCAAATCAACACGCAAAATCCACAACAACCTTCATTTTATTTCCCTCTACCTTTTTCCCTGAAATAACACCAAAATTAAAAGATTTTTTCCAACAATTTTTCTATTAGAATTTCTGACAAAAATGTTATCAGCATTAATAAAATTTTTTCAAAACTAAAAGATCGAGATTCTATAACAAAAAAATCGGATGTGATATATAAAATAAATTGCTCAAGTTGTAATCTAAATTATATAGGTCAAACTTCAACCGTTTTACAAGAAAGAATAAATAGACATAAAAGTGACTGTAGATTAAATAAAAAATCATGCGCTCTCTCGGAACATTTTTCAACAACTTCACATGATATTGATTTTAATAACATCAAAATTCTTAATAACGAAAAAACAGTCACAAAAGAAATTTCTTAGAGATGGTTGAAATTTATCTAGAAAATAATTCAATGAACAAAAGGAAAGATATAGAAAATTTAAGTGTTATTTACTCCCATATTCTATTAACTATAAAATTACAGTCAAATCTAACATAAATCAAATTTTACCTTTTTCGCATTTTCCTATTTTCATTGAATCCTTTTTAATAAATTACTAAGTTAAAAATAACAATAATATTCTTTGAACAAATCAAATTCTATGTGGAATGATCACAATAATAATAATATTTTACATCCAGATATCAAAGATCAAATTTTGACAAATGCCAATGAATTTATTCAAAATTGTGAAGATGAACCTTTGTAAACACTAATTCTATCTGTAAGTTTTTACACAATGTCTGTACCATTAAACAATGTATGTATTTTAGCCCTGAAGAAGGAACCAATAAAGTTCCGAAAGCTTGGTTAATAGAAAACCGTGTTTCAATGAACTAGTGACCGCAATCCCAAGAAAATATATTCATTCATTTAATAAAAACGGTCAAGAAAAATAGATTGAAAATATATATATATATATATATATATATATATATATATATATATATATATATATATATACATCCTAGTGCCTATTTGCCGTCCGATACAAATCCAGGCATTTGGGCTCCATCAGTTCGAACAGGATTCTCGTAATTCTGATCTTGTATATAGTTAACCTGATCTTTGAGAATTCCTTCACTGCACTCAGTATCATTTATTCACATGTTTTATTTTCATTCATTACAATGCTATTTCACGCCGTTCACGTACGTTCTATTTGACGACCAAAAGTATATAAAACTTTCAACTCACGTTTTTCAGACTTCCTACAGTGTTGCCGAGTTTTACAACGAGGATTTCGCGTTTAATTCCCTGCAGGTGTTCTGAAGCCATTCCGTGATGAAATAAGTTTTTCCAGGTTTACCCCCCATTTCGACTCAAATATTTCGTGACATTTTTCAAACAATATTGATCATCTACAATATCTGAATAGTTTTTTGGCCTTCTTGTTCACCTGAACAGAGTGCCTATCGTTGGCTCAATCGATTGGGTTCGACTTCCCGATGAAGAATCCGTGGTGAAATTTTAATACTCAATAGCTCATGAAACATTTTTCGGATTTTAATAAAAATTCGTGAATATATTGAGGTGATCGATATCTTACTTATCCTCAAATTTCATTGTCGTAGATTTTTTCCGGCTGAAGATATGATCATTCTTTTCATTCACACAAGATAAAAGAGAAATGACATAAATTCTCGAGGATTTTCACTGAGCGATGGCCGTCACAGAACAATATTGGATTGACAAATGCCGGGCTCATACACAGTGTCAGTTGGCGTAAAATTAAGCGAAATTTATCATTACGGTTAAATCATAGAGATAGAATGCTTTCTTGATGGGTAAAATAATATACGTTGTCAAAATTTAGAAAAGCACTGACGTAAGTTGTTATGGGAAGGGAATTATAGCTTAGAACAAAACTTGGGGAAAATAATGAGTCGTTATTTTTAATTTGAGATGAAGGCTTGTTCATTCATTAGGCGTTTATATTTGTATCATATTGTCCCATAGTACGGAAAAAGACTCTTGTTCACTTGAAAAGAGTGTTTATAGATTTATTATGGTTTGTTATTTACTCGCAAGTAGCCCAACAAGAGCGCCAAAGCTGATCTCACGTCAGTGCTTTATAACTTTTTCAATATTCAAGCCGTGAACACTATGTAATTTAATTAGTTAATCCTCCTTCGAAATCAATAATGAAAAAACTTCTTTCAATTTCAACTACTGAATAAAGGTAATTCCCATTCCATAGTGATTTTTATACCACATGCATATTAGACATCCAGAACAACTGAATAATCAACTAGTCACGCGGTGGGTTAACGGCCATGAAAAAATATGTGATTTCTTCCATGGGCAATTTAAATATTATATACTCGTAGGCTTATCGCATTTTCGACGTCCACTGATGAATCATCCTGGGTGTATCTTTTGACACTCAAATAATGCAAACATTTCATGCCTTTAAAATCATCGGAAACAGATTATATTTAGGTAAGTTCAACTTCATTTGGCGCCTGTGATACCGATTGAACTAAATAATATTTTCTGGGACCTCGTTTGATATCTCTTTATGTTCACACTTTCAAAACATCACTGAGAACAAATGAGACCTATTCTGGATTTCAGCCCTTTTCCCGCTCAAATTTCGGTTTTTTGGCGCTCTTGTTCACCCGAACAGAGTGCCTATCATTTTGCCCAAATGTCTGTAATTTTGTGATATCGAGCCGAAAATGGTCTCAATCGATTGGGTTCGACTCCCTGATGAAGAATCCGTGGCAAAAGTTGAGTCTGTCCGGCCGGCCGGCCCGTCCGTATACTCTCTAGCATCCAAACGAGATGAGCTAGAGTTTTCATATTTTCAGAATAAGTTAATTGTCCAAATATCTCGGTCAAGTTCGTTATTGGGCCAAATCCGTCGGATGGTTCAGTAGTTATGAGCATCTGAAATTTTGTTACCTCAATAACTACTAGAATATCCATCCGATCAAGTTGATACTTGAAATGTTATTGAAGGAGGCTGAAACGAAACGGCTCGCAAAATTTCGCAGAAATCGTCACGCTAGAAAATTTTAAAAAAATTCAAAAAAAAAAAAAATTTTTCAATACTCAATATCTCCTAAGATTTCATTCAGATTTCAATAAGAATCTGTGTATATATTGAGCTGATCAATATTTTACTCATCCTCAAATTTCATTGTCGTAGCTTTTTCCCTTCTGAAGATATGATCACTTTTTTCATTTACTCAAGAGAAAATGAGAAATGTCATGAATTCCCCAGGGCTGTCATCGAATGATCCTCGTCTCAGATCGATATTCGTTTGACGTATTCCGGAGTCCTCTATCACTGTCAGTTGGCGTAATATTAATAAAAAAAAAAAATTTTTCACTGAGAGAAAATTCGATGTACATGACGTTGTCAAAATTCAGAAAAGCATTGACGTAAGTTTTTACGAGGAGCATCGAACAAAATTGGGGAAAATTATGACTAGTTATCTTTGAATTGAGATATAGGTTTGTTCATTAGGTAGGTTTATTAGGCGTTCATATTTGCATCACATTGTCCCATCGTACGGAAAAAGACTATTGTTCACCTGATCAGACTGCTTATAGATTTGTTATGGTTTGAATATTTACTCGCAGATAGCTCAACAAGAGCGCCAAAGCAATCTGACCTCACGTCAGTGCTTTCTAAATTTCTTCATACTAGACCGACTTAAATTAATAGAAATCGTCATTAGTAACATCATACAATTAAGCATATACGGACGTCTAATAATCGTGGCATGAAAATCTGGGCTAATGGCATGGACGTCGAAAATCGGTACAAAATATATTGCAGTAGCATAGCATTATCCACGGTTTTTGGAGCTCTTGTTCACCCGAACAAAGTGCCTATCATTTTGACCAAATGTCTGTAATTTTGGAATATCGAGCCGAAAATGGTCTCAATCGTTTGGGTTTGACTTCCTGATGAATATTCCGTGGCGAAAGATGAGTCTGTCCAACCGGCCGGCCGTATACTCTCTAGCATCCAAATGAGATGAGCTAGAGTTTTCATATTTTCAGAATAGGTTAATTGTCCAAATATCTCGGCCTAGTTCGTTATTGGGCCAAATCCGTCGGATGGTTCAGTAATTATGAGCATCTGAAATATAATTCCTCAATAATTACTAGAATATTCATCCAATCAAGTTGATACTTGGAATATTGTTTAGGGAGGCTGAAACAAAACGGCTCGCAAAATTTCGCCGAAATCGTTACACTAGAAAATCTTCAAAAAATTCCCAAAAAAATTTTTTCAATACTCAATATCTCCTAAGACATTTTTCGGATTCAAATAAAAATTCGTGTATATATTGAGGTGATTTATATCGTACTTATCCTCATCCATTTCATTGTCGTAGTTCTCTTCCTTCTGAAGATATGATCATTTTTTCATTTACTCAAGCGAAAAATAGAAATGTCATGAAGTCCCGTGATTGTCATAGAAAGATTGTCATCACAGATTGATATTCGTTTTACAAATGCCGGGCTCATTCATCAGTGTCAGTTAGCGTAATATCAATCAAAATTTTTCATAATGGGAAATCATAGAGGGAGAATTCGATGTCAATGACGTTGTCAAAATTCAGAAAAGCACAGACATAGTATTAATCAAAAAATGTTTCATAACGGGAAATCATAGAGAGCGAATTCGATGTCGATGGCGTTGTCAAAATTCAGAAAAGCAAGGACGTAAGTTTTTAGGAGAAGCCTCGAACAAAACTAAATTATGAGTAGTTATTTTTAGATTGAGATATAGGTGTTTTTATTCATTAGGCATTCATATTTGCATCACATTGTTCCATAGCACGGGAAAGGACTATTGTTCACCTGATCAGAGAGCTTATATATTTGTTATGTTTTGAATATTTACTCGCAAGTAGCTCAACAAGAGCGCTAAAGCAATCTGACCTCAAGCCAGTGCTTTCTGAGTTTTTTTCATTTGTGAGTTAATCGAAGGGTTTTTGGAGATTAGGCAACGATTGTAGTGGTGCAATGATGTAGTTTTGATTACTCTAGGATATTGAAAATTGTTCGAAGAAAAAATTATTACAGAATTCGAAAGCTTGTTACTTATGAATGAACAAATAATTCCACTCATTGTCAATAACTGCGATCATTTATTTGATCCATTTGAACTAATGATGCTCCTAATGGAAACATGATACATCAAAGCATATTTCTAATAATATTGAACTACAGTTCTTATGAATGCTTGTTATCTCAGTGATACGATCCCAACACGAATTTGTACAAATATTCAAGATGCTTTTATGTACCCAAGTAAAATATTGCCACAACTCGAATTAATCATTTTTTATTCCAAACAAAAAATAAATATAATTAAGATCTAATTAGCATTTCAATTTATATCATAATTTCCATAGAATTATCAATAATTTGGAAAATTGAAACAATTTTTTCTGAAGAACTCAAATTTTAGTAGTATTTAGCATTGCCAGTTATATATACGAAATAACAGCTGCTTTCAAAATGCAAATTGTGGTTGTGTGATCCTATCTGACCTCAAAAACTCCTAAATCTCATTGCTAATAAGATGAAATTTCGGAATATTTAGATTATCAATATCCTCTATAAATGCACAAACACTTATTAATATACTTTGTTGAATATATTGAATGAACATAGTTTCAAGTGTTCCAGAATTTTGTTAAGTCACTTCTTTATCAGAATTTCTGAAATAATCTTTATTTCAGCGTTATTGGGAAATACAAATTCGAGGTGCTCGTATCCCCCAAAATACTGAAGGTTTATTGCACAATCTTAACCACGGTATGTGGGCAGTCAATTCTTCTGTCAATCTGAAAATTCTAGCGGGTTTTTTTTCAAAAGTGATAACATGTGCAACTGGGTGATAATATTCACTCTTCTTCTATAGGCTAACTGTTCCACTATCAACAAGCGCCAAAATTACCACAAAACCTTTCTAAACTCTCGAAATACTAAGAAATGAAATCAAGATGAATACACAGCCTTTTACTCCAGAAAAATAAGAATTTTAATGGATTAATATTTCAATAAAGAATTCGATCAAATTGCATTTAGTTCTAATTCGTTTTGTTCAAGAATTGCTTCTTCGATAATATAATTGAGAAGAAATCCTTGTAAGTCAAGGAAAGAAAATATTTTGATCCAACATAATTCAAATATTATCATCTGGTGACAAGATATAAAAATTCAATGAACCGGTTGTCCCCGAATGAATAACTGAGTTTGTGGAACACCAAAATAATGCCTCGGATCAGATATTCATCTTTCTACCTCGAATTGTTTAATTAAAAAAAGAAAATATATTACGGACGTCTTTACACCGTACAATAAAATAATCGAACTCAGACTATGATGCCAAACTTCCAGACATCTAATGCTTTCACCATGAAAGAGACTAGATGCATATACCATATACACGAATTTTAGTAGTCAGCGCCCTGTTCGTGAGTTGGTTGAACTAAAATATACGGTTTCGTTCATATTGAGATAAAATGAGGTCATACGTGAAAATTTGCAGACAAGCTGAGGACGTCATATTGATCATAAAAGTACTGAAAATTTGACTTTGGGATTCGACGTCCGTATAGCGGACGGCGTTTACCGAGTGGAAGTCCAATTGATAGGAAAAACGCAATGTGTGGCTCTCCAATGCCGGTTTTCTGTAAATATATATATATTTTTTTAAACTTCCACCGATTTTTCATCGGGTTTGGCATGAGAATATCGGGCAACTATGCTGCCAAGAAACTCTCACGTGCAAGTAAGGAACCTTCTGACTGATCTCGTTGTCCCCAGTATCACCTCCTTCTGCGCCATACTGATATGATGTTGATCCATTCCCAGTCTTTTGGTGTTTTCTATGAGATGTGATTCCACCAAGCCATTCACCAAGATAATGATTGGTGTGATTGTTGTAGTCTTCATCCCGTACGTCTCTTTCATCTCGAAGGCGAGATCATGATATTTCGACAATTTTTCGGAGTAAGCTCTCTCGATATTATCGTCAGCTGGAATTGTGATATCAATGATATTAACCTGTTTCTCCCTCAAATCCAATAGCACGATATCAGGTATATTGTGCTGTATATGTGTATCCGTGATGATGCTTGAGTCCCAGTATAACTTACAGTTGTCATTTTGGAGTACCTCGTTTGGCTGGTGAGTATAAATGGGCTTGATTCCTTTGATCATGCTCTGATTAATTGCTATAGCCTGGTGATATATCTTGCATACAGCATTATGTCGTTCCAGGTACTCCCCGGGAGCCAAGACAGGGCACGAGGACGTGATGTGCTAGATGTGTTCAGTGGCTCGATTACATCTCCTACATTGATCTGTTGGCAGGTTTTTACCTGCTATTCTTTTAAGGTATGCTCTTGTGTCCACCACCTGATCCTGCATAGCTATTATTCTTCCCTTTGTTTCAGGGAAGAGATAACCAGATGTGAGGTAAGTTAGTGATTTTTCAGGATCTACATTTCTACTTTTCAGGCTTCCCGGGTATCGTCCATGCAAGGCCTTCGAGTGCCACTTCTCAACAAGATCTCCCATGTTTGTACCTAGTGTTGGTGCCGTCATCTTTGTTAGTGCCAGAGGAGTAATTTCGTCATCAGCTTTATATATTCTCTCAAAGAAAGGTGAGTTATTAGTTTGGAAATAGTTCCTTGATTTTTCAACCATCCTATCATGCATAATGGCCAGGTCCTGCATGCCTCTTCCGCCCTCCCTTCGAGGGACATACAGTCTGTTGACCGAAGCGTGGGGGTGGTGGACTCCAAATTTGGTTAAAGTTGTTCTGATCTTTGTGCTTATACTTTCAATTTCTGTACGTGACCATCTGATCACCCCAAACGAGGATACCATGCTTGGTAGCACCCAGGAGTTGATGGACTGAAACAATGCTCCAGAGTTGAGCTTTGCCCTAAGCACCAGTTTCAGTCTCCTGAACAATTTTTACTTCATAGCCTCTTTCACTTCTCTAGTTTTTATGTCAAGCGCCTGCTGCACACCCAGATACCTATAACTCTCCTGAGGTCCTAAATTTGGCAGCATTCCTTCGCTGGTCACCATCTCCTCCTCACCCTCACTCAGCTTTCCTCGTCTAACATGAAGGACTGCACACTTTTCTACTCCTATCTCCATGTTTATTTCGCTGGATTCTACGTTCTTTATTTATCTTATACCCATAACAATTGTCATTGAGAAGTTAGCTAAGTGGATTAAGGGCCAAGCAGAACCATAGTGGGCTTAACGTATCCCCCTGGAAAATACCTCTCCTTATTTTTATGTCGGGTGTTTTATACTGCCCGTTCGGTGTTCTTACAAGGAGGTTTGTGCGCCAGATTAGTATAAGACTTTCCAGTAGGTCAACTATTTGCTCCGGTACACCATACAGCCTCAAGACGTTTATCAACCATGAGTGAGGCACAGACTCATTTATGCCATGACAAGACAATACCGACCAGCTAACAACCATAACAACGGAAAGAAGAGAAACAATGTATACTGAAGAAGGCGGTTGACGCCGAAACGTTTATACAAATAAATATTTACATTTTTCAATAACCTAGATGCCCAATTCATCGAAATGTCATATATTATATACTAGGTAACAAGACAAAAACTCAAGATATATAATAATGTTATTTTGGGAGAAACTTGTGTTTTTAAAAAAACTTCTACTTTATTTGGAAACAACGGTACAAGCAATGTATTACGTGAGAAGATCAAATCTATATTTTTCGTACATCATTAGACGTCTCTCCTATTTATAATAATTAAGAACAATGAGAACATTGTGAAACAATGAGCATTGTAGAGAGGCGTCGCCAACAGCGCGATAACAATTAAGAAGATAAGCAATATGCTGATTTAACAAAATACAACAAGGTAATATGCATTTCCTTATGGATTGATACACTGTTGCAATAATTAGAATACAGGGTGGATAATATCTAATTCCTCCCCCCTTTGGATAAAAGTATTACCCTGTTTGGGTGTAGTTTTACATAAATCTTTTTTCTTTTGAAAATATTTAACAATAAAGTAAGTTATAATTATAAGAATTATCAAAGTTAAAAATAAACTAAATTCACTAGGCTTCATCTTCCAATTTTCGATTTCTTCTAAATGGATGTCTGGAACGTTGACTTCGTTGAAGTCTTCTTTCTTGAAATTTTCTTGTTCTGAGTCTTCCTTCTTGAGGATATCCATTTTTGGTAAGATAATGTATTTTTCTTCATCTATCGTAGTGACTGGATAAATTTCTTTCTGGTTATTACTAATAACACATTTTGACCGTAGAATTGCTGTTTGAGGAACGAAATGGTATTTCGTTTGTTGAGGACACTTTTCTTGAATTTCCAGGTTGTTTGTTGAAAAAATATTTCCATCTTCTAAAAGTTTTAAATTCGATGTGGGGACTACAGTTAATTTTGGACAGTTTTCCATTTGTTTCTTCAAAACATTTTTCAAGCACTTTGGCGGTTTATTCAGAGAATCTTGATCGCATAGGAAGTCTCCTTCAATAGAATGGCACTGACTCGTTGACCATTTTAATTCTTCCTTTTGTGAGAGTATATAGGGTTCGGAATAGGGTAGGGTTAAATTATTTTGGATCAAGTAGTAAAATTTGTACAAATTGAAATATTCGTCATAAATTGTTGGAATTGATATTAGAAAAAGTAAAACTTTATTTTTGAATATCACTTTTGTGTGGCATATCTGATAATAATCTTTCAAATGATTCACAGGTATAATAGTGACGTTTTTGACCAATTCTACAAACTTGGCATACGGTAGAATAGATTCATGAAGAACATGTAATCTTGCAAAACTAACCGCAATTTGAATTTCGTCCAAAATATTTTTTATATCTTTTATTTCGAACATCATAAGGTGCATTTGCTCAACTTCTCTGAGTGCTGGGACAATTCGTAACAATTTATAACTTTCAGATAATTTTTGAAATTTGTCATCATATTTTTTCTTTAAATCATTAACAACTGTAGCTATTTGTTTTTGATTTCTTATGAGAACTTTCTCATTTTTCTCAATGCTATTAAATTAATTTTTATACGTAATTCTTCGTCATCAGAATCAAGCGTTCCGAAAAGTATTTTCGATATTTTTCCACCAACGTTTATCAAGCCTCTTTTAATTCTAACTTTTTCATTTAATAATTCTTCCAGACTCTTGATATTTATTAAATTTGATTCTTGAAGATATCGATAATGAGCCTCTTTTGAAAAACCTAATTGTTGGTTTTTTATTTTGTTAATTTCCTCTTGGTACTTTAAGATTGAACTTTCAATTTTTTCTAAATTGATATGATAGATTAATTGTATATTTCTTTTTGTAACATAAGCTTTGCCTAATAATATTGGCAATACATTGCTTTCTAATGGAATTACTTCAAAAGAAGATATTATTAAAATTTGAATTAATACGATTATGGCGGTAAAGATATTCATCTTGAACCTGAAAACAATAATAAACAATTATAATTTACCTATTTTTTCCTTTTCTTTCGTTGCTTCATTATTTTCTTATGATAAACATGTTTATTTTTATTATATTCAATACGATATGAATCAACTTCATGTACATCAATTTTCTTATAAACCGGGTCTAATTTTCTAGTTATAGGACTTTTAATATACGCGGGGTTTTCATTTATAGTATGATCCTTAGTAGCTTCCCTTTTCTTGTTCAGTTTTTCAAATTGTTCAATATTTTTCTCTCTCTTTTCTTTTAATTTTTCAGAAATTTCTTCTAGATTTTCTACGTAATTCTCAATATAATCTTGAATTGCTTCTGTACGAGATTTTTCAATTGGTAGTGAATAATTTAAATCTGCTTTTATAATTTGCATAGGAGTCATTTCTAAACTAGAATGGTATGAATTATTATAACTCAAAATAGCCTGTGATAATTTATTTTGAAATGTTGAATTTTTTTGTTGTAACGTCCTTAATTGTTCAATAAATGTAGAATGAAATCTTTCTACTATATATATATATATTCTTTTGAACTTTTGGCTTACAATATTTCGTTAGCAAACAATAAAGCATACAGATCAGGGGGTTAGTGACGGGGTGTCATACAATTCTGGCGTATCACATAAAAGCCTAGGAAAAAACCCCGTAAAAAAAACCCTGGCTCCCCGCCTAAGTGTGAAAGTACAAAATAAGCTGAAATATATTTGGGATTTCTTTCTTCAAGAGTGATCTTCTATTGATGGAAACAGAGACTTCTTCAAGGTGCCCACATCGAATCTGGAAATAAAAAGACAAAAGCAGAAAGAACTGAATATCAAAAATACAAAATTTGAAAGAGATAAAGAAAACTTCCTCAAATTAGCCTTTTGGATTAACTCTGATATTGTGAATCAAGAATTTTTCAACATAACAAGCTAAACCATAAATTTTACTAATTAGATAATCAATTAATACATAACCTTTATTGTTCCTCTTCAACGAAGATTTTTTTAGTATCCGTATGTGTCTCTTGAAGGAGAATAATCTCAGCACCATAGTCCTTTGTTATTTTAGAAATGTAGTCACTCTTGTCCTTAGAAATACCTTCTATATTCAAATCTATTGTAATACACAAAATTTGTCGTTAATCTGCAAGGAGGATTCTTCGAATCGGGTCTTGCGGTCCAAGTGATGATTTTCAGATCTTCTTATGTTTGAAGTCTGCTATGGAACCCATTCAAAGGAAATCATCATCCATAGTTGAGGAAGGTTGTGATATAACACTTATTTCATTGAAAAAATAGCAGAGGAAAAAATTATCAACTGACATTCATTATGACTTATGTCATAATAATCTTTCTACTAGAGCATTTGAATTCGGATTGTAATTTGTTATGTAATGTATTTCTATCTGATGGATCTTACAAAAATCTTGGACTACACTGTTTTTGAATTCTAGTCCATTATCGCATGTAATTTTATTTGGAATACCATAATGACTGAAATAAGTTATTAATTTGTCCACAATTTCCGTTCCAGTTTTTTGGAGTAATAAATAACATTGTCCTAGCCTCGAAAACGAATCAATTATACTTAAACAATAATTTTGACCGAATCTATAGTATTACAATAAATATGAGAAAAAGGTTTCGCTTCAATTGGATTTGGTTTGAAATTTAATTTTATAGGTGTACGTTCATATTTACTTTTTTGGCAAATCTCACATGAATTAATATAGTTTTGGACATCTTTATCCATTTTAGGCCAATAATATTTACGTTGCAAACTGAGTAAATTTTCTGTTAATCCACGATGAATAGTCTTGGTTTCATGATACTGTCGTATCCTAAGAGTTTGTTCTTCCTGATCTTCAACATCTTCTAGAAATGTCTTTGCAATTTTGAAATTTAAAGTTTTGTGATCGAATTTATTCTGTAAAATTATTATAAATGGTTTTTCTAATTCTTGAGATATAAAATATATCGTATAAGGTTTCTGCGGTTGAACGAATTCTTTAATGAATTGAAATATGTCATTTTCAATAGATTTAACATCAACTCTTAACCTGAGTTTGTCTCCAAATAATTTTATTTTTGTTACATTGAAATTGGAAGCTTTTTTCAATATTATTTGTAAAGAGAAAGCATTTACACATCTCTCTGTGTAAGGAATTTCTAAAATTGTATTTTCCGCGCTACTATGAACAGTTATGTCACTGTGAATAATAATGTTTTTATTTCTTAGTTCGCTTAGATCTTTATCATTTAAATTTGGTAGTTCATTATCAGGTTCTACTAATAGATCGATACATTCTTCCAATTCGTCATCTGAGATATGATTAATTACGGAGAGTGAATCTTCTTCAATTGGATTTATTTCAACTTTTTCTATGTAATTTAAATCTTCATTAAAATTATCGTCTTGTATGTAATAAATATCGACATTGATATCTGATTCTTTAAAAATGTATTTTATCATATTAAAAATAATTGTCCATTCCAATTTATCTAATCCGCATGCTATCCTGGGAATAGCTACATATTTTTCATCGTTAAATTCACATAATTTTTTCAGATTAATAAGAGTTTCGAATACCGTTTCATAGGTTGGTTTATCATAATAAAATTCTTTAGTTATTAAATAGTAAATATTTCGATTTTCAATTCTTATTGATGATACTTCAGCAACAGTTTTATTTTGAGATTTTAATTTGTTTACATTTCCGAATTTACTTTTGAATTGTGATGCAATACCTTTACTCATTTCTAAATCTTTTGATATACAATGAGCTAAAGCATATTTGTTCGGGCAACTAAAAATATTTCCTTTTTTCTCCTTAATATTAGAAGGTTTTGATAATTGATCGATTTTTAAAAATTTTTCGTAATTAACTTCATTATTTTCCTCTAGCCTTATTCTGCTGAGAGCATCCGTATTTATTCGACTTCGTTTTTCTTCACGTTGGCATTTAGGATATTTATAATTTTTAGAATGAACAGGAATTTTATCCACTGTACGAATTTTATGTTTGATTTGTTTGGAAAAATTCAGTAGTTGCAATGCATCTTCATTTGTTCGTAAAATTTTTAGTAATTGAGAAGCTATCTTAGGTTTTAAATGAGAAAGATCAACTGGAATCTTAGTTGGTTTTTGACACACTTGGTTTTTGAATGGAATTCTACAGTATTCATTTTCTAAAACTCCATTTTTAAAATCAATTTTCAAATTGTATTTATTGAGGAAATCAGTACCTATTAAACCATCATAATTCTTATGAAATTTATACAAAATAAAAGGATGATAATCTTCGATATTTAATTCAGAAAAAGAGGTATAAGTACTTTTTCATTTGAAGTTTGTGATCTGAAGCAAGCTGTAAGAGTAGTGTTTTCTTGAAAATATTCTCCTTAAAATTGTTATAAGCAAATTTTGGATCTATTAAACAAACTGAACAACCACTATCAATTAATAATTTACATTTAGGATATTCAAATTCGACGTAAGGTAAATGATTCATGTTATCTACCGAATTATTTAGGTCAATGAATCTTTTTCTTTGTCGTCATGAAAATTTCGATTCTTTGAATAAAAACCTTTAGAAGTTAAAGGTTGTGGATTATTATAATCAATTCTTTTATTTTCATTACTATTTTCTTCTATATTTGTCAATTCCTCGGAAATAAAGTTTGGTTGATTATTGAAATATCTGCGTTGAGGATAATTTTGATACTATGTAGAATATGCAGCTCTCTTTTGGGGATAATTTCTAGTTTGTATCGACATTTTCTCCGGTGGGGTTGTATTCCTATAATTTGGATCCGGTTTAAACACATTGTGTGAATTATTCGCACTGTATATTTGCTTTGTGGGCTGATTTGCGTTCTGTGATTCAAAACGATTGTAAGAATTCGAATAAAATTGTCTCGTCGTATTAATAGGTTTATTGAACTGATTAAAATGAGAGGTATTATACTTTTGCTGTGTCGGTATATTTTTGTTCCGTCGACTCCTATCTAATAACTCATATTGAGTCATATTACTGAGATAATCTTTAACAGCGTTAACTGTTTCGTTGAAAGTTAAATTGTTATTTGTTATTAAGTATGTCCTCAATTCTACGGGCGAATTCGAAATCAATACCGTTTTAAAAATTTTCAAAATATTTGATTTATACAATTGTTTCTCTGCATTTTGCATGTTATCTGCGTCAATTCTATAATTGATACGAATTTTCATTGAAATGATCCGTTCAATGAAAGCTAATAAATCCTCATTTGTTTTCTTTGTCATGAATTGTAAATTATGGATTAAAACATCCAGATTTATTTTATCTCCAAATTTGTTCATTAGGAATGCTTTTAAAATATCCCATTCATCCGGAATATCGGAGGTAGAGACTTCAGCAAGTGCTCTATCTGTTAATTTTGATTTAACTACGGCAAAGCAATATCGTTTTACAACATCATGTTCTAGGCTAAACATATCAAAATAACTTTGCACATTTTTAATAAAAGAATGAAGTTCATTTTCTTCACCAGAAAACTTAGGTAATAGAAATCCAAATTTTTCTGCCATGCTCAAATCTACTCTCTCGTTTGCCATTTTAAGATTCTTATGTTTTCGTTCTTTTATAAAATGAAAATGTTTAACTGAAGTAATTGTGAATATTTTTTATCAATACTTCTGAGAATAACTATTTTTGAATTTCACGTTTCGGTTTTTTCTTATAAGAAACCTAGGAAAAACTTTGTGATAATTCAAATTATTGAATTGAAAATGTTTAAATTAACAATCGGTTTTTTACAAGAAACCAAGAAAAACTCATACAAGTTTTACGCTCAAAACTAGAAAAAGATTGATAATTTTTGGGCCAGAATTATTGGAAACTGGGGAAAAATAGAAAGGAATCTCTCACCGTTGATTTTCCACTGTAGATCTTGGAGTCGTTGAAGGCGCTACTCGACAATCGGACTTCCTGCTTCTCCTCGTGAATTCTCTTGTGCTGAATGGTTGATACCAACAGTTTTTGACTCTCTGGGTGGACCTCTGTATCTTTACACTGTCAGGAACACACGCAGGTTTTCTTAAAACTGGCACAATCCCAGACCTCGTCGTCAATAATGTTATTTTGGGAGAAACTTGTGTTTTTAAAAAAACTACTACTTTATTTGGAAACAACGGTACAAGCAATGTATTACGTGAGAAGATCAAATCTATATTTTTCGTACATCATTAGACGTCTCTCCTATTTATAATAATTAAGAACAATGAGAACATTGTGAAACAATGAGCATTGTAGAGAGGCGTCGCAAAGAGCGCGATAACAATTAAGACGATAAGCAATATGCTGATTTAACAAAATACAACAAGGTAATATGCATTTCCTTATGGATTGATACACTGTTGCAATAATTAGAATACAGGGTGGATAATATCTAATTATATATATATAATAATGTTGTTTTGGGAGAAACTTGTGTTTTTAAAAATTCTATTTTATTTAGAAAACAACTGTACAAGCAATGTACTACGTGAGAAGATCAAATCTATATTTTTCATGCACCATTAGACGTCTCTCCTATTTATAATATTTTAAAGCAATGAAAGCATTGTTGAGCAATGAGAGCATTGTGGAGAGGCGTCGCAAACAACAAATTGACGTGATAACAAATTAATGCGATAAGCAATATGCTGACTGACAAAATACAACATGGTAATATTCATTTCCTAATGGATTAATACATTGTTGCAATGATCAGAATACAGGGTGGATAATATCTAATTCCTCCCCATCTTGGCTAAAAGTATCACCCTGTTTTGGTGTAGTTTTACAAAGTACCTTTCTCTTTTTTTAGTATTTCACAATACAGTATAACAATACAGTATTAACAATTATAAGAATTATCAGAATTAAAAATAAACTGAATTCGCTAGGCTTCATCTTCCAATTTTCGATTTCTTCTAAATGGGTGTCTGGAACGTTGACTTCGTTGAAGTCTTCTTTCTTGAAATTTTCTTGTTCTGAGTCTTCCTTCTTGAGGGTATCCATTTTTGGTAGGATAATATATTTTTCTTCATCTATCGTAGTGACTGGATAAATTTCTTTCTGGTTATTACTAATAACACATTTTGGCCGTAGAAATTGCTGTTTGAGGAAAAAAATGGTATTTCGTTTGTTGAGGGCACTTTTCTCGTATTTCTAAGTTGTTTGTTGAAAGAATATTTCTGGCACCACAAGGTCCTTTGAAAAGTAAAAGAAAGCGATAGAAAATTATTAATGAAATTCTGAAATAATATGAAAAATGACTCGAAAGAAAATGCGAATGCTGGAGTATCGACTTCTGCCTACCTGCTTCACAGTACGGCTGAATGAACTTGCCCAGGCACTCACGGGTGAGAATAGTCACTTTTTCACTAGAGTTCGAATTTGTAGATTTAACGAGAAAGTTATTTATTTCCAAGAAAAGTGTTCTTGTACTTTATCGGATGAACGCCGCTTCAGTACTCTTTGTTCGACAAAGGTCATATGCTCCAACATATGTTACGCGTTAATCGTAATGAAATGAACATATACAGAGTGTATCACTATTGAATCGAGCAAGCAACTCGGAACAGAAATGAATGAAACTAACAAATCTAATTAAAATAATAAGTTGCAGTAACAATTTCCATCTTCTAAAAGTTTTAAATTCGATGTGGGAACTACAGTTAATTTTGGACAGTTTTCCATTTGTTTCTTCAACATATTTTTCAAGCACTTTGGTGGTTTATTCAGAGAATCTTGATCGCATAGGAAGTCTCCTTCAATAGAATGGTACTGACTCGTTGACCATTTTAATTCTTCCTTTTGTGAGAGCATATAGGGTTCGGAATAGGGTAGGGTTAAATTATTCTGGATCAAGTAGTAAAACTTGTACAAATTGAAATTTTCTTCATAAATTGTTGGAATTGATATTAGAAAAAGTGAAACTTTATTTTTGAATATCCCTTTTGTGTGGCATATCTGATAATAATCTTTCAAATGATTCACAGGTATAATAGTGACGTTTTTTACTAATTCTACAAACTTGGCATACGGTAGAATAGATTCATGAAGAACATATAATCTTGCAAAACTAACCGCAATTTGAATTTCGTCCAAAATATTTTTTATATCTTTTATTTCGAACATCATAAGGTGCATTTGCTCAACTTCTCTGAGTGCTGGGACAATTCGTAACAATTTATAACTTTCGGATAATTTTTGAAATTTGTTATCATATTTTTTCTTTAAATCATTAACAACTGTAGCTATTTGTTTTTGATTTCTCATGAGAACTTTCTCATTTTTCTCAATACTATTAAAGTCATTTTTATATAATTCTTCGTCATCAGAATCAAGTGTTCCAAAAATTTGATTCTTGAAGATATCGATAATGAGCCTCTTCTGAAAAACCTAATTGTTGGTTTTTTATTTTGTTAATTTCCTCTTGGTACTTTAAGATTAAACTTTAAATTTTTTCTAAATTGATATGATAGATTAATTTTATATTTCTTCTTGTAACATAAGCTTTGCCTAATAATATGGCAATACATTGCTTTCTAATGGTATTACTTCAAAAGAAGATATTATTATTAATTGAATTAATACGATTATGGCCGTGAAGATATTCATCTTGTACCTGAAAACAATAATAAACAATTATAATTTACATATTTTTTCCTTTTCTTTCGTTGCTTCATTATTTTTCTATAATAAACATATTTATTTTTATTATCCTCAATACGATGTGAATCAACTTCATGTACATACATTTTCATATATACCGGGTCAAATTTTCTAGTTATAGGACTTTTAATATACGCGGGGTTTTCATTTATAGTATGATCCTTAGTAGCTTCCCTTTTCTTATTCAATTTTTCTAATTGTTCAATATTTTTCTCCCTTTTCTCTTTTAATTTTTCAGAAATTTCTACAAGATTTTCTACGTAATTCTCAATATAATCTGGAATTGTTTCTGTATGAGATTTTTCAATTGGTAGTGAATAATTTAAATCTGCTTTCATAATTTGCATAGGAGTCATTTCTAAACTAGAATGGTATAAATTATTATAACTCAAAATAGCCTGTGATAATTTATTTTGAAATGTTGAATTTTTATGTTGTAACGTCCTTAATTGTTCAATTAATGTGGAATGAAATATTTCTACTAGAGCATTTGAATTCGGATTATAATTTGTTATGTAATGTATTTCTATCTGATGAATCTTACAAAAATCTTGGACTACACTATTTTTGAATTCTAGTCCATTATCGCATGTAATTTTATTTGGAATACCATAATGACTGAAATAAGTTATTAATTTGTCCACAATTTCTGTTCCAGTTTTTTGGAGTAATAAATAAGATTGTCCTAGCCTCGAAAACGAGTCAATTATACTTAAACAATAATTTTGACCGAATCTTATAGTATTACAATAAATATGAGAAAAAGGTTTCGCTTCAATTGGATTTGGTTTGAAATTTAATTTTATAGGTGTACGTTCATATTTACTTTTTTGGCAAATCTCACATGAATTAATATACGAGGGCCATTCAGAAACTAACCTCCGATAGGTCACAGTGCGGGTAGTGGGGGGGAGTAGCGCGCCATCTGTGCATTCACGCGCTCAGCAGGTCAGTCGGCATCAAGCCGTAGTCGAGTGAACATCGTACCTGCGCTAGTTTAGTTTTAGTGGCAGTTTAAAATGTGCGCTGCAATAGAAAATCCCGCCAAATGTGAGGTGCGTGCTGTTATAAGGTTTTTTACAGCCAAAGGATACTCTGCAGCAGTTATTCATCGTGAGCTTTGTGCCGTGTACAGACCAAAATTTCCGGTATCGTTTTTTTGCACGATAACGCCCGTCCTCACTCTGCTCGCAGAACAACAGCTCTTCTTGAGTCCTTCAAGTGGGACGTTTTCAACCATCCACCTTACAGCCCAGATCTGGCGCCAAGCGATTATCACCTCTTCATGCATATGAAGAAATGGCTCGGGTCCCAGCGGTCTGATGACGACGAAGAGCTCAAAGATGCGGTCATAGGCTGGCTCAAGGCACAAGCGGGTGATTTTTATGCAGAAGGAATTTCAAAGCTTGTGAAGATATACGATAAGTGCCTCAATCGTTATGGAGACTATGTCGAAAAATAGTGCAAAGATGTAGTTGTAAGATGTATATATTGAAATAGTTTTACTTGGTGTATTTTTTTCAATTAACCGGAGGTTAGTTCCTGAACGGCCCTCGTAGTTTTGGACATCTTTATCCATTTTAGGCCAATAATATTTACGTTTTAAACTGAGTAAATTTTCTGTTAATCCACGATGAATAGTCTTTGTTTCATGATACTGTTGTATCCTAAGAGTTTGTTCTTCCTGATCTCCAACATCTTTTAGAAATGTCTTTGCAATTTTGAAATTTAAAGTTTTGTGATCGAATTTATTCTGTAAAATTGTTATAAATGGTTTTTCTGATTCTTGAGATATAAAATATATCCCATAAGGTTTCTGCGGCTGAACAAATTCCTTAATGAACTGAAATATATCATTTTCAATGGATTTAACATCAACTCTTAACCTGAGTTTGTCTCCAAATAATTTTATTTTTGTTACATTGAAATTTGAAGCTTTTTTCAATATTATTTGTGAAAAGAAAGCATTTACACATCTCTCTGTGTAAGGAATTTCTAAAATTGGATTTTCTGCGCTACTATGAATAGTTATGTCACTGTGAATTATAATGTTTTTATTTCTCATTTCGCTTAGATCTTTATCATCTAAATTTGGTAGTTCATTATCAGGTTCTACTAATAGATCGATACATTCTTCCAATTCGTCATCTGAGATATGATTAATTATGGAGAGTGAATCTTCTTCAATGGGTTTTATTTCAACTTTTTCAATGTAATTTAAATCTTCATTAAAATTGTCATTTTGTATGTAATGAATATTAATATTGATATCTGATTTTTTTAAAATGTATTTGATCATATTAAAAATAATTGTCCATTCCAATTTATCTAATCCGCATGCTATCCTGGGAAGAGCTAAATATTTATCATCGTTAAATTTACATAATTTTTTCAGATTAATAAGAGTTTCGAATACCGTTTCATAGGTTGGTTTATCATAATAAAATTCTTTAGTTATTAAATAGTAAATATTTCGATTTTCAATTCTTATTGATGCTACTTCGCCAACAGTTTTCTTTTGAGATTTTGATTTGTTTACATTTCCAAATTTACTTTCGAACCGTGATGCAATACCTTTACTGATTTCTAAATCTTTTGATATACAATGAGCTAAAGCATGTTTGTTTGGACAACTAAAAATATTTCCTTTTTCTCCTTCATATTAGAAGGTTTTGATAATTGATAGACTTTTAAAAATTTTTCGTAATCAATTTCATTATTTTTCTCTAGCCTTATTCTGCTGAGAGCATCTGCGTTATTTAATGATCCTTTTCTGTTTTTCATTTCATAATCAAATTCTTCTAATTTCATTCGCCATCTCATTAAACGTGAATTAGGTTCTTTAAGAGAAAATAACCAAACAAGAGGTTTTTGGTCTGTATAAATTGTAAATTTCCTTCCATAAAGGTATGGGCGAAATATAGAACAACCGTGTAAAATAGCGAGACATTCTTTTTCAATTACACCATAGTTAATTTCAGCTTTATTCAATGTCCTACTGCAAAAAGCTACAGGTAGATCATTTGGTACTTGACCTTGTGATAAAACTGCACCGACAGCAAATCCTGATGCGTCCGTGGTTAAATTAAAGGTTTGTTAAAATCTGGATATCTTAATATAGGGTAATTCATCAAATTATTCTTACACAATTGATATGCTTGTATGTATTTGAGATCATCAATATTTATTTTTGTATCTTTCTTCAAACATAATGTTAAAGGTTTTGTGATTTTTGCAAAGTTAGGAATGAAGTTTCTGTAATATCCTACTAGACCAAGTAATGATTTAATTTCTTTTTGAGTCTTAGGGATAGGAAAGCATGAAATAGCTTTCAATTTATTCGGATTCGGTTTAATACCTTCCCTGGTTATCACATGTCCTAAAAATTCGATTTCTTTTTAAAAAAATTACATTTATCTAACTGAATCTTCAAATAATCCATCCTAAGTGTTTCCAAGATATTATGAATATCTGCCAAATGTTGTTCGATCGTGTCCGAAAAAATAACTACATCGTTTATATACACGTAACAACATTTACCTATAAAATTTTTCAATACATTATTCATTAATCTTTGGAATGTTGCTGGCACGTTTTTTGAACCAAAGGGCATTCTTAAAAATTCATAATGTCCGTTATCAACAGAAAAAGCTGTTTTCTCAATGGATTCTTCATCTAAATCGATTTGATGAAATCCGGATGCAAGATCTAGTGTAAAATATTTTTTATTTCCTAATTTATCCAAAATAGCTTCAATTTGTGGAAGAGGGTATTTGTCATCGATAGTTTTATCGTTTAGTTTTCTGTAATCAATTGCCATACGCCATTTCTTTCTTCCTGAAAAATTTTGTTTTTTCGGTACTAAAACTACCGGAAATGTCCAAGGGGAACAACTATGTCGAATGATTTTTTTTTCTAGCATATCATTTATTTGTCTTTGTATTTCTTCACGTTGACATTCGGGATATCTATAGATTTTAGAATGTACAGGAACTTCGTCTACCGTTCGAATTTTGTGTTTCACTTGATTTGGAAAATTTAAAGGTTGTCCAGGTAATTGCAATGCATCGATATTTGTTTGAAAAATTTTCATTAATTGAGTAGAAATTTTGGGTTCCAAATGAGAAAGATCAATTGGTATGTCAATAGGCTTTTGACAAACCTGTTGGTTTTTGAATGGTATCTTACAATATTTATTCTCTAATAATCTCTTGAAATCGATTCTCAAATTATATTTGTTTAGAAACTCTGTCCCAATGAGACCATCATAATTTTTATGAAATTTATATAGAATGAAAGGATGATAATCGTTCATATTGAATTCTGAAAATAGAGGTATTAAAACTTTTTCATTCGAAGTTTGAGATTTAAAGCATGCCGTGAGGGTAGTATCTTCATTAAAAATATTTTGTTTAAAATTATTGTATGCATATTTCGGGTCAATAAGACAAACTGAACACCCACTATCTATTAACAGTTTACACTTGGGGTTCTGAAATTCTACATACGGTAAGTGATTATTATTATCGAAAGAATTAATCAAGTCAATGCATCTTTTTTTTGCGTCGCGAAAATTTTGCTTACTTTGATCGAATCGTTTATTTTGATAAAAACCTTTATTTTGGTAAACATCTTTATTTTGGTAAACATCTTTATCATGGTGAAAATCTTTAGAGGTAGATGGTTGAGGATCATCTCTTTGAATATTTGTTAACTCTTCAGAAACGAAATTACGTTGAGGATTAAAATATTTTTGTTGATTATTATTGTGATATTGGGTAGAGTATTGGGTTCTTTTTTGCGGATAATTCCTAGTCTGAATTGACATTTTTTCAGGTGGTGTTGTATTTTTATAGTTTGGATTTGGCTGAAATACATTTGAGTTTGGTTGAACTACATTTGAATTTGGTTGAAATACATTTGAATTATGTACTCCTTGGTACATTGATTTATTTGAATAATTTGCATTCTGATGCGTCGCTCTATTTGAATCAAATGAATTCGAATAAAAATTCCTCGAAGTATTAATAGGTCTATTGAAAGTAAAAGTACCAGACTTTTGCGGAGTCTGCTGAAATTTGTTACGACGGCTTTTATCTAATAACTCATACTGAGTCATGTTACTAATGTAATCTTTCACTGCGTTGACTGTTTCGTCGAATGATAAATTATTATTAGTTATTAAGTACGTTCTCAATTCCACAGGAGAATTTGATATTAATACTGTTTTACAAATTTTTAGAATATTTGTTTTATATAACAATTTTTCCAGGTCTGCCATATTATCGGCATCGATTCTATAGTTTATTCGTATTTTCATAGCAATTATTTGGTCGATAAAATTCAGTAAATCTTGGTTCTGTTTTTTGCTCATAAACTGCAAATTATGAACCAGAACGTCTAAGTTTATTTGATCACCGAACTTATTATACAGAAATTGTTTCAAAACATCCCATTCATCAGGGATATCAGAGGTTGACACCTTGGCTAATGCCCTGTCCGTTAATTTTGATTTTACTACCGCGAAGCAGTATCTTTTAACCACATCATTTTCCAATCTAAACATGTCAAAGTAACTTTGAACGCTTTTTATGGATGTGTGTAATTCATTTTCTTTTCTTGAGAATTTTGGAAGAAAAAATCCAAATTTCTCTGCCATAGTCAGGTCTACTCTTTCGTTTGCCATTTTCTAGAATTTTTTTGTTTACGTTCACGAAAATGTTTTATTGACGTAATCGTGACAATTCAATTGACAAGAATAAAAATCGTTATCAGATTTCAACTATAAAAATCAAGACTTTATTCGATGTCTTGTCAAATAATTAAATAATTAAATAGTTATATAATAGGTTTTTTAATAAGAACCTAAAAACTTCATACAAGTTTTACGCTCAAAACTAGAAAAAGATTGATAATTTTTGGGCCCGAATTATTAGAAACTGGGGAAATAGAAAGGAATCTCTCACCGTAGATTTTCCAATGTAGATCTTGGAGTCGTTGAAGACGCTACTCGACAATCGGACTTCCTGCTGCTCCTCGTGAATTCTCCTTGTGCTGAATGGTTGATACCAACAGTTTCAGACTCTCTCGGTGGACCTCTGTATCTTAACACTGTCCGGAGCACACGCAGGTTTTCTTAAAACTGGCACAATCCCAGACCTCGTCGACAATAATGTTGTTCTGGGAGAAACTTGTGTTTTTAAAAATTCTACTTTATTTAGAAAACAACTGTACAATCTACAAGCAATGTACTACGTGAGAAGATCAAATCTATATTTTTCATGCATCATTAGACGTCTCTCCTATTTATAATAGTTTAGAACAATGAGAGCATTGTGGAGCAATGAGAGCATTGTGGAGCAATGAGAGCATTGTGGAGAGGCGTCGCAAACAACAAATTGACGCGATAACAAATTAATGCGATAAGCAATATGCTGACTGACAAAATAGAACATGGTTATATTCATTTCCTAATGGATTAATACATTGTTGCAATGATCAGAATACAGGGTGGATAATAACTATATATATATATATATATATTTGTCCCACTATATTTAGGTCCTCCATCATCCCGATTTACATATCATAGGTCCTCCGGGGTCGATAGGTCTTCCGTATATGGAGGACCTAACGCAATCTATGCTAAACGCTTACAAACATCACCCTGAATCTACCATAAAATTTTCAGATGGACGACTGAAAACTGAAATTTCGCATTTTTGTATAATTTACAATAGTTCAGCGCTCTGCACACTCGCTCATTGGTGGCGCTCTTGCTCGCGTATACCCTTAGGAGTATATGCAATTTCCATTTTACGGTGGATCACTCCTCCATGAATACGTCGAACTAACTTACAGTGAATAGGTCCTCCGGAGAATTGACAACCTTGCATTCACCAAGAATAAATGCCAAATTAAATTAGGGTATCGCCTATTCTGCAAGTTTGACGTGCGCTTGGAGAGATCGAAGAGTAGAAAGAAGTGTATTCACGATATTTGTCCGACTTTCTTCTTCATAAGCGTCAAGATACTTTACTCTATTGAATAAATAATAAATAATTGAATAAATGTATAGTTGTATAGGGTTATGTTGAGGTATGAAATTTTCCTGATCTGTATCGATGATTCATAAAGATTCGATAAACTCGTATAATCAACACAAAAAATGTAGTACAACAAGAAACGTAAAACTAAAAAAAAAATCATAACAAGACACCTAAGTAACCGCAAAGGACTGAACTACAGCAAATGTTGAAAATGTCCTCTCCCAACTGTTATACAAGCTTCTGATCTTCGTCTCATAGACGATCGAACTCTTTCAAACATTCCTGGAATATTACTAACTGTATCACATGAGCCTATTTTCTCAGTTCTTCTACGGTGTTTACAGGTGTCGAGTATACTAGAGATTTCAGGTGGCCCCATAAAAAGTAATCTAAACTATTTGAGTCTGGGGATATGGCGGGCCATGACTGAGGACCACCCCGTCCAATCCACCTGTTTTCATAATTTTCGTCTAAATACTTCCTTGCCAAAACTGAAAAATGAGCAGGAGCACCGTCATGCATGAACCACATTTCTCGTCGTAGCAGAAGAGGTAAATCTTCCAATAACCAGGGCAAATAGTTTTCTAAAAAATGTCTTTATGATTGACCGGTAAGTCGACCTGGCAAGAAGAAAGGACCAATCAAATCATCACCTATATTACCAGCCCACACATTTAGTGAAAATTGCTCTTGAAAATGGGTTTCTACATATCCATGCAAATTCTCTTCAGCCCATACGTGTTCATTATGAAAATTGATAATTAAAGTCCTTGGGAAGCAGGCTTTATCAGTGAATAGAATTCGGCAATCAAAATAAGGATTCATCAATAATCTACTGAGGTACCACTGACAAAAACTATCCAGCACGATCCGCCAAACAACTTGATGACATGCATTCAAAAGTACACTAATTATTCTTGTACTAGTTCTTGGATGTTGTTCTCTTTCGTTTATAACTGCCTCTTCGAGTTGTGGTGTTCTCACACTGCGTGGTCTCCCAGCATTAATTCTTTTCGTGGAAAAAAATCCAGCTTCTGAAAGACGCCTATGAATATCAGAGAACATTCGATGATTTGGTATCACTCTATTGGGATAGCATTCCATGTAAAGACTCCTAGCTTCTCTTGCATTTCCATTTGCAAGGCCATACATGAAATGCATATCAGTCATTGCGGAATTCGTGAAATTCGGCATGTTTTGATATTGAAATGTGTAAAGGTTCTAATTTCTGATCAAATTATTGTTGTAACAGTCATAAAAATCGTAATGAAACTAGTAGTCTAACTACATTCTAAAAAATAAATAGCCACAAATGCAACCACCTTCACTTTTTAAAAAAACAAACGTTCAATAATTTGATGTGTCATAACTGGCACTGAATTCATTCACCACAGATAACAAACGGGCCTACCAATCATAGTTACGAGAATTTCGAGAGAATCGTTCAAAATTTTTTTTCTCAAAATCGTTGGTAGATACGACAAAACTACAGGAGACCGAAAAGTTTAGTATAAGAACAAAGCTTCTACTCACATCTTTTCAAATTAACAGTTGTTCACCAAAAAAAGTTCTGCAGAAGAACATGTGGCAGTGTTCCAGGAAAGATATCACCCTGTAGATTTTCTATCGAAATTGCAATGTCACGTGGTGAGAACTCTCAAATGTAATATCTAGGCCAAATTTCAGTTGAATATCTTGTGAAGTGTAGATACTATGAGAAAAAAACTTGAAAAAAATTCAAACTTCAACACTCTGTATCTCGAAAACGAAACGTTTGTGACCCCATGTTTATAGGACTTTTTTTTCTTAAACTCACTTAGGGAATCTCCCCTTTTCGTTTGTACGTTCGATTTAGGAACACCCTGTATAAATACATGACACAATCAGAATATAATTTGCTATAAAATATGGTAGACAAGAAGATAAATGTGACAATTTGAAAATTACTGGGATTATCCTCTTTTGACATATCAACACCCTTTCCAGTTCGGTAGGTCCTCCCCAGATAAGAACATTATATGCCATGTGTGGATAAGCTATACAATAATATACATTCAAGAGTGAATGCAGGGAAAACAAATTTTTGATCTTATTTATGGCAAAATATGAGTTGTTCAGTTCTTTACAAACCGAATCAATATGGTGGTTCCATCGTAAGTATTCGTCAATTTGTACTCCAAGAAATCTAGGGGAGCCACTTGTAGTTATTGACGAGTTTTCACAAGTGAAGATAGGGCGTTTTCCACCGACATTTTTCAGTTTGAAGTGAATGCCTATTGTTTTTTTCTGTGTTAACTATCAAATTATTCCTACGCCACCAAGTGGTAAACGTTTGAAGTAGTAGGGCTATCAGGTCCTCAAGCGCCCCAAAGCTCCCCGCAGTTACCGAAAATGATGAATCATCGGCGAAAAGTATGATCAAATGAGCGAGAACATAATCCGGCAAATCATTTATAAACATAAACGTGCCTAAAGAAGTTTTCACTTCAAAAAGAGTTCACAACTCCCAATTCAATAGTATGCTGATCATCTAATGAACGAGTGGGACTCCACATCAGTGCATTTGTATTCAAATGATATTCGAAGTTGAAACATTTGTCTTGGTTCATATGATTCCTGATCGCCTTTTGGACGAGAACTATTAACTTCAAGTGTTTCAACAATTTTCAATCAATTCAAGTTCCGTTAGTTTCATACCCTTGAGTATTCCATGTGAATCTGAAACCCAGTTCATAGCAAGATAGATATTGACATTACGTTAGCATTCAAATATTCGTCATTATTGGAAAATACTCACTTACATAGTTCACTGACAGTTAATCACTGATTTAGATATTGGGATGGGGATTAGAGTGACAATACGTTGGCACTTTTCACATTGAAATAGAGTTGAAAAATATCAGTTGAAATCGTTTATTGAAGTACATTTTTTCTATCGAATTTTAATATTTTCCCACCCTTCCGGGTTCGAACCTCACTCTCGTGCTGAATATTTTCATTCAAAAAATAACCAATAATCTATTATTATTTGTAACTGAGAATTTTTTTCAACTTTTCTTTATTTGCTGCCAAACTTCTTGCATCTTCCTGCGGCCTAGCACTCTCGCCTCCCAAATCTGCCTATCAGCTCTCTTCCTCCATTCTATGGTTCCTCTCAGATATTGCTTTCTGTATAACTCTCATCCAGGTAAATTTTGGTGGAAAAGACACTTCACTGTAGCTCTTGGGTACATGGTTTTAACGAAACGTTCATAATCACCTGTGATGGGTCCTTCGATGACTGAAAAGAGCTATTCGTGACGTTATCACTATACCACATTCTGAACATTCGAAATTAGTGCTGATGGGTTTCTACGTCTGATTGATATAGCCAAAAGAAGCACGCCCTTTCCGCAGCATTGGCTACAGGCGTGACATTTGGTTTATCCATGGCACAGAAAGTCTGCGACGATGAGCCTCTTGCCAGGCCTTGGGTAGCCAGGAGTCTTATTACTTACACTCCCTTCATGAACTCTTGGGTCTGTTCACGGCAGAGCCTCGTTTTTTGAATAAATGTGCACCACTTGGAAGTGAAGTTAGTATTTCGGTGGCAGGGGCTTGAGTTCGTTTATTTACCCCTTGCACTAGCAAAGAAGAAATTTAAATTCTCAGTGGAAAATCAATTACTTCACTCATTATAACAACTTAGCATAAAATCAAAACTACCATCATAGATACTTATAGATGATCACAGTGGTGTGAATCCACGGAGAAATATAATCTGTAACATCATTTTCAGGAAATCTCTTTCTGGAAATTGAACGCTTTGATGATGAAACTTCAACATATGCTAAGTAACTATTTTGTTCATAAAAGCCAAAATATTGTTGTCTGTTCTGACGAGTAAATTTTAGAATGAACAGGAATTTTATCCACTGTACGAATTTTATGTTTGATTTGTTTGGAAAAATTCAGTAGTTGCAATGCATCTTCATTTGTTCGTAAAATTTTTAGTAATTGAGAAGCTATCTTAGGTTTTAAATGAGAAAGATCAACTGGAATCTTAGTTGGTTTTGACACACTTGGTTTTGAATGGAATTCTACAGTATTCATTTTCTAAAACTCCATTTTAAAATCAATTTTCAAATTGTATTTATTGAGGAAATCAGTACCTATTAAACCATCATAATTCTTATGAAATTTATACAAAATAAAAGGATGATAATCTTCGATATTTAATTCAGAAAAAGAGGTATAAGTACTTTTTCATTTGAAGTTTGTGATCTGAAGCAAGCTGTAAGAGTAGTGTTTTCTTGAAAAATATTCTCCTTAAAATTGTTATAAGCAAATTTTGGATCTATTGAACAAACTGAACAACCACTATCAATTAATAATTTACATTTAGGATATTCAAATTCGACGTAAGGTAAATGATTCATGTTATCTACCGAATTATTTAGGTCAATGAATCTTTTCTTTGTCGTCGCGAAAATTTCGATTCTTTGAATAAAAACCTTTAGAAGTTAAAGGTTGTGGATTATTATAATCAATTCTTTTATTTTCATTACTATTTTCTTCTATTTGTCAATTCCTCGGAAATAAAGTTTGGTTGATTATTGAAATATCTGCGTTGAGGATAATTTTGATACTATGTAGAATATGCAGCTCTCTTTGGGGATAATTTCTAGTTTGTATCGACATTTTCTCCGGTGGGGTTGTATTCCTATAATTTGGATCCGGTTTAAACACATTGTGTGAATTATTCGCACTGTATATTTGCTTTGTGGGCTGATTTGCGTTCTGTGATTCAAAACGATTGTAAAATTCGAATAAAATTGTCTCGTCGTATTAATAGGTTTATTGAACTGATTAAAATGAGAGGTATTATACTTTTGCTGTGTCGGTATATTTTGTTCCGTCGACTCTATCTAATAACTCATATTGAGTCATATTACTGAGATAATCTTTAACAGCGTTAACTGTTTCGTCGAAAGTTAAATTGTTATTTGTTATTAAGTATGTCCTCAATTCTACGGGCGAATTCGAAATCAATACCGTTTTACAAATTTTCAAAATATTTGATTTATACAATTGTTTCTCTGCATTTTGCATGTTATCTGCGTCAATTCTATAATTGATACGAATTTTCATTGAAATGATCCGTTCAATGAAAGCTAATAAATCCTCATTTGTTTTCTTTGTCATGAATTGTAAATTATGGATTAAAACATCCAGATTTATTTTATCTCCAAATTTGTTCATTAGGAATGCTTTTAAAATATCCCATTCATCTGGAATATCGGAGGTAGAGACTTCAGCAAGTGCTCTATCTGTTAATTTTGATTTAACTACGGCAAGCAATATCGTTTTACAACATCGTATTTCTAATCTAAGTATATCAAAATAACTTTGCACATTTTTTTTTAATAAAAGATAAATTCATTTTCTTCACCAGAAAACTTAGAGTAATAGAAATCAATTTTTCTATAATAACCAAATCTACTACTCTCATTTTTCATTTTTAAAGATTCTTATATTTTCGTTCTTTTATATAATGTAAATGTTTAACTGAAATAATTGTAGATATTTTTTTATCAATGCTTCTGAGAATAACTATTTTACAATTTCACGTTTCAGTTTTTCTTACATAGAAACCTAGGAGAAAAACTTGTGACAATTCAAGGTATTGAATTGAAAATGTTTAAATTATTAATCCAGTTTTTACAAGAGAGCAAGAAAAGCTCACACAAGTTTTGCGCTCCAAACTAGAAAAAGATTGATAATTTTTGGGCCAGAATTGTGGAAACTGGGGAAAACTAGAAAGGAATCTCTCACGGGTGATTTTCCACACTAGCGTCTTGGAGTCACGTTGAGGCGCTTTACTCGACAATCGGACTTCCTGCTTCTCCTCCTGAATTCTCTTGTCTTTGTGAATGGTTGATCACCAACAGTTTTTTGACTCTCTGGGTGGACCTCTGTATCTTTGCACTGCATCAGGAACACACACAGGTTTTTCCTTAAAGCTGGCACAATCCCAGACCTCGTCGTCAACCAATGTTATTTTGGGAGAAACTTGTGTTTTTAAAAAAACTATTTCACTTTGTTGGGAAACAGCGAATTTTTAAGCAATGTATTGCGTGAGAAAGATCAAATCTATATTTTTCATTACATCATTAGACGTCTCTCCTATTTATAATAATAATTAAGAACAATGAGAACATTTGTGAAACAATAGGCAGCTAGCAGAAGAAGGCATCCGCAAAGAGCGCGATAACGAGTGAGACGATAAACAAGCTGCTGATTTAACAAAATACAACAAGGTAATATGCATTTTCACTTATGGATTGATACACTGTTACAAATAATTAGGAAATACAGGAGTGGATAATGTCTAATTATATATATATAATAATGTTGTTTTAGGAGAAACTTGTGTTTTTAAAAATTCTATTTTATTTAGAAAACAACTGTACAAACAATGTACTAAATGAGAAGATCCAAATCTATATTTTTTCCTTGCACAAATTGAACGTCTCTCTATTTATAATATTTTAAAGCAATAGAAAGCATTGTTGAGCAATAAGAAACACATTTGTGGAGAGGCATCATAAACAACAAGAATTGACGTATTAACAAATTAATACACGATAAACAATATGCTGACTGGCAAAATACAACATGGTAATATTCATTTCCTAATGGATTAATACATTGTTACTGCAATGATCGAAATACAGGGTAAGATAATATCTAGTTCCTCCCTATATTGGCTTTCAAAAGTATCACCCCTGTTTTGGTGTAGTTTTGCAAAGTACCTTTCTCTTTTTGGTATTTCACCAATACAGTATAACAATACATGCAGTATTAGCATGAATTATAAGGTGTAAATTAAAAATAAAGCTAGATTCATGGAAGCCATCTTCAATTTTTCGATTTCTTCTAAGTAGATTATCTGGAACGTTGACTTCGTTGAAATCTTCTTTCTTTGAAAATTACTTTTTCTTGTTCTGAGTCTTCCTTCTTGAGGTATCCATTTTTGATAGGATAATATATTTTCTTCCTCTCTCAACAGTGACTGGGTAGAATTTCTTTCTGGATTATTACTAATATACACATTAATAAAGTAAAGAGTGCTGTTTAAAGGAAAAAAATGGTATTTCATTTGTTGAGGGCACTTTTCTCGTATTTTCTAAGTTGTTTGTTGGAAAAATATTCCTAGCACTACAAGGTCCTTTGAAAAGTAAAAGAAAGCTGATAGAAAATTATTAGTAGAATTCTGAAATAATATGAAAGAGCGACTCGAAAAAGAAAATGCAGATGCTGGAGTATCGACTTCTGCCTGCATAGCTTTACAGTACGGCTGAATAGACTTGCCCAGGCAAACATGGTGAGAATAGTCCTTTTTTCACTAGAAGTTCGAGATTTGTAGATTTAACAAGGAAGAGATTATTTATTTCCAAGAAAAATGTTCTTATACTTTCATCCGGATGAACATAACTTCAGTGCTCTTTGTTCGACAAAGTCATATGCGCCAACATATGTTACGCACGTTAATCGTAATGAAATGAACATATGCAGAGTGTATCACTATTGAATCAGCTTGAAGCAACTCAGAACAGAAATGAATGAAACTAACAAATCTAATTCTAAAGATAGCCGGGTTGCATTAGCAGTTTCCATCACTATAAAAGTTTTAAATTCACGATGTTCTTAGAACTACAGTTAATTTTGAATGATTTTCCATTTGTTTTTCTTCAACATATTTTCCAAACGCTTTGATGGTTTGTTCAGAGAATCTTGATCGCATGGAGTCTCCTTCAATGAAGATGGTACTGACTCAATTGACCATTTTAATTCTTCCTTTTGTGAGAAGCATATAGGGTTCGGAATAGGAGGTGAGTTCAAAATTCTTCTGGATCAAGTAGTAAAAGAAACATACAAATTGGAAATTTCTTCATAAATTGTTGGAATTGATATTAGAAAAAGTGAAACTTTATTTTTGAATATCCCTTTTGTATAGCATATCTGATAATAATCTTTCAAATGATTCACTGGTATAATAGTGACGTTTTTACTGATTCTTTAAACTTGGCATCACATTAGAATAGATTCATGAAAGAACATATAATCTTGCAAAACCTAACCGCAATTTAGAATTTCGTCCAAAAATATTTTTATATCTTTTATTTCCAGAACATCATAAGGTACATTTGCTCAACTACTCCTGAGTGCTGGGACAATTCAATAACTGATTTATAACTTTCGGATAATTTTGGAAATTTGTTATCATATTTTTCTTTAAATCATTAACAACTGTAACTCTTTGTTTTGATTTCTCACGAGGAACTTTCTACATTTTCTCAATACTATTAAAATCATTTTTATATAGTGCTTCGTCATCAGAGTCAAGTGTTCCAAGTACCCAGTTCTCAGAAGATATCGATAATAAGGCCTCTTCTGAAGAAAACCTAATTGTTGGTTTTTATTTTATTTATTTCCTCTTCCAGTACTTTAAGATTAAACTTTAAATTTTTTCTAAATTGATCATGATAGATTAATTTTATATTTCTTCTTCATAACATGAGCTTTGCCTAATAATAACGGCAATGCATTTGCTTTCTAATAGTATTACTTGAAAGAAGATATTATTATTAATTGAATTAATACGGTCATAGCCGTGAAGATATTCATCTTATGCCTGAAAGTAATAATAAACAATTATAATTTACATAATATTTTTCCCTTGCTACTCGTTGCTTACATTATTTTTCTATAATAAACATATTTATTTTTCGCCTCCTCAATACGATGTGAATATACTTCATATACACTTTCACTTCACTATACCGGTCCAAATTTTCTGAATTATAGGACTTTTTAATATACACTAGAGGTTTCATTTATAATATGGTCATAGTAACTTCCTTTTCTTATTCAATTTTCTAATTATTTAATATTTTCTCCCTTTTCTCTTTGCTAATTTTTCAGAAAATTCTGCAAGATTTTCTACGTAATTACTCAATGTAATCTAGAATTGTTTCTATAGCAGGATTTTTCAGTTACAGTGACGAATAATTTAAATCTGCTTTCATAATTTTGCATAGGGTCATTTCTATTTAGAGAATGGTATAAATTATTGCAACTCAAAATAGCCTGCTTGAAATAAATTTATTTTGAAATGTTGATTTTTTTATGTTCTAACAATATTAATTGTTCAATTAATGTGGAATGAAATATTTCTACTAGAAGCATTTTGAATTCAGATTATAATTTGTTATATAATGTATTTCTATCTGATGAATCTTACAAAAATCTTGAGACTACACTATTTTTGAATTCTAATCATTTATCATGTAATTTTTATTTAGAATACCATGCCCAGCTGAAATAAATTTATTAATTTGTCCACAATTTCTGTTCAGTTTTTGGAGTAATAAATGAGATTGTCCTAACCTCCCGAAACACGGAGTCGAGTGCTGTAAGCAATATTTGTGTTCAAATCTTGTATTATTACAATAAATATGAGAAAGGTTCACTTCATTTGGTTGGTTTGAAATTTAATTTTATGGGTGTACATTCATATTTGCTTTTTTGGCAAGTCTCACATGAATTAATATACGAGGGCCATTCAAGAGCTAACCTCCCGATGAGGTCACAGTGCCAGGTAGTGGGAGAGTAGGCGCGCCGTCTGACCATTCACGCGCTCAGCAGGTCGGTCGGCATCAAGCCGTAGTCGAGTGAACATCATTGCCTGCGCTAGTTTGGTTTTTTGGTAGCGATTTAAAATGTGCGCTGCAATAGAAAATCACGCCAAATGTGAGGTGCGTGCTGTTATGGGTTTTACCAGCCAAAGGATACTCTGCCTTGATTGTTCATCGTGAGCTTTTGTACCGTACACAGTTCAGGAAATTTCCATTATCCCGTTTTTGCACCTGATAATACCCGTCCTCATTCTGCTCATAGAACAACGGCTCTTCTTAGAGTCCGGCAAGTGGGACGTTTTCAACCATCCACCTTACAGCCCCAGATCTGGCGCCAAGCGATTATCACCTCTTCATGCATATGAAGCAGAGAAAAGCTGGCTCGAGTCCCAGCGGTCTGATGCAAACGAAAGAGCTCAAAGATGCGGTCATAAAGCTGGCTCAGGAAAGCGCAAACTGGGTGATTTTTATGCAGAAGAGAATTTCAAAGCTTGTGAAGATATACGATAAATTGCACCTCAATCGTTATGGAGACTATGTCGAAAAATAGTGCAAAGATATAGTTGTAAGATGTATATATTAAAATAGTTTTTACTTGGTATATTTTTTCAATTAACCGGAGAATTAGTTCCTGGGCTGCCCTCGTAGTTTCAGACATATTTATCCATTTTTGGGCCAATAATATTTACGTTTTTAAACTGAGTAAATTACTACTATATTAATCCACGATGAATAGTCTTTTTGTTTCGCGATACTGTTGTATCCACAAGAGTTTATTCTTCCTGATCTCCAACATCTTTTAGAAATGTCTTTTGCAATTTTGGGGGGTAAAAGTTTTGTGATCAATTTATTCTCTAAAATTGTTATAAATGGTTTTTCTGATTCTTGAGATATAAAATATATCCACTTAAGGTTTCTGCGGCTAGACAAATTCCTTAATAAACTGAAACCTATCATTTTTCAATGGATTCTTTGTCAACTTTCTCAACACAGAGTTTATCTCCAAATAATTTTATTTTTGTTGCATTGAAATTTGAAGCTTTTTTCAATATTATTTGTAGAAAGAAAGCATTTACACATCTCTCTGTAAGGGAATTTCTAAGGTGGATTTTCTGCGCTACTGTGAATAGTTATGTCACTCATGAATTATAATGTTTTTATTTCTCATTTCACGCAGATCTTTATCATCCTAAATTTGGTGTAGTTCATTGCTCAGGTTCTGCTAATGAGATCTGATACAATACTTCCAATTCGTCATCTGAGATATGATTAATTATGGAGAGTGAATCTTCCTTCAATGGGTTTTTATTTCCAACACTTTTCAGTATAATTTAAATCTTCCCATTAAAATTGTCATTTTGTATGTAATGAATATTAATATTGATATCCCAGTTTTTTTAAATGTATTTGATCCTATTAAAAATAATTATCCATTCAATTTATCTAATCCACATGCTATCACAGGAAAGAGCTAAATATTTATACATCGTTAAATTTACATAAATTTTTCAGATTAATAAAGAGTTTCAGATACCGTTTCATAGGTTGGTTTATCTTAATAAAAATTCTTTGGATTATTAAATAGTAAATATTTCCGATTTTCAATTCTTATTGATTATACTTCGCCAACAGTTTTCTTTTAGAGATTTTGATTTGTTTACATTTTAAATTACTTTCAGGCCGTGATGCAATGCATTCTTTGGTTTCTAAATCTTTTGATGCTCAATGAGCTAAAGCATGTTTGTTTGGACAACCTAAATATATTTCCTTTTTCTCATCCCATATTAGAAGGTTTTGATAATTGATGGACTTTAAAAATTTTCCGTAATCAATTTCATTTAATTTTTCTCTAACCTTATTCTGCTGAAACATCTGCGTTGTTAATGATCCTTTTTCTGTTTTCATTTCATAATCAAGTTCTTCTAATTTCATTCGCCATCTCATTAAGCAATGAATTAGGTTCTTTAAGAGAAAAATAGCAAACAAGAGGATTTTTAGTGCCAATATAAATTGTAAATTTCCTTCCATAAAGAGTATAGGCGAAATATAGAACAACCAGTGCAAAATGGCAGGAACCCAATTCACTTTTTCAATTCCACCCTTATAGTTAATTTCAGCTTTATTCAATGTCCTGCAAAGCTTTACAGGTAATTAGATCATTTTGGTACTTGACCTTGTGATAAAAACTGCTGCGACCTTAAATCCTGGTACGTCCGTGGTTGGAGTAAAGGTTTGACCAAAATCTGGATATCTTAATAGGGTAATTCATCAAATTGTTCTTACACAATTGATATGCTTGTATGTATTTGAGATCATCAATATTTACTTTTGTATCTTTCTTCAAACATAATGTTATTTAAGAGTTTGTGATTTTTGCAAAGTTAGGAATGAAGTTTCTGCTGTCTCCTACTAGACCAAGTAATGATTTAATGTCTTTTTTGAGTCTTAGGGATAGGAAGGCATGAAATGACTTTCAATTTATTCAGATTCAGTTTAATACCTTCCTGGTTATCACATGTGTCCTAAAAATTCCGATTTCTTTTTAAAAAAAATTACACATTTATCTAACTGAATCTTCAAAATAATCCATCCTAAGTGTTTCCAAGATATTATGAATATCTATGAAATGTATTCCAATCATGTCCGAAAATCTAACTTCATCGTTTATATACACATAACAACATTTACCTGTAAAATTTTTAATTCATTATTCATTAATCTTTGGAGGGAAATGTTGCTGGCTTTTGATTTTGAACCAAGAGCACATTCTTAAAAATTCATAATGCTTCTCCATTATCAACAGAAAAAGCTGTTTTCTCAATGGATTCTTCCATCTAAATCGATTTGATGAAATCCGGATACAGAATCTAGTGTAAAATATTTTTCAAACTCCTAATTTGTCAAAACCAAACTTCAATTTGTGGAAGAGGGGTATTTGTCATCGATAGTTTCTATCGTTTAGTTTTTCTTTGATAAAATTGCTGCTACATAATTTCTTTCTTCCTAGAAAAATTTTGTTTTCAAATTTTCAAACTACCGGAAATATCAAAGAGGAACAACTTCCATGTCCAGATGATTTTTTTCTAGCATATCATTTATTTATCTTTGTATTTCTTCCACGTTGTTGACATTCAGGATATCTGTAGATTTTAGAATGTACCAGAACTAAATCTACCGTTCAGATTTTGTGTTTCTATGGATTTAGGAAGAATTTAAAGGTTGTCAAATGATTTACAGTACATCGATATTTGTTTGAAGAATTTTCATTCAATTGTTGAGAAATTTTGGGTTCCAAATGAGAAAGATCAATTGTGGTATGTCAATGAGCTTTAATAAACCTATTTGGTTTTTGAATGAAATCTTACAATATTTATTCTCTAATAATCTCTTGAAATCCGATTCTCAAATTATATTTGTTTAGAAACTCTGTCCCAATGAGACTATCATAGTTTTTTTATGAAATTTATATAGAAGATGAAAAGGATGATAATCGTTCATATTCAATTCTGAAAATAGAATAATCAGAAACTTTTTCATTCGAAGTTTGAGATTTTAAAGCATGCCGTGAAGGGGTAGTATCTTCATTAAAAAATATTTCATTCAAAATTGTGCTTATGCATATTTCGAGTCAATAAGACAAACTGAAGCACCACTATCTATTAACAGGTTACGCTTGGGGTTCACAGAATTCTACATACAGTAAACAGTTATTATTATCAGAAAGAATTAATCAAGTCAATGCATCTTTTTTGCATCATAAAATTTTGCTTGCCCCAGTCGAATCGTTTATTTGATAAAAACCTTTGACTTTAGTGAAACATCTTTATTTTGGTAAAACATCTTTGTCATAGTGAAAAGAAAATCTTTGAAGTAGATGGTTGAGGATCATCTCTTTGAATATTTGATAACTCTTCAGAAACAGAAATTACGTTGAGGATTAAGAATGTTTTTATTGATTATTGTTGTGATATTGGGTAGATGTATTGGGTTCTTTTTGCCGGATAATTCCTAGTCTGGATTGACATTTTTTTCAGGTAGTGTTGTATTTTTATAGTTTGAATTTGGTTGAAATACATTTGAGTTTAGTTGAACTACACATTTAAGATTTAGTTGAAATACATTTTGAATTATATATACTCTTGGTACATTGATTTATTTGGAATAATTTGCATTCAGATGCATCGCTCTTCTTAGATCAAATGAATTCGAATAAAATTCCTCGAAATAATAATAAGGTCTAGCCCAAGTAAAAGTACCAGACTTTTGCGGAATCTAACAGAAATTTGTTACGACAGCTTTATCCCATAGCTCCTTACTGAGTCATATTGCTAATGTAATCTTTCACTGCACGTTGACTGTTTCGTCCGAATGATAAGTGTGTGAATAGTAATAAAGTACGTTCTCAATTCCACAGAGAGAATTTGATATTAATACTGTTTTACAAATTTTTTGAATAGCTTGTTTTATATAACAATTTTCCAGGTCTGCCATATTATCAGCATCGATTCTATAAGTTTATTCCGTATTTTACCTTGCAATTATTTGGTCAGTAAAATTCAGTAAATCTTGGTTCTCATTTTTGCTCATAAACTTTAAATTATGAACTTGGAAGACATCTAAGTTTATTTGATCACCGAGAACTTATTATACAGAAATTGTTTCAAAACATCACATTCATCAGGGATATCAGAGGTTGACACCTTGGCTAATGCCCTGTCAAAGTGGTGCAGATTTTACTACCGCCCAAACAGTATCTTTTAACCACATCATTTTCCAATCTAAACAGCCTGAAAGAAATAGCTTTTGAACTGCTTTTTTATGGATATGTATAATTCATTTCTTTTTCTTGAAATTTTGGAAGAAAAAAATCACATTTACTACATACATAAATCGAGTCCTACTCTTTCGTTTGCCAGCTCTTCTAGGAATTTCAGGCACGTTCACAAAAGTGTTTTATTGACGTAATCGCTGACAATTGGTCAATTGACAAGAATAAAAAATCGTTATCGAATTTCAACTATAAAAATCAGGAGCTTTATTCGATGTCCTTATTAAGTAATTAAATAATTAAATATGGTTATATATTCAGGGTTTTAACCAGAACCTAAAAACTTCGCATACAAGTTTTACACTCAACACTAGAAAAAGATTGATAATTTTGGGCCCGAATTATTAGAAACTGGGGAAATAGAAAGGAATCTCTCAATATCATTAAAACTGGTAAATATGATGGTAAATTTTGGTGGTTAAATTTTGACCTAGTCAATCCAAAAATAACGAATAAAGGAGGAATAGAAGGCTTTTATCAGAACGTAGAAGATAAAACAAAAACAGTAAAGGTTATTGAGAAGGAAGGGAGTATTGAAAGTATCAACACATGCAACACTGTAGATGAAAATGTAGTAGAAAATGATATAGAAAATGAAGAAATTGGTAATGAAGATAATGTAGAAAATGAAATAACATATGAAGAAATGGATGAAACGAACTCAGAAAGGCAAATTTCATATGAAGAAATAAATGACACAGATACTTTACAGAAGTATTTGAAAACTGTGAGTGAAATGGAATTAAATGACATTCAACAATTGAATAGTAGAAAAGTAGAAAGTTTGAAAAATGATATTGGTTTGTTATGGCACTATAGATTGGGGCATGTATCTAAAAGTTATTTAGAGAAGGCAGCAAAGTTGATCCCAGAACTAAAAGGTGTAAAATTCACAAAAGCAATCACTGATTGTGAAGTCTGTGCCAAAGCAAAAATTACTCGACAACCTAGTAATACAAAAAGGTATCAATACAATGAGCCACTCAAACTTGTTCATACAGATGTCATGGGACCCATATCACCATGTACATATAAATATGGCTCAAGATATATAATAACATTTGTGGACGATTATACCAGATATGCTTGGGCATATCCAATGGTAGATAAGAAAGAAGTACATATTGCTCTTAGCAAAATGATGGAGAATGCTAGACTTTTAAAGGGTGAGAATGTAAAAATAACGTTTTTAAGGCTAGATAACGGTACAGAATATTGTACTGAAAACATGAAGGAATTTCTCCGGAAAGAGAAAATTGTGCTGGAACTCACTCCACCATATACTCCAAATCTTAATGGTACAGCTGAAAGGTTCAACCGAGAACTACAAGAAAAAATAAGAAGTGTAATCATAGATTCTGGATTTCCACAGCAACTATGGGCTCATGCTCTACAGTTTATTTTAAGTATATATAACAGAACACCTAAAAAGTAGAATCAATTTCAAAATACCTTTTGAAATGATTACAGGTAAAGGATGTACCATAAAATACTTTAGAAGATTTGGAAGTGTGGGATTTGTTCTAGACCCAACAATAAAAGAAAAATTCTCAGAAAGAGGAAACAGAGCTTTCCTAATAGCATGTGGAGACACATATTATACCCTTATTGAACCAGAAAGTGGAAAATTAATTAAAAGTAAACATGTAAGGTTCATTGAGTCTAAAACGTATGGGGATTATTTTAATAAAGACAATAAGCAGAATGTAATCAATGATCCACAAGTCGATGTAAATGAAATAGGATCGGACTTCTTCACCGAAGATCTGCATCCAAAAAGAATTACAAAAAAAGTAGTGTGAATGATATTAGAGAATCATTTACTGCTCTAATAGGTGAAAGTATGGAACATATAAGTGGCAATGTTTCTGAAGTTGATGAACCTCTGAACTATGTTCAAGCCATTGACAGTAAAGAAAAGAACGAATGGTTGTCAGCAATAGAATCTGAGTATAATTCTCATAAGAGAAATGGAACCTGGTCATTGATTGAACGAAATCAAGTACCCAAAAATCAGTCTATAATGACTACAAGGTGGATATTCAAAAAGAAAGAAGAACCTAATAATGAGATACGGTACAAAGCTCGACTGGTAATAAGAGGCTATGCTGACACAAATGATTATGATGTAGGAGAAGTTTATGCTCCTGTGGCAAGACTGTCAGATGTAAGATTTCTTTTAATAATTGCAAATAAATATGATTTAGAATTACATCAGCTAGATGTGAAAACAGCCTTTTTAAACGGAGTGCTAGAAAAGGAGGTATTCATGGAAATACCCGAGGGATATGAAGAAGGAGATGATCTCAGACAAAAACATGTCTGTAGGTTAGAAAAAGCGTTATATGGATTAATAGTAAGTCCAAAAAGATGGTATGAGAGGTTCCAAATGACAATGAGTAAATTACATTTGGAAAAATATCCTCTACAATCATGTTTATTTATATGGAGAAAAAAGGGAAAATTTGTTATTTTGTTATTGTATGTGGATGATATTTTAATTGCCAGTAACTGTAAAAATAAACTTAATCAAATTAAAAATGACCTGCAAAAAGAATTTGAAATGACTTACTTGGGATGTCCTGAAAAGTTTCTGGGCATAGAAATAAAAAGAGATAGAGAACGCAGAACTATATATTTACATCAAAAAAGGTTTATTATAAAAATGTTGAAAAATTTTAATATGCTCGCTAGTAAACCAGTCAGTACCCCAATGGTGACCAGAGAAACACAACAGAAGGGAGGAATGGAAAGTGAACATTTGTCCAAAAGGAATTTCCTTTCAGAGAAGCAATAGGAAGTTTACTATACCTATCAAGTGGAACTAGGCCTGACATAACATACGCTGTTAATGTGTTAAGCAGGAAACAAAATAATTACACCTTTGAAGATTGGATGAAAGTTAAAAGAATATTCAGATATTTGAAAGGAACCATAAACTTTGGCTTAGAGTACAGAGGTATAGGAAGAAACTTAGAATGCTATGTAGATGCATCTTTGGGGACTGGTGATCTGAATGGAAGATCAACAAGTGGAATATTAATAAAACTGTTTGATGATGTAATTTTCATGAACTAAGAAACAAACCCATGTAGCTTTATCATCTGCAGAAGCAGAATATATTGCCATGTCATTGGGGTGTAGAGAAGTAGTTAGTATTAGAGAAATGTGTAAGCGTTTTATTCAGATGGATATTATTCCAATAATGTATGAAGACAATAGAGCTGCAATTAATATTGCAAAGTCAGAGGATTCTCAAACATTGAAACATATAGTGAAGTTGTGTTTTCACTATATTAGATTTGAGGTATCAAAAAGAAACATAATTATTAAGTGGGTCAGTACTAAGAATCAATTAGCAGATGCTTTGACAAAACCCCTAAGCAATCTTAAATTTAATGAATTCAAAAATGTAGTCTTGAAGGAAACTAATTCTGAATGATTTTTTCTAGCAGAAAATGAAGATAGCTTTGAATAAACAAAGGACATGGGAAATGAAGTTATTTTTTAAGGAGCAATGTAGATTTCTATTACTTAATAATGCAAAGTGGATAATGTTGATTTATAATAATGAAAATATGTTGTTCATTAACAATTAAGAAGATAATGTTGTTAAAGTAGGTTTATTTTATTAATAAAGAAGATGATAATGTTGATTTATAATAATGAAAATATGTTGTTCATTAACAATTAAGAAGATAATGTTGTTAAAGAAGGTTTATTTTATTTATGAAGAAGATAATGTTGTTAAAGAAGGTTTATTTTGTTAATAAAGAAGATAATGCAGTTAATGTGTTTTTTTTTTTAGATAACAGAAGGTAAAGTATTTTATGTAGAATTATTTAGGTTGAAGGAATAAAGGAGGTGATGAAACAATATAAGACTTATCAAAAGTAAGTTTATTATTTGACAATAAATAGGTATTTTAAAAGGAAGCATGGAAAGTGATTCGTCAGCAATATTTGAACTGAAGATTCAAATATCACCGACGAGAAGGGAGCGTTGAAGAATGGATCATATGTGCAGTAGTTCCTACGCAGCATGACGTCACGTAGACAGATGCAGACCTCCAGTTTTTTAGAACTTACTTCGCAGTTATTCGTAGATATGATAAGAGATATAAGTATTCGTGTAAATGTTGATTATACAATAATCCTTCAATTAAACATAAAGTGTTATCTATATAGTGTTTTATTCATAGTGAATCCAGTTCATAAATATACATAATTAACTCAATATTCTAACGGTAATCAAGTGATGGCAATGAATAAAGTTTAAATCGGGCAAAATCAATTACCGACAGGCGAAAGCAGCACCAGAATATTCGGTCTCAGAAAAGCAATTAACAACCTTATAATTTATAGTGATTAAATATGTGAAAGTTGTGAATTTTTCAGCAAATGGCTAATAAATATAAGAAAATTGACAATTTCAAGTGAACAGCAATCAAATATTGATTAAAGAGACAATAAATAATTTCTTGAACTGAAGTGAAAGCAAACTCAATAAAACAAAGTAAAAGCAAACTAGAAATATCAGCCGTAGAGAAGAAAATCACAATCGAATAATTTACGGCAAGAAAATATCCAAAAATTGTGAATTTTCAAGCACACAGCAAGTAAATATAAATTGAAGCAATTATATTTATACTTAGCAAAGCAATATTAGAGGTAGGTAATTTCAGGAAACCCTTCACAATCGTGTTATTGTTAGCAAGTAAATAAACGAAATATGAAGTTTTTCAATAAAAAACTGTAGCGGCACTCTGTCAGCGGCAGGGGAGTGTGTAGGGATCTCTTGGCGGCACTCTATATAGCCACGCATAGCTTAATTCACAGCCTTCAGTGGCCTAGAGGTTAGCGCTCAAGTTTCACACTGACTAGGTGCCGGGCTCAACTCCCGGCGGCTTCCTCAAAACTTCTAACCCCTGCGTCTATGGCATGGCGCAAACAAGCCATACTGATGAGTCCAAATGTGTGCGCCATGGACGGAACGCATAAGTAGGGATAACTTACGATCCTACAAAACAAATTGAAGCAAGTTCCATCAATAATTTGAGGAATAGAAAACTAGTTGAGTAAACTTAACAAAGCAAGTAAACATAGAGAAGTTGTGAACTTTACAGCAAACAACAACTAACAAATATATTTTAGCAAGTATTGAAAACAATTCGAAGATGAATGTGAAATTCCAATCGAATTCAGCAGATAAATACTGTAACGTTTTTCCTCAGCGAATAAGAAAAACACTACAAGTTTTCTTTAAAACTAATTTATATTTACACTTAACTAACAATAATCAATAATTTATATACACAATTTATCTACAGAATTTCACTAGGAACACCTGTTTATTCGTCGGCAAGTTCTATCCATGAATAAATCCATGAATCGGCTTCAGTCATTTATATCCGGCGCTGTTTTTCTAGAAGTTACCAGAAAGATGCTCCACATTCCAGAGTGTTCGTAGCGGTCTCCTTTATGTCATAAATATGCCACCATTAATCGTTTTTATGTGACAGCTTTATGGCGAGCGGTCCCCTTCATGTTTTTAATCCCTTTGTCGGCGCATGAAGCGGAACTCCTCTGTTGAAGTAGTAGTAATTAGAGGGTTCATATTCGGTTTTGTTACAATACTATCATATGTTTAATTTCAAACGTAAATAAATATATAATATAAACATTGAAAGGTATCTTGAACGAATCGTTTAGAAAATGGGAACAATTCGATAATTTTCAGCAAAAATCAGGAAGAAAACATAGAATAATGTGAAGCAGTGGGAAAATTTCGCAATGTTTATTTATTTTCAATTCACTGTGTTATTACCTTTCACGAATATCAACACAGAAGCACAGATGAAAATATGGTATGTTGGTTACCTTGTGTTCGATGATTACTTATTGGTGGACTGGTCGATCAAAGAAAGTAAGAAGTTACAAGTCACTTCAGAGCAATCACCTCTTCCACGGGAACTCACTCAAAATGATTGACGAACATGGCTTTCCAATTATGGGAATTTTGCAACTTGATAAACGAGCTGATGAACTGATAATGTCATCAATCTTATTGAACTAGCTGAGCATGTAGAGTTGATCACCGGACAGGTCGATTCACCAAACGATTGTCTCAAGGAAAACTCCGCAAATCCACAGCAATCTTCAACAACCGGAACGATTGGACCACTAAATTGTTAGCAACGGACTTAATTGTCCAATAGGTAGCAAGAGCAGTGAACTGTATTTAGTTTTAGCGAAGTATAGCAAATTGAATTTATAATATTTATTAGCAAGATGTTACAAGGTTTCTTTCTCAATACGATCCTGCAATATTAATGGTGACAATATTAATCTCAGTCAGCCCATATGGCGAGATTCTTTCAATACAAGCATGCGTTATCAAGACACTTATTCGCACAACTGAACAATTGCATATGTACAGGTGGTCATAAAAGATTATCAATTTCAATCTCTAACACAGAGAACGGATATAATGCGTTCGTCTACTCCTCAGTGAATTTGAATGGGAGTCCCAAGCAGTAGAGATCCGTAATTTCTCATGAACAACAAATTTTAGGGGCGATCTTGATCTCGAGTAGTATTGAACCCCCATAGGGAACTGAAACTGGATATGCTGCATTCACCTACTCCTCAGGGAAATCGAAAGGGAATCCTCGAAATTACAATTTCGTTATTCCTCAAGAACAGTCAATTTCGGGGGCGATCTAGTTCTCGAGTAGTGTGTAAGACAGAAACTGGAGATACTGCGTTCACCTACTCCTCAGGGAATTCGAATAGTAGTCCCAAATATTACAGATCCGTTATTTCTCAAGAACAGTATATTTCAGGGGCGATCTAATTCTCGAGTAGTGTAAACACCTATAGAAAACAGTAACTGGACATACTGCAATCTCCTACTTCTCAGGGAACTCGAATGGTATTCTGAAAAATTACAAGTTCGTTTTTCCCAAGAACAGTAACTATTATGGATGATCTAGTGATCGAGTAGTGTGGAAGACCTATATCCGTAATTTCTCAAGAACAGTATATTTCAGGAGCGATCTTGTTTTCGAGTAGTGGAGAACGACTATAGAAAACAGTAACTGGGCATACTGCGATCACCTACTCCTCCTCAGGGAATTCGAATGGCAGACCGAAAAATTACAATTTCGTTATTACACGAAATCAGTAACTTTCAGGGGCGATCCAGTAATCGAGTAATGCAAAAGACTTATGAAAAATAGATACTGGATATACTGCGAGCACTTTCTCCTCGAGGAATTCGAAGGGTAATCCTAAAAATTACAATTTCAGGGGGATCTAGATCTCGAGTAATGTTGAAGACCTTTAGAGAACAGAATCTGGACATACTGCTTTCACTTACCCCTTTGTAAATTTGAATGAGAGTCCCATAAATTACAGATCCGAAATTTTCCAAGAACTGTGAATTTCTGGGGCGATCTAGTTCTCGAGTATTGTGGAACACCTACAGAAAACAGAAATCGGATATACTGCGTTCACCTACTCCTCAGTGATTTGAAAGGGAGTCAAAAAAATTAAAGATCCGTAATTACTCAAGAACAGTGATGTGCAGGGGCGGTTTGGTTTTCGAGTAGTATGGAACACCTATAGAAAACAGTAACTGGATATATTGCAATTAGCTACACCTCAGGGAATTCGAATGGTAGTAAGAAAAATTACAATATCGTTATTTCTCACAATCAGTGAATTTCAAGGGCGATCCAGTAATCAAGTATTGTGGAAGACCTATAGAAAAAAACTGACATACTGCATTAACCTACTCCCCAGTGAATTTGAATGGGAGCCACAAAAATTAAAGATCCGTAATTTCTCAAGAGCAGTAAATTTCAGGGTATATCTAGTACTCTAGTAGTGTGGAACACTTATAGAATACAGTAACTGGACATACTGCAATCAGCTTCTCCACAGGAAATTCGAATGGTAGTCCGAAAAATCACAATTTCGTTATAATATACATTCATTGAACATCTGGTATACTTAGGGTACGTCCTTGAGAAGCAGAGCATTGTAAATTAGAAGCTGATCTGAAAAAGTGTCACATTTGAAGAAAAAAAAAAGTAGAATTATTTGGACATGTATTATCTGAAGCTGTGGTGACTACTAGTCGAAGCCGTACGCGAATGGCTAAAACAGCAAGATAAATACCAAGTTAGGAGCTTCATCGGTCTGTGCACTCGCTAAAGAAAATTTCCTCTTGGATTTACCAAAAATGCGAAGTCGTTAAAAAAAGTGAGCGAAGAGGAAAAGGACCCAAATTCAAGATGGCAAGAAAAGCTTTTGAGAACGTCAAAAATCTTGTCGAAGCCAGAACGTAACCACTGATTCACAAGAAAAGAGACTTCTATTAGTATGTTTATAAAAGAAAATTTCTCTAGAACATGCATCGCTGAAATGGTTTTTTTAATTCAAGAAGCCTGAAAGTCAAGTGGAACGATGGACTGTGAGACAGGAGTACAATGTCACTATTGAACATCGATCAGGAAAGTCCCTTGGAAACGCTGACGATATATCTAAAAGGCTTTGCCTTATGGACTTCAAGCACTGTAGAAGGAGTACTGACGAAGGACCACAATAACAGATCATCAAATCAAATTGTAAGTGGGAAGTTATGTGAAATAGGTTGCAACAAATAGGTTTGCAAAATTTCACAGGAATAGTTACTATATGAAATAACATTTTTTTAATACTTTGTAGGATCGTGAGTTATCCCTACTCATGCGTTTCGTCCCTGGTGCACACATTTGGACTCATCAGTATGACTTGTGTGCGCCATGCCATAGACGCAGGGGTTGGAAGTTTGAGGGAGCCACCGGGAGTTGAACCCGACACCTAGTATCTAGTCGGTATGAAACTTGAGCGCTAACCTCTAGGCCACCGAAGCGATGTGAATTAAGCTATGCGTGGCTATATAGAGTGCCGCCAAGAGATCCCTGTACACTCCCCTGCCGCTGATAGAGTGCCGCTACCTGATAAGATATTCGATGTTGTTATGGAATATTTCGAAAATCCTTCATTCGCAGCGCGTCGCCGCCACTGCCTCCTATAGATTCGCATGATCTCGTTGTTGTTTAATTTCATTTTCCTTCTGCGAGAGTATTTATCAAACGATAGAATATAATAACATAAGGTACATGGATAAAAAGCGTATTTCTTTGATACTGCGTATAGAAACCATATGTGTAAGGGATGGGTGAACCATTGCGAGGTCGAGATATTTTCATGATTATTATTTCATTATTCTTCTTCGTTGTTGGCTTGTGAATTAGAAAGAATTTACCTCATTGATTTCGTTATTACGGATTAAAATAATTACACAGGCTGAGTGTCATCAATATAATAATAGCGATAAGATCGGGAACCAGAGAAAAAAATCAAAATTGGTCCCGTCAGGGACCCGCGAGGCGTAGCCGAGCGTGAGGCCCGCAGGGCCGAACCCGGGGCAATCTTAAAACAGATCGAAAAGGCATATCCTCTTCTAGGAGAAGCGACCCCGAAACCCGCCCCGGGCGCTCTTAAAGTGCCCGAAATTTTCAAACGAAAATCGCGAAATCGGCCATTTTCGCGAAATCGCCCAAAGGCGAAAAACGGGAGAAAGTACTCCTATGAAGCCGGAGCATCTCGCGGGGAGGGGGTCGCTTTTTCTGGACGAGGAACGTCCCCATGCGTGGCTACGAGCTCAGCCGCGGAGCCCCTCGAAATCTATACGAAAATTATGCATATAAAACGGCAATTTTTAGACTAGCGACTTCCCTGAAACGTCAAAAACCGCACCTACGTTTTCCCTCCGTGCCGGTCGAAAACGATATAAATCGCCCCGCGATCGGTAGAAAACGAATCTACGTGAAATTTCCCATCTCTGGGTACCAATTTTCACATCCAAGTAGCGAGTCAAGGCCGCGAATTCTTCATTCCAAATTCGGCAATTTACTCGGTATTTCGAGGAGAAGTGTCATAGTTTCTCATACGATTCCGATGATAGCCGAACGCGAGCTCCAAATTTGAAAATACGGCATCAACTTTTCGCTCGATATGGCCGGTGAAAGATTGTTTGCGCCTTCCAACCACTCGAATAAGAATCTACAGGAGATTCCGAATCTCTAGATACCTACCACTTTTCGTGAATCGCAAGAAAAACACCTCAAATATGCGTTTGAAAATCGTCATTTCAGGCTCTATTTTCGCGCTAATTCATTTTCGTCCTTGAAGAATGCACACAGATCGCGATGAATCGCTATACAGGCTATGCTATCTCGAAAAAATCGCTATACAGGCTGTGCTTATGGAAAGCACTGATTTTCACCAGATTCTTTCTTCGAGAGATTTAGTGTTACTTAGGGTTCTATCATGTTTTCCGCGTTTTTTCGTATTTGGTCGGTTTCTTTCTTGGTGGAATGCACTGAACTCGAAACGATAGAGTTATAAACGATATTCTTTCGGTTTGTTTTTTATGAAGAAAGCACCCACTGCGAATCAATTATATAAGGGGTGTCCCATATGCATTTTTCTTCAAGTTCTCTCGCGCATGGGAGCTGATTTCGGTATAATGTCATACAGGGTGTGCGATTCACAATGAATTTGCGATCGGGTGATATACGGGGTGTGCAATTTACAAGTTAATTTGATTTTTTTGCGCAAATTCGAGTTTTTGTGTTGTTTCGGGGAGTTTTGGATCTTAATTCGATAAAATATATTCGATTCATATACAGGGTGTCAGATCTGAGTAGCGCTGACATTCATCAGAGTTTTTCTCCAGCTTTTGCGCTTTTCCGCGTAAGGGAGCATAATTCAATGAAATCCCATACAGGGTGTGCCATTAACAATGATTTCGCGATCGATTGATATACAGGGTGTGCAATTTAAAAGTTCTTTCATTATTTTTTGCACGCTTTCGGTTTTTTGTGCTCCCTCGGGGTTTTAAGCTTTCCTTCGAGTTTTTTTGCGCGCTTTCGGTGATTTTGTGCTCCTTCGGGGTTTTTTCGGTTCCTTTGGATATTTTTCGTTCATTCGTGGTACTTCGGGTTCTTTCAAGTTTTTCCGTGTTTCATCGGGTTCTTTCTTCGTGGAATGCACCGAACTTGAAACGATAGAGTTAAAACGATATTCTTTCGGTTCGTTTCTTATGATGAAAGCACCCACTGCAAATCAATTATATACTGGGTGTCCCATATGCATTTTTCATCATGTTTTTTCACGTGTGAAAGCTAATTTCGGTAAAATTTCATACAGGGTGTGCGATTTACAATGAATTTGCGATCGGGTGATATACGGGGTGAGCACTTTACAAGTTCTTCTGTTTTTTTGCGCGCTCTCAAGTTTTTTTTTTGTGTTCCTTCGGGTTTTTTTACGGAAAAATTATCTTCGAAACATATACGGGTGTTACATAGGAGCTCCATAGAATAATTTTGATACTTCCTTCGTGGTAATTACTGAACTCGAATAGACGGAGTTACAACGATATTCTTTTGTTTTTTCTTTCACTGCTAATCAATTGTATACTGAGTGTCTCATATGCATTCTCCTTCAAGTTTTCTCGCGAATGGGAGCGGATTTCGATAAAATGTCATACAGGGTGTGCAATTTACAATAAGTTTACGGTCGCGTTATATACGGGGTGTGCAATTTACAAGTACTTTTGTGTTTCGGGTTTTTTTCAGGTTTCTTTAGATTTTTTGTGTTACTTGGTGTTCTTTCGTGTTTTCTCGCGTTGTTTCGTGTAATTTCGGTTTCTTTCGTATAACTTCGGTTTCTTTCATGTTTCTTCGGATTCCTTCGTGTTTTTTCGCGTTTCTCCGTGTTTTTTCCAGTTCTTTCTAGCTTTTTCTCTTTCAACGGGTAATTTGACGTGTTTCGTGTTTCTGCGCGCTTCATTGATGTATGGGCCCTATTGATCTGCGGTCTATATTGATCTATGGTCTATATTGATCCATGGGCCTATTGAACTACTGGCCTATTGAACTACTGGCCTATGGATCTACGGGCCTATGGATCTACGGGCCTATTGATCTACCCGCTTACTAGTCTAATATATTAAAACGATAAGATCGGGAACCAGAGAAAATTTTGACAGGTGGTCCCGTGAGGGACCCGAAAGCGTAGCCGAGCGTGAGGCCCGCAGGGCCGCTCGAGAGGGAATCTTAAAACAGATCGAAAAGGCGAACCCTCCTCTAGGAGAAGCGACCCGAAACCCCCCTCCGGGCGCTCTTAAAGTGCCCGAAATTTTCGAAAGAAAATCGCGAAATCGGCCATTTTCGCGAAATCGCCCAAAGGCGAAAAACGGGAGAAAGTACTCCTATGAAGCCGGAGCATCTCGCGAGGAGGGGTCGCTTTTTCTGGACGAAGAACGTCCCCATACGTGGCTACGAGCTCAGCCGCGGAGCCCCCCGGAATCTATACGAAAATTATGTATATAAAACGGCAATTTTTAGACTCGCGACTTCCCTGAAACGTCAAAAACCGCACCTACGTTTTCCCTCCGTGCCGCTCGAAAACGATATAAATCGCCCCGCGATCGGTAGAAAACGAATCTACGAGAAATTTCCCATCTCTGGGTACCAATCTTCATATCCAAGTAGCGAGTCAAGGCCGCGAATTCTTCATTCCAAATTCGGCAATTTATACGGTGAAATGAGGCAAAATGTCAGAATTTCTCATACGATTCCGATGATAGCCGAACGCGAGCTCCAAATTTGAAAATACGGCATCAATTTTTAGCTCGATATGGGCGGTTGAAGATTGTTTGCGTTTTCCAAGCACTCGAATGAGAATCTACAGGAGATTACGAATCTCTAGACAGCACCCGCGGTTCACGAATCGAAAGAAAAACACCTCAAATAAGCGTTTCAAAATCGTCCTTTTTCAGTCTATTTTCGCGCGAATTCATTGCTCTCTCCGAGCTCCGATCCAACTTATGATACTCTATGTTAAAATCCGACACACTTAGTTTATTCAGGGAAAAACTGCTATGCACTCTGTTCATGAATACACGTTCAGACCTTTTTCGAATAATTTTTATTTCACCTTTGTAAAATTGATGGAGTTGAAACGATATTCTTTGGGTTTATTTTTTATGGAAAAATTATTTTCAATTCTTATACAGGGTGTTACATAGGAGCTTTATCGAATAATGTTTATACTACCTTTGTGGAATGCACCGATTGCGATCGAATGATATACGTGCTGTGCCCATTGGAAGCACTGACTTTCACCAGAGTCTTTCTTCGAGAGATTTTCCGTCTGAATTTCTTATATAGTGGGTGTCCCAAATGCATTTTTCTTCATGGTTTTTCGCGTATGGGATCTAATTACGATAAAATGTCATACAGGGTGTGCGATTTACAATGAATTTGCGATCGGGTGATATACAGGGTGAGCATTTTACACTGTCATACAGGGTGTGCAATTTACAAAGAGTATACGATCGGGTGATATACGGGGTGTGCAATTTACAAGTACTTTTGTTTCTTTGCGTGCTTTCGTTGTTTTTGTATTTCTCTGGGGTGTTTCGCGTGACTTCGAGTTTTTTTGAGCGCTTTCAAGTTATATGTATTCTCTCGGGTTTTTTCAGGTTCCTCTGGATTTTTTGTGTTACTTGGGGTTCTTTTGTGTTTTCTCGCGTTGTTTCGTGTAATTTCGGTTTCTTTCGTGCAACTTCGGTTCCTTTCGTGTTTCTTCGGATTCTTTCATGTTTTTTCGCGTTTCTTCGTGTTTTATCCAGTTCTTTCAAGTTTTTTCGCTTTCAACGGGTATTTTGACGTGTTTCGTGTTTCTGCGTGCTTCATTGATGTATGGGCCCTATTGATCTGTGGTCTATATTGATCTATGGTCTATATTGATCTATGATCTATATTTATCTATGGTCTATATTGATCTATGGTCTATATTGATCTATGGTTTATATTGATCCATGGGCCTATTGATCTACCCGCTTACTAGTCAATATAATAAAAGCGATAAGATCGGGAACCAGAGAAAAAATCGAAAATGGTCCCGTCAGGGACCCGCGAGGCGTAGCCGAGCGTGAGGCCCGCAGGGCCGAACCCGGGGCAATCTTAAAACAGATCGAAAAGGCGTATCCTCTTCTAGGAGAAGCGACCCGAAACCCCCGGGCGCTCTTAAAGTGCCCGAAATTTTCAAACGAAAATCGCGAAATCGGCCATTTTCGCGAAATCGCCGAAAGTGTCCCCAAGGGGGAAGATCTCACGGACGAACGGGGCCATTTCTCCGGCCGAGATCGGTCGCTTTTTCAAGAAAAAGACATTCCTCATAATGTGGTACCGGTACGGACCGCGGAGCCCTCGAAATCTATACGAAAATTATGCATATAAAACGGCAATTTTCAGACTCCCGACTTCTCTGAAACGTCAAAAACCGCACCTACGTTTTCCCTTCGTGCCGCTCGAAAACGATATAAATCGCCCCGCGATCGGTAGAAAACGAATCTACGTGAAATTTCCCATCTCTGGGTACCAATTTCCACATCCAAGTAGCGAGTCAAGGCCGGGGATATTCATTCCAAATTCGGCAATTTTCTCGATAATTCGAGGAGAAGTGTCATATTTTATCATACGATTCCGATGATAGCCGAACGCGAGATCCAAATTTGAAAATACGGCATCCATTTTTCGCTCGATATGGGCGGTGGAAGATTTTTTGCTTTTTCCAAGCACTCGAATAAGAATCTACAGGAGATTACTAATCTCTAGATACCACTTATCTTACACGACTCTCAAGAAAAACATCTCAAATATGCGTTTGAAAATCGTCATTTTTCCAGTCTATTTTCGCGCGAATTCATTGCCCTCTCCGAACTCGGACCCAACTTATGATACTCTATGTCAAAATCCGACACACTTAGTTTATTCAGGGAAAGCACTCTGTTCATGAATACACGTTCAGACCTTTTTCGAATAATTTTCATTTTACCTTTGTGAAATTGATGGAGTTGAAACGATATTCTTTGGGTTTATTTTTTATGGAAAAATTATTTTCGATTCATATACAAGGTGTTACATGGAAGCTTTATCGAATAATGCTTATACTACCTTTATGGAATGCACCGATTGCGATCGATTGATATACGAGCTGTGCACTTTGGAAGCACTGACTTTCACCAGAGTCTTTCTTCGAGAGATTTTCCGTCTGAATTGTTTATGGAAAAAGCACCCACTGCGAACCAATTATAGAGTGGGATCTAATTTCGATAAAATGTCATACAGGGTGAACGATTTACAATGAATTTGCAATCATGTGATATACGAGGTGCTCAATTCACAAGTTAATTTGATTTTTTTCGCGCAAATTCGAGTTGTTTGTGTTCCTTCGGTGTGTTTTGGTTCTGAATTCGATAAAATATATTCGATGCATATACAGTGTGTCAGATCTGAGTAGCGCTGACATTCACCAGAGTTTTTCTCTAGCTTTCGTGCTTTTCCGCGTAAGGGAGCTGAATTCAATGAAATCTCATACAGGGTGTGCCATTAACAATGATTTCGCGATCGATTGATATACAGGGCGTGCAATTTAAAAGTTTTTTCATTATTTTTTGCACGCTTTCGGTTTTTTGTGCTCTCCTCGGGGTTTCAAACTTTCCTTCGAGTTTTTTTGCGTGCTTTCGTTGATTTTGTGCTCCCTCGGGGTTTTTGAGTTCCTTTGGATTTTTTTCGTTCTTTCGTGTTACTTTGGGTTCTATCATGTTTTTTCGTATTTGGTCGGGTTCTTTCTTGGTGGAATGCACTGAACTTGAAACGATAGAGTTATAAACGATATTCTTTCGGTTTGTTTTTTATGATGAAACCACCCACTGCGAATCAATTATATACAGGGTGTCCCATATGCATTTTTCTTCAGGTTTTCTCGCTAATGAGAGCTGATTTCGGTAAAATGTCATACAGGGTGTGCGATTTACAATGAATTTGCGATCGGGTGATATACGGGGTGAGCACTTTACAAGTTCTTCTGTTTTTTTTTGCGCGCTCTCAAGTTTTTTCAAGTTTTTGTGTTCCTTCGAGTTGTTTTACGGAAAAATTATTTTCGAAACATATACGGGGTGTTACATAGGAGCTCCATAGAATAATTTTGATACTTCCTTCGTGGTAATTACTGAACTCGAATAGATGGAGTAACAACGATATTCTCTGGTTTTGGTTTTTTTTAAAGCTAATCAATTGTATACTGAGTGTCTCATATGCATTTTTCTTCAAGTTTTCTCGCGAATGGGAGCTGATTTCGATAAAATGTCATACAAGGTGTGCAATTTACAATGAGTTTACGATCGGGTGATATACGGGGTGTGCAATTTACAAGTACTTTTGTGTTTCGGGTTTTTTCAGGTTCCATTAGATTTTTGTGTTTACTTGGTGTTCTTTCGTGTTTTCTCGCGTTGTTTCGTGTAATTTCGGTTTCTTTCGTGTAACTTCGGTTTCTTTCGTCTTTCTTCGGATTCTTCCGTGTTTTTTCGCGTTTCTTCGTGTTTTTTCAGTACTTTCATGTTTTTTCGCTTTCATCGGGTTTTTGACGTGTTTAGTGTTTCTGCGCGCTTCATTGATGTATGGGCCCTATTGATCTATGGTCTATATTGATCTATGGTCTATATTGATCCATGGGCCAATTGAACTACTGGCCTATTGAACTACTGGCCTATGGATCTACTAGGCCTATTGATCTACCCGCTTACTAGTCTAATATATTAAAATGATAAGATCGGGAACCAGAGAAAATTTTGACAGGTGGTCCCGTCGGGGACCCGCGAGGCGTAGCCGAGCGTGAGAGACCCGCAGGGCCGAACCCGGGGCAATCTTAAAACAGATCGAAAAGGCGTATCCTCTTCTAGGAGAAGCGACCCCGAAAACCCCTCCGGGCGCTCTTAAAGTGCCCGAAATTTTCGAAAGAAAATCGCGAAAATGACGTTTTTCGCGAAATCGCCCAAAGTGCCTCAGAAAAAAGGAAATAGGCTCCGAAGCCGAAACGCCCAGCGTCCCGGGCTCGCCACATATTCCGAGAGCGAGGACGTCCGGTTTCCTTAGAACCCATTAGAACTCCGGAGCCCCCCTATTTCTAGGCTAAAATCCCGTAAGTAAAACGGCAATTTTTAGTTTCGCCAGCCCCGCGAAACGTCAAAATGACCCATGATGCTTTCGATTCGTGCATGCGCTACAAGCCTCTAAACGCATTTTCGGCGGTAGAAAATGAAACTTGAGGAAATTCCCCATCTCCAGGTACCAATTTTCATATCCAAGTAGCGATATAAGGCCGCGAATTCTTCATTCCAAATTCGGCAATTTACTCGATATTTCGATCAGAAGTGTCATAGTTTCTCATACGATTCCGATGATAGCCGAACGCGAGCTCCAAATTTGAAAATACGGCATCAATTTTTCGCTCGATATGGGCGGTCGAATATTTTTTCAGGCCTTCCGAGTGCTCGATTAAGAATCTACAGGAGATTCCGAATCTCTAGATACCTACCACTTTTCAAGAATCTTAAGAAAAACACCTCAAATATGCGTTTGAAAATCGTCATTTCAGGCTCTATTTTCGCGCTAATTCATTTTCGTCCTTGAAGAATGCACACAGATCGCGATGAATCGCTATACAGGCTGTGCTATCTCGAAAAAATCGCTATACAGGCTGTGATTATGGAAAGCACTGATTTTCACCAGATTCTTTCTTCGAGAGATTTTCCGTCTGAATATTTTATGGAAAAAGCACCCACTGCGAATCAATTATAGAGTGGGTGTCCCAAATGCATTTTTCTTCAGGTTTTTTCGCGTATGGGCTCTAATTTCGATAAAATGGCATACAGGGTGTGCGATTTACAATTAATTTACGATCATGTGATATACGGGGTGTGCAATTTACAAGTTATTTTGCTGATTTCGATAAAACGTCATACAGGGTGTGCAATTTACAATGAGTTTACGATCGGGTGATATACGGGGTGTGCAATTTACAAGTACTTTTGTTTTTTTGCGCGCTTTCGGTTTTTTTATATTTCTCCGGGGTGTTTCGCGTGACTTCGAGTTTTTTTGCGCGCTTTCAAGTTATATGTATTCTCTCGGGATTTTTTCAGGTTCCTTTGGATTATTTGTGTTACTTGGGGTTCTTTCGTGTTTTCTCGCGTTGTTTCGTGTAATTTCGGTTTCTTTCGTGTAACTTCGGTTTCTTTCGTGTTTCTTCGGATTCTTTCGTGTTTTTTCGCGTTTCTTCGTGTTTTTTCCAGTTCTTTCAAGTTTTTTCGCTTTCAACGGGTATTTTGACGTGTTTAGTGTTTCTGCGCGCTTCATTGATGTATGGGCGCTATTGATCTATGGTCTATATTGATCTATGGTCTATATTGATCTATGGTCCCTTATGATCTATGGTCTATATTGATCCATGGGCCTATTGATCTACCCGCTTACTAGTCTAATATATTAAAATGATAAGATCGGGAACCAGAGAAAATTTTGACAGGTGGTCCCGTCGGGGACCCGCGAGGCGTAGCCGAGCGTGAGAGCACCTGCAGGGCCGCTCGAGGGGGAATCTTAAAACAGATCGAAAAGGCGTATCCTCTTCTAGGAGAAGCGACCCCGAAACCCCCCGGGCGCTCTTAAAGTGCCCGAAATTTTCGAAAGAAAATCGCGAAAATGACGTTTTTCGCGAAATCGCCCAAAGTGCCTCAGAAAAAAGGAAATAGGCTCCGAAGCCGAAACGCCCAGCGTCCCGGACTCGCCACATATTCCGAGAGCGAGGACGTCCGGTTTCCTTAGAACCCATTAGAACTCCGGAGCCCCTCCTATTTCTAGGCTAAAATCCCGTAAGTAAAACGGCAATTTTTAGTTTCGCCAGCCCCGCGAAACGTCAAAATCACCCATGATGCTTTCGATTCGTGCATGCGCTACAAGCCTCTAAACGCATTTTCGGCGGTAGAAAATGAAACTTGAGGAAATTCCCCATCTCCAGGTACCAATTTTCATATCCAAGTAGCGATATAAGGCCGCGAATTCTTCATTCCAAATTCGGCAATTTACTCGATATTTCGATCAGAAGTGTCATAGTTTCTCATACGATTCCGATGATAGCCGAACGCGAGCTCCAAATTTGAAAATACGGCATCAATTTTTCGCTCGATATGGGCGCTGAAAGATTTTTTCCACCTTCCGAGCACTCGAATAAGAATCTACAGGAGATTCCGAATCTCTAGATACCACCCGCGATTCAAGACTCTTAAGAAAAACACCTCAAATATGCGTTTGAAAATCGTCATTTCAGGCTCTATTTTCGCGCTAATTCATTTTCGTCCTTGAAGAATGAACACAGATCGCGATGAATCGCTATACAGGCTGTGCTATCTCGAAAAAATCGCTATACAGGCTGTGCTTATGGAAAGCACTGATTTTCACCAGATTCTTTCTTCGAGAGATTTTCCGTCTGTCGGTTTTTTATGGAAAAAGCACCCACTGCGAACCAATTAGAGAGTGGGATCTAATTTCGATAAAATGTCATACAGGGTGTGCGATTGACAATGAATTTACGATCATGTGATATTACGGGGTGCTCAATTTATAAGTAAATTTGATTTTTTCGCGCAAATTCGAGTTTTTGTGATTCTTCGGTGTGTTTGGTTCTGAATTCGATAAAATATATTCGATTCATATACAGGGTGTCAGATCTGAGTAGCGCTGACATTCACCAGAGTTTTTCTCCAGCTTTCGTGCTTTTCCGTAAAGGAGCTGAATTCAATGAAATGTCATACAGGGTGTGCCATTAACAATGAATTCGCGATCGATTGATATACAGGGTGTGCAATTTAAAAGTTCTTTCATTATTTTTTGCACGCTTTCGGTTTTTGTGCTCCCTCGGGGTTTCAAGCTTTCCTTCGAGTATTTTTGCGCGCTTTCGTTGATTTTGTGCTCCTTCGAGGTTTTTTGAGTTCCTTTGGATTTTTTCGTTCTTTCGTGTTACTTTGGGTTCTATCATGTTTTTCGCGTTTTTTCGTATTTGGTCGGGTTCTTTCTTGGTGGAATGCACTGAACTTGAAACGATAGAGTTATAAACGATATTCTTTCGGTTTGTTTTTATGATGAAAGCACCCACTGCGAATCAAATATATACTGGGTGTCCCATATGCATTTTTCTTCAGGTTTTCTCGCGAATGAGAGCTGATTCCGGTATAATGTCATACAGGGTGTGCGATTTAAAATGAATTTACGATCGGGTGATATACGGGGTGAGCACTTTACAAGTTCTTCTGTTTTTTTGCGCGCTCTCAAGTTTTTTCAAGTTTTTTGTGTTCCTTCGGGTTGTTTTACGGAAAAATTATTTTCGAAACATATACGGGGTGTTACATAGGAGCTCCATAGAATAATTTTGATACTTAATTCGTGGTAATTACTGAACTCGAATAGATGGAGTAACAACGATATTCTCTTTTTGGTTTTTTTTTCACTGCTAATCAATTGTATACTGAGTGTCTCATATGCATTTTCCTTCAAGTTTTCTCGCGAATGGGAGCTGATTTCGATAAAATGTCATACAAGGTGTGCAATTTACAATGAGTTTACGATCGGGTGATATACGGGGTGTGCAATTTACAAGTACTTTTGTGTTTCGGGTTTTTTTCAGGTTCCATTAGATTTTTTGTGTTACTTGGTGTTCTTTCGTGTTTTCTCGCGTTGTTTCGTGTAATTTCGGTTTCTTTCGTGTAACTTCGGTTTCGTCGTGTTTCTTCGGATTCTTCTTTGTTTTTCGCGTTTCTTCGTGTTTTTTCCAATACTTTTATGTTTTTTCGCTTTCATCGGGTTTTTTGACGTGTTTAGTGTTTCTGCGCGCTTCATTGATGTATGGGCCCTATTGATCTATGGTCTATATTGATCTATGGTCTATATTGATCCATGGGCCAATTGAACTACTGGCCTATTGAACTACTGGCCTATGGATCTACGGGCCTATTGATCTACCCGCTTACTAGTCTATATAATAAAGTAATAAGATCGGGGACCAGAGAAAATTTTGACAGGTGGTCCCGTTAGGGACCCGGAAAGCGTAGCTTTCCTTGCGGCCCGCAGGGCCGCTCGAGAGGGAATCTTAAAACAGATCGAAAAGGCGTATCCTGTTCTAGGAGAAGCGACCCCGAAACCACCCCCGGGCGCTCTTAAAGTGCCCGAAATTTTCGAAAGAAAATCGCGAAAATGACGTTTTCGCGAAATCGCCCAAAGTGCCGCAGAAAAAGGAAATAGGCTCCGAAGCCGAAACGCCCAGCGTCCCGGACTCGCCACATATTCCGAGAGCGAGGACGTCCGGTTTCCTTAGAACCCATTAGAACTCCGGAGCCCCCCTATTTCTAGGCTAAAATCCCGTAAGTAAAACGGCAATTTTTAGTTTCGCCAGCCCCGCGAAACGTCAAAATCACCCATGATGCTTTCGCTCAGTGCGGGCCCCTCGAGCCTCTAAACGCATTTTCGGCGGTAGAAAATGAAACTTGAGGAAATTTCCCATCTCTGGGTACCAATTTTCATATCCAAGTAGCGAGATAAGGCCGCGAATTCTTCATTCGAAATTCGGCAATTTTTACGGTAAATGAGGCAAAAGTGTCATAATTTCTCATACGATTCCGATGATAGCCGAACGCGAGCTCCAAATTTGAAAATACGGCATCAATTTTTCGCTCGATATGGGCGGTCGAAGATTTTCAGGCCTTCCAATTGCTCGATTAAGAATCTACAGGAGATTCCGAATCTCTAGAGACCACTCACGTTTCACGAATCGCGAGAAAAACACCTCAAATATGCGTTTGAAAATCGTCATTTCAGGCTCTATTTTCGCGCTAATTCATTTTCGTCCTTGAAGAATGCACACAGATCGCGATGAATCGCTATACAGGCTGTGCTATCTCGAAAAAATCGCTATACAGGCTGTGCTTATGGAAAGCACTGATTTTCACCAGATTCTTTCTTCGAGAGATTTCGTGTTACTTAGGGTTCTATCATGTTTTCCGCGTTTTTTCGTATTTGGTCGGTTTCTTTCTTGGTGGAATGCACTGAACTCGAAACGATAGAGCTATAAACGATATTCTTTCAATTAGAAAGCACCCACTGCGAATCAATTATATACGGGGTGTCCCATATGCATTTTTCTTCAAGTTCTCTCGCGAATGGGAGCTGATTTCGGTATAATGTCATACAGGGTGTGCGATTCACAATGAATTTGCGATCGGGTGATATACGAGGGTGTGCAATTTACAAGTTAATTTGATTTTTTTGCTCAAATTCGAGTTTTTGTGTTGTTTCGGGGTGTTTTGGATCTTAATTCGATAAAATATATTCGATTCATATACAGGGTGTCAGATCTGAGTAGCGCTGACATTCACCAGAGTTTTTCTCCAGCTTTCGTGCTTTTCCGCGTAAAGGAGCTTAATTCAATGAAATCCCATACAGGGTGTGCCATTAACAATGATTTCGCGATCGATTGATATACAGGGTGTGCAATTTAAAAGTTCTTTCATTATTTTTGCACGCGGTTTTTTGTGCTCCCTCGGGGTTTTAAGCTTTCCTTCGAGTTTTTTTGCGCGCTTTGCTGATTTTGTGCTCCTTCGGGGTTTTTTCGGTTCCTTTGGATATTTTTCGTTCATTCGTGGTACTTCGGGTTCTTTCAAGTTTTTCCGTGTTTCGTCGGGTTCTTTCTTCGTGGAATGCACCGAACTTGAAACGATAGAGTTAAAACGATATTCTTTCGGTTTGTTTCTTATGATGAAAGCACCCACTGCAAATCAATTATATACTGGGTGTCCCATATGCATTTTTCATCATGTTTTTCACGTGTGAAAGCTAATTTCGGTAAAATGTCATACAGGGTGTGCGATTTACAATGAATTTGCGATCGGGTGATATACGGGGTGAGCACTTTACAAGTTCTTCTGTTTTTTTGCGCGCTCTCAAGTTTTTTCAAGTTTTTGTGTTCCTTCGGGTTTTTACGGAAAAATTATCTTCGAAACATATACGGGGTGTTACATAGGAGCTCCATAGAATAATTTTGATACTTCCTTCGTGGTAATTACTGAACTCGAATAGATGGAGTTACAACGATATTCTTTTGGTTTTTTTTTTCACTGCTAATCAATTGTATACTGAGTGTCTCATATGCATTCTCCTTCAAGTTTTCTCGCGAATGGGAGCGGATTTCGATAAAATGTCATACAGGGTGTGCAATTTACAATAAGTTTACGGTCGGGTGATATACGGGGTGTGCAATTTACAAGTACTTTTGTGTTTCGGGTTTTTTCAGGTTCCTTTAGATTTTTGTGTTACTTGGTGTTCTTTCGTGTTTTCTCGCGTTGTTTCGTGTAATTTCGGTTTCTTTCGTATAACTTCGGTTTCTTTCGTGTTTCTTCGGATTCCTTCGTGTTTTTTCGCGTTTCTCCGTGTTTTTTCCAGTTCTTTCTAGCTTTTTCGCTTTCAACGGGTAATTTGACGTGTTTCGTGTTTCTGCGCGCTTCATTGATGTATGGGCCCTATTGATCTATGGTCTATATTGATCTATGGTCTATATTGATCCATGGGCCAATTGAACTACTGGCCTATTGAACTACTGGCCTATGGATCTACGGGCCTATTGATCTACCCGCTTACTAGTCTAATATAATAATGTGATAAGATCGGGAACCAGAGAAAAAATCGAAACGTGGTCCCGTCAGGGACCCGCGAGGCGTAGCCGAGCGTGAGCCCCGCAGGGCCGAACCCGAGGCAATCTTAAAACAGATCGAAAAGGCGTATCCTCTTCTAGGAGAAGCGACCCCGAAACCCCCCCGGGCGCTCTTAAAGTGCCCGAAATTTTCGAAAGAAAATCGCGAAATCGGCCATTTTCGCGAAATCGCCCAAAGGCGAAAAACGGAAGAAAGTACTCCTATGAAGCCGGATCATCTCGCGGGGAGGGGGTCGCTTTTTCTGGACGAAGAACGTCCCCATACGTGGCTACGAGCTCAGCCGCGGAGCCCCGGAAATCTATACGAAAATTATGCATATAAAACGGCAATTTTAGACTCGCGACCCCCTGAAACGTCAAAAACCACACCTACGTTTTCCTCCGTGCCGGTCGAAAACGATATAAATCGCCCCGCGATCGGTAGAAAACGAATCTACGTGAAATTTCCCATCTCTGGGTACCAATTTTCACATCCAAGTAGCGAGTCAAGGCCGCGAATTCTTCATTCGAAATTCGGCAATTTACTCGGTATTTCGAGGAGAAGTGTCATAGTTTCTCATACGATTCCGATGATAGCCGAACGCGAGCTCCAAATTTGAAAATACGGCATCAATTTTTCGCTCGATATGGCCGGTGAAAGATTGTTTGCGCCTTCCAAGCACTCGAATAAGAATCTACAGGAGATTCCGAATCTCTAGATACCTACCACTTTTCGTGAATCGCAAGAAAAACACCTCAAATATGCGTTTGAAAATCGTCATTTCAGGCTCTATTTTCGCGCTAATTCATTTTCGTCCTTGAAGAATGCACACAGATCGCGATGAATCGCTATACAGGCTATGCTATCTCGAAAAAATCGCTATACAGGCTGTGCTTATGGAAAGCACTGATTTTCACCAGATTCTTTCTTCGAGAGATTTCGTGTTACTTAGGGTTCTATCATGTTTTCTGCGTTTTTTCGTATTTGGTCGGTTTCTTTCTTGGTGGAATGCACTGAACTCGAAACGATAGAGTTATAAACGATATTCTTTCGGTTTGTTTTTATGAAGAAAGCACCCACTGCGAATCAATTATATACAGGGTGTCCCATATGCATTTTTCTTCAAGTTCTCTCGCGAATGGGAGCTGATTTCGGTATAATGTCATACAGGGTGTGCGATTCACAATGAATTTGCGATCGGGTGATATACGGGGTGTGCAATTTACAAGTTAATTTGATTTTTTTGCGCAAATTCGAGTTTTTGTGTTGTTTCGGGGAGTTTTGGATCTTAATTCGATAAAATATATTCGATTCATATACAGGGTGTCAGATCTGAGTAGCGCTGACATTCACCAGAGTTTTTCTCCAGCTTTTGTGCTTTTCCGCGTAAGGGAGCTTAATTCAATGAAATCCCATACAGGGTGTGCCATTAACAATGATTTCGCGATCGATTGATATACAGGGTGTGCAATTTAAAAGTTCTTTCATTATTTTTGCACGCTTTCGGTTTTTTGTGCTCCCTCGGGGTTTTAAGCTTTCCTTCGAGTTTTTTTGCGCGCTTTCGGTGATTTTGTGCTCCTTCGGGTTTTTTCGGTTCCTTTGGATATTTTTCGTTCATTCGTGGTACTTCGGGTTCTTTCAAGTTTTTTTTTCCGTGTTTCGTCGGGTTCTTTCTTCGTGGAATGCACCGAACTTGAAACGATAGAGTTGAAACGATATTCTTTCGGTTTGTTTCTTATGATGAAAGCACCCACTGCAAATCAATTATATACTGGGTGTCCCATATGCATTATTCATCATGTTTTTTCACGTGTGAAAGCGAATTTCGGTAAAATGTCATACAGGGTGTGCGATTTACAATGAATTTGCGATCGGGTGATATACGGGGTGAGCACTTTACAAGTTCTTCTGTTTTTTGCGCGCTCAAGTTTTTCAAGTTTTTGTGTTCCTTCGGTTTTTTTACGGAAAAATTATCTTCGAAACATATACGGGGTGTTACATAGGAGCTCCATAGAATAATTTTGATACTTCCTTCGTGGTAATTACTGAACTCGAATAGATGGAGTTACAACGATATTCTTTTGTTTTTTTTTCACTGCTAATCAATTGTATACTGAGTGTCTCATATGCATTCTTCTTCAAGTTTTCTCGCGAATGGGAGCGGATTTCGATAAAATGTCATACAGGGTGTGCAATTTACAATAAGTTTACGGTCGGGTGATATACAGGGTGTGCAATTTACAAGTACTTTTGTGTTTCGGGTTTTCTTCAGGTTCCTTTAGATTTTTTGTGTTACTTGGTGTTCTTTCGTGTTTTCTCGCGTTGTTTCGTGTAATTTCGGTTTCTTTCGTATAACTTCGGTTTCTTTCGTGTTTCTTCGGATTCCTTCGTGTTTTTTCGCGTTTCTCCGTGTTTTTCCAGTTCTTTCTAGCTTTTTCGCTTTCAACGGGTAATTTGACGTGTTTCGTGTTTCTGCGCGCTTCATTGATGTATGGGCCCTATTGATCTGCGGTCTATATTGATCTATGGTCTATATTGATCCATGGGCCTATTGAACTACTGGCCTATTGAACTACTGGCCTATGGATCTACTGGCCTATGGATCTACGGGCCTATTGATCTACCCGCTTACTAGTCTATATAATAAAGTAATAAGATCGGGGACCAGAGAAAAAATTGACAGGTGGTCCCGTCAGGGACCCGGAAAGCGTAGCCGAGCGAGCGGCCGCAGGGCCGCTCGAGGGAATCTTAAAACAGATCGAAAAGGCGTATCCTCTTCTAGGAGAAGCGACCCCGAAACCCGCCCCGGGCGCTCTTAAAGTGCCCGAAATTTTCAAACGAAAATCGCGAAATCGGCCATTTTCGCGAAATCGCCCAAAGTGCGGAAAAAGGAAAGAAATCACGGACGAAGCCGAAACGCCCATCTCCCGGAGAGGGGTCGCATTTTTCCGAGAGCGAGGACGTCCGGTTAATGTGGTACCCATTAGACCGCGGAGCCCCCGAAATCTAGGCTAAAATTATGCAAGTAAAACGGCAATTTTAGACTCGCGACCCCCTGAAACGTCAAAACCACACATGATGTTTTCCCTCCGTGCCGGTCGAAAACGATATAAATCGCCCCGCGATCGGTAGAAAACGAATCTACGTGAAATTTCCCATCTCTGGGTACCAATTTTCACATCCAAGTAGCGAGTCAAGGCCGCGGATCTTCATTCCAAATTCGGCAATTTTCTCGATAATTGAGGAGAAGTGTCATATTTTATCATACGATTCCGATGATAGCCGAACGCGAGCTCCAAATTTGAAAATACGGCATCAATTTTTCGCTCGATATGGGCGGTTGAAGATTTTTTGCGTTTTCCAAGTGCTCGATTAAGAATCTACAGGAGATTCCGAATCTCTAGATACCACCACTTTTCGTGAATCGCAAGAAAAACACCTCAAATATGCGTTTGAAAATCGTCATTTCAGGCTCTATTTTCGCGCTAATTCATTTTCGTCCTTGAAGAATGCACACAGATCGCGATGAATCGCTATACAGGCTGTGCTATCTCGAAAAAATCGCTATACAGGCTGTGCTTATGGAAAGCACTGATTTTCACCAGATTCTTTCTTCGAGAGATTTCGTGTTACTTAGGGTTCTATCATGTTTTCCGCGTTTTTTCGTATTTGGTCGGTTTCTTTCTTGGTGGAATGCACTGAACTCGAAACGATAGAGTTATAAACGATATTCTTTCGGTTTGTTTTTATGAAGAAAGCACCCACTGCGAATCAATTATATACAGGGTGTCCCATATGCATTTTTCTTCAAGTTCTCTCGCGAATGGGAGCTGATTTCGGTATAATGTCATACAGGGTGTGCGATTCACAATGAATTTGCGATCGGGTGATATACGGGGTGTGCAATTTACAAGTTAATTTGATTTTTTTGCGCAAATTCGAGTTTTTGTGTTGTTTCGGGGAGTTTTGGATCTTAATTCGATAAAATATATTCGATTCATATACAGGGTGTCAGATCTGAGTAGCGCTGACATTCAGAGTTTTTCTCCAGCTTTTGTGCTTTTCCGCGTAAGGGAGCTTAATTCAATGAAATCCCATACAGGGTGTGCCATTAACAATGATTTCGCGATCGATTGATATACAGGGTGTGCAATTTAAAAGTTCTTTCATTATTTTTGCACGCTTTCGGTTTTTGTGCTCCCTCGGGGTTTTAAGCTTTCCTTCGAGTTTTTTTGCGCGCTTTCGGTGATTTTGTGCTCCTTCGGGGTTTTTTCGGTTCCTTTGGATATTTTTCGTTCATTCGTGGTACTTCGGGTTCTTTCAAGTTTTTCCGTGTTTCGTCGGGTTCTTTCTTCGTGGAATGCACCGAACTTGAAACGATAGAGTTAAAACGATATTCTTTCGGTTTGTTTCTTATGATGAAAGCACCCACTGCAAATCAATTATATACTGGGTGTCCCATATGCATTTTTCATCATGTTTTTTCACGTGTGAAAGCTAATTTCGGTAAAATGTCATACAGGGTGTGCGATTTACAATGAATTTGCGATCGGGTGATATACTGGGTGAGCACTTTACAAGTTCTTCTGTTTTTTTGCGCGCTCTCAAGTTTTTTCAAGTTTTTGTGTTCCTTCGGGTTTTTTTACGAAAAATTATCTTCGAAACATATACGGGGTGTTACATAGGAGCTCCATAGAATAATTTTGATACTTCCTTCGTGGTAATTACTGAACTCGAATAGATGGAGTAACAACGATATTCTTTTGGTTTTTTTTTCACTGCTAATCAATTGTATACTGAGTGTCTCATATGCATTCTCCTTCAAGTTTTCTCGCGAATGGGAGCTGATTTCGATAAAATGTCATACAGGGTGTGCAATTTACAATAAGTTTACGGTCGGGTGATATACGGGGTGTGCAATTTACAAGTACTTTTGTGTTTCGGGTTTTTTTCAGGTTCCTTTAGATTTTTTGTGTTACTTGGTGTTCTTTCGTGTTTTCTCGCGTTGTTTCGTGTAATTTCGGTTTCTTTCGTATAACTTCGGTTTCTTTCGTGTTTCTTCGGATTCCTTCGTGTTTTTCGCGTTTCTCCGTGTTTTTTCCAGTTCTTTCTAGCTTTTTCGCTTTCAACGGGTAATTTGACGTGTTTCGTGTTTCTGCGCGCTTCATTGATGTATGGGCCCTATTGATCTGCGGTCTATATTGATCTATGGTCTATATTGATCCATGGGCCAATTGAACTACTGGCCTATTGAACTACTGGCCTATGGATCTACGGGCCTATGGATCTACGGGCCTATTGATCTACCCGCTTACTAGTCTATATAATAAAGTAATAAGATCGGGGACCAGAAAAAATCGAAATTGGTCCCGTCAGGGACCCGCGAAGCGTAGCCGAGCGAGCAGCCCGCAGGGCCGCTCGAGAGGGAATCTTAAAACAGATCGAAAAGGCGTATCCTCTTCTAGGAGAAGCGACCCCGAAAGCCGCCCGGGCGCTCTTAAAGTGCCCGAAATTTTCAAACGAAAATCGCGAAATCGGCCATTTTCGCGAAATCGCCCAAAGGCGAAAAACGGGCGAAAGTACTCCTATGAAGCCGGAGCATCTCGCGGGGAGGGGTCGCTTTTTCTGGACGAGGAACGTCCCCATGCGTGGCTACGAGCTCAGCCGCGGAGCCCTCGAAATCTATACGAAAATTATGCATATAAAACGGCAATTTTAGACTCGCGACTTCCTGAAACGTCAAAAACCACACCTACGTTTTCCTCCGTGCCGCTCGAAAACGATATAAATCGCCCCGCGATCGGTAGAAAACGAATCTACGTGAAATTTCCCATCTCTGGGTACCAATTTTCACATCCAAGTAGCGAGTCAAGGCCGCTAATTTTTCATTCGAAATTCGGCAATTTATACGGTGAAATGAGGCAAAATGTCAGAATTTCTCATACGATTCCGATGATAGCCGAACGCGAGCTCCAAATTTGAAAATACGGCATCAATTTTTCGCTCGATATGGCCGGTGAAAGATTGTTTGCGCCTTCCAAGCACTCGAATAAGAATCTACAGGAGATTCCGAATCTCTAGATACCTACCACTTTTCGTGAATCGCAAGAAAAACACCTCAAATATGCGTTTGAAAATCGTCATTTCAGGCTCTATTTTCGCGCTAATTCATTTTCGTCCTTGAAGAATGCACACAGATCGCGATGAATCGCTATACAGGCTATGCTATCTCGAAAAAATCGCTATACAGGCTGTGCTTATGGAAAGCACTGATTTTCACCAGATTCTTTCTTCGAGAGATTTCGTGTTACTTAGGGTTCTATCATGTTTTCCGCGTTTTTTCGTATTTGGTCGGTTTCTTTCTTGGTGGAATGCACTGAACTCGAAACGATAGAGTTATAAACGATATTCTTTCGGTTTGTTTTTCATGAAGAAAGCACCCACTGCGAATCAATTATATACGGGGTGTCCCATATGCATTTTCTTCAAGTTCTCTCGCGAATGGGAGCTGATTTCGGTATAATGTCATACAGGGTGTGCGATTCACAATGAATTTGCGATCGGGTGATATACGGGGTGTGCAATTTACAAGTTAATTTGATTTTTTTTACGCAAATTCGAGTCTTTGTGTTGTTTCGGGGAGTTTTGGATCTTAATTCGATAAAATATATTCGATTCATATACAGGGTGTCAGATCTGAGTAGCGCTGACATTCACCAGAGTTTTTCTCCAGCTTTTGTGCTTTTCCGCGTAAGGGAGCTTAATTCAATGAAATCCCATACAGGGTGTGCCATTAACAATGATTTCGCGATCGATTGATATACAGGGTGTGCAATTTAAAAGTTCTTTCATTATTTTTTGCACGCTTTCGGTTTTTTGTGCTCCCTCGGGGTTTTAAGCTTTCCTTCGAGTTTTTTTGCGCGCTTTCGGTGATTCCGTGTTTCGTCGGGTTCTTTCTTCGTGGAATGCACCGAACTTGAAACGATAGAGTTAAAACGATATTCTTTCGGTTTGTTTCTTATGATGAAAGCACCCACTGCAAATCAATTATATACTGGGTGTCCCATATGCATTTTATCACGTTTCAGCTGAGATAATTACTAGAAAATTTATTTAGTATTTAGGAAGGCCGCCAGCTCTACGTTCGGTGAGGGGTCGGGGTTAGATTTTAATTTATATATTTTCTTTATTTGGGGCGCCACGTGATTTATAAAAAAAACTTCCTAAAACTAGATAGACACTCAGAAAAAGTGAAAGAAAATCACGAAAATTAGGTAAATTTTCTATAATCATCCAAATAACAAATGTTAATCAAATTCGTAAGAGATCTTATAAATACGTAATGTTGAAAATAGAAGGAGTTTTCCTATATAAAATATATCAAATTAAAGGAGCCCTTTATAACGTTATAAATGGTTTACAGCGTTCATAAAATGTAATGGGATGTTCAACAAAATTTACCACATACGTTATTACTTGTTCAACTATATAGATATAACATAATTACACTTATCGAACAAATTGTGTTCGAATTAACAATAATTTTAAGGTATAGACTCGATTCAAACTAATTTAGATGGATGGTAATAATTTTCCGATACAATTATTATGGAAGGGCAGTGAGCAGCATCAAAACTTCAGTCATTAAAAACAATAAATGTTTAGATCTGACCTGAATGTTTCGAAGGTAGATAATTTCAAACAGGACGACCATCAACTTGGATGTTGCCAAAATCACGAACTCCAGTACAACGTAAAAGGAAAGAATGAGGTTTTATTCCTGATCCTCAGGAACAGCTCTCGGAACGGTAGTAAAAAGAAAGAAGAAAAAGGCCTTCTGCAAATAAGCAAAACGCAATGTGTGAGACATAAGAAAGCTTTAAATTGTAAATAAAATTAGCACAAATAATAATTCATAACTGAGGTGTTTCAACTTACATGATGAAATGTAGGCCTAATGTATGGTTTTCCACTAAGTATGGTTTCGATCCGACAGAATGTCGATAAAATTACAGGCAGGTACGGTAATAAAACACTGTAATTTCCTTTTTCCAAAACCTAGATGATATCAACTTTGAAAACTTGATCCGTTAAAACGAAGATTCAAAAGATAAGGTACAGATATATCTCTTTCAAAGTTGAAAAACCATTTCTGAATGACATACGAAAGAATAATATTCCGATGTCCCACACATATGTTAGCCCATCGCAGGCGCGAAAGAAAAAAAAGTTAAAGAATCGAACTAAAACCGCTATAATATTTCGCTTCTCGAGTCAGATGAAAAATATCCAGTGGCGTCGCACTGAAACCGAACCGGTCCTCCTATTCACGAGTCAGAACCGTGACAATCCCCCTTCCCATCCAAAGGAGGTAAACTTGCAAAGTTTACTGACGATCGCCTGAACTTTCGACACAACTCAAAAGTCAAAGACACGGTACAAGAACTTCATGAATCATCTATAGTCAACTAGAAAGAACCAATCTGAAAGAAAATAAAAAAAAAAAAAAACATCAAATATTGTCCGCTCCATAGAAACATGGCTTCAAGTCCTGCACATGCCAGATTCCTTTGGCAATTCCCTTCGCATCAACCAGTTCGTAAGTCCAAGCACCAGGCTTTGCTTTAACAATGTACGGACCCACATACTTAGGAGCTAATTTAGAACTGAACATTGCTGTCGCATCTGATTTGACCCTATTACGCAGCAGCACCCTATCACCTACCTGAAAATGAACGGATCGTCGACGCAAATTGTATGTATGTCTGTTACGTCGTTGAGCCTTTGCAAGTCTTTCACGAATTCTGTCGAACAGTTCTTCATAACCCATTTTACGCAAAGTACTATCCTCTTCACTAGGAGGTATTGGATGATCGTAGTCTTTTCCGTTCACACAATACTCACGTCCAAAATTAACATAAAATGGACTGAATCCGGTAACCTCACTCTTAGCAGTACGGATAGCACAACCAAAAGATGCTAGATTATCTGCCCATTTCCTGTGATTTTCCTTGAGATAGCAGCGAATCATGGTTTTAATTGTCTGATTCGTGCGCTCTGTAGGGTCTGCACAAGGATGATAGTATGGCGTGTAGGATAATTTACAACCATATTTGTCACACATTGAGGTAAATTCTTTGCTGCGCATTTGCGTTCCGTTGTCGCATATCAAGATCTGTGCAGCACCATATAGCAGGAATACATCTTCTTCAACAAACTTAGTCAAAGCTCGAGAACCTGCTGAGCGTAATGCAGATAAGAGTACATACTTGCTAAAGTAATCAGTTATTACTACTAAATATTTATATCCGCTGGAAGAGGTAGGCAAGGGTCCGATAAAGTCCACACTTATAACTTGCCAAGGTCGTTTGGGAATATTTCGAGAACCCATTAACCCAGCAGGTGCCTTCAATTCTGGTTTACATGCTAAACAAGTAGTGCAGTTCCTCACGTAACGCGTAACATCCGTTTTCATCTTTGGCCAAAAATACTTATTCCGAAGACGCCAATACGTCTTGAAAATTCCGAGGTGACCAGAAGTCACGGTGTCATGGTGATCACGCAGAAGTCTTTCGCGATACTCCTTAGGAACAACTATTTTCCAATAATCAGACTCGTTGGACAGATTCGGAATATCCACTGAAACGTATTTCAAGAGAGAACCATTCTCATAATGCCATTTAGGAAACTTTTCAGGAAAAAGTTCTAAGTTTTCAATCATCCTGAGGTACCATGGATCTTTAGTTTTCCCAAGATTCATAATTGAGTGATCTGTTCGCGAAATAGCGCTAACTTCCAGAGGTACTGACCTTGAAAGTAAATCCGGGACAATATGATCTTTTCCCTTACGATGTATGATCTCGAAATCATAAGGCATCAACCTAAGACTCCACCTAGCAAGTCTCCCCTGAGGATCTTTCAGTATATTGAGCCATAACAAGCTATAATGATCGGTAATCACTCGAAAGCGAACACCCTCCAAATAGTGCCTCAATTTTTCAACGGACCATATCACAGCTAAACATTCTCTCTCAGTTGTAGAGTAGTTCCTCTCCTGCCGTGTTAGCGATCGAGAAAGATAAGCAATTACCCTTTCATTTTCACCAGAACCCTGCGAAAGAACAGCCCCAATGCCAAAAGCGGAGGCATCTGTTTGTAAGATAAACATCTCTTCAAAGTTTGGGCAGTTTAGAACAGGCGCTGTTGCTAGATATTCCTTCAACTGCTGAAATGAACTCTCACAATCGAGTGTCCACGACCACGAAATCCCTTTTTTGGTAAGGTTAGATAGAGGAGCCATGAGAGTTGCAAAATTTGGGACAAATCTCCGATACCACGATGCAGTTCCGATAAATCGTCTCACATCAGTTACACACTTCGGCCGAGGAATGCTCAGGATAGCCTCAACTTTTTCTGGATCTGGGCGCAAACCGTTGGCATCGACAATATAACCAAGATATTTCAGCTGGGCCATGCAAAACTGACACTTTTCTCGACCTACCACTAAGCCAGCTTCTCGTAAACGATCAAATACAAGTTCAAGGGTTCTCAAATGACTGTCAAAGTCTTGTGAAACCACGATTATATCGTCAAGATATACCATAACTGACGGTTGCAGATCAGGACCTAAAACAGTGTCGATAATTCTCTGCCATGTTGCAGGAGAATTTGTCAAGCCAAATGGTAGTCGACGAAATTGATATAAACCACGGCCCGGTACAGTGAATGCCGTTAACTCTCGTGAACTTTGCGCTACAGGGACTTGGAAAAACGCAGATTTTATATCTAAAGCAGACAAATATTTAGCGTCACGTAGTCTGTCTAATATGGCGGAAACGTAAGGGATCGGGTAAGCATCCTTCTTAGTTACAGAATTGAGCTTTCGGTAGTCGACGCAGAATCTATACGAACCGTCTTTCTTTTTGACAAGACATACAGGAGAAGACCAGGAACTCTTAGAATGCTCAATTATACCCTCACGCAACATCGATTCAATGTGTTCATCTATAATTTTCTGCTTAATAGGTGAAACCGGGTACCACCTCTGCTTTATTGGTTTCGTGCCAGGCAACAACTCAATATCGTGTTCAGCAACACTAGTAAAACCAAGATTAGAACCCATCTCTTCAAATTTTGTCTCCAGAAGCTTCTGAAGATTAACTCGCTGATCCAAAGTGAGATTAGCCTCAGATTCGATGGAACATACGGGAGATGGTTCGGCAGGCTTATCAGAAAAATGCCAAACATCCTCCGAAAGACGCGGCACTATATCCATCTTACACCAGAAGTCTACTCCTAAAATAAGACCGTGCTTCAAGGAAGGCAGCACAAGAATATCCAACCATTTCATCTTATGTTGCAACATAACAGGAGCCTTAACGTAACCTTTACTTAGACATGATGCACCATTGGCAACTGTGCAATTCACCTCATGAGGAACCAGCTTCAAACCCAAACGAGTAAGCACCTGAAAACCCTTTTCTCCAATGACTGTTCTCGTTGCCCCAGAATCTAAAAGAGCGACAAAAGGATAACCAAGTATAGAGATCTTAAGGTATGGCCTTGAATCTCCGGCGGCATGTGAAATAATAAAATCTAAAAGAATCTGATTCCTATCAACCGTTGAACCTTGAGATGTTGAGGTCGTGATTGGAGATATATCGGAGTGAGCAGCACGACCTTTCAGCTTCTCCGGAATTGGTTTTCCGAACAGTGAGGACAAGTTCGGACAGTGACGTCCATTTTACCACATCGATAGCATAATAACTTTCTTGGTTCCGGACATGCACCACGAGAATGACCCATTTTCTGGCAATTCCAACACACAATCTTGGTGTGAGATGGCGACGTTGACACGGGCCTCACAGCAGATGTGCCCTTAGAAACCTCACTCACATCTTGGCCAGAAGGTCCAGGACAAGAAGACAAAAACGCGAAATCGGCATCAACGTATTTGTGGGAATTCCGAGATGGTGGCTTATAACTGTCTGCTCTAAACTTTTTAGTCTCAAGTTTCAAGCAAGCTTCTTCAAGTTCTTGAATAGAAGTAACAACCGGTAATTGAGTGGAATAGAAAGGTGACAAATTGCGCGAGAGAATACCCAATTTTATATTTTCATCAACTTCACCGTAACGTCTAAACATAGAATTCATACAAGTAAGATAATCGATGATTGACTCTGAAGGGTCTTGAGTGCGACTCATGATGTCTCTAAGCAAACGAGGACGATAATCGGGAGGTTCAAAATGTTTCAATAATAAAGCCGATAAAGTTTTCCAATCATGAAATCTATTTCTATTTGAACGATACCACATCAGTGCTTTTCCGGAAAATAAATCAACAGCAGATTCAAACAATCCAAGTTCCGACACATTCCTAGCCACTTTCATCTCCTCCACTCTTTCTAAGAAACTATGTACGGATAGAGTTTTGGGATCTCCAGAAAATTGCAGATTCCATTTCTGTACATTGCTAGACGGACTAGCAGATTGAAGTAATTGATTTCGCGTGCTAGCTCTGATAGGACCAGCCCGAGGTGACACTGAAGAATCGGAAGAATCATAATCATCGTCATTTGCCAAAACATTTATCGGATCCGCTTCCCTAGGCAGACTTTTAAGACAATCAAAAGCTTTCAACAAATCATTTTTTAGTCGCAGGTACTCGATATTCTGAGCCTCATTAAGTTTATCCGAAACAATGTGAGAAAATCTAGTGTTCAAATGTGTTAACCTAGTGAATGTCGTTTGGACATTTTGATCAGAATCGAAAATGGATTCCAAGACAACCGCTAATTTATCAGAAACAATTTCAAGTTCTTTGTCGGTATCTAATTTTACATCGGGATACTCCATAGACCGGTTACCGTCCTCTAACTTCAATAGTGGACGTAAACAACACCGCATGTCTTGAACAGTTTGGTTCTCACAAGCCTTTATGCCCCTAATCAATAACTCGTACTTAAGCTCATCTTTTCTTAATCTATTCAAACTAAAACGCAACGACATGTCGAACAATAAGAGTAAACAATAACCAAACCGCGAAACTAGGTTAAGATAATAACAAAGTTATACAATAAATAATGTCACTCAACCGTAACGCCCTGTCTATGCAAGAACGAAAATTTCAACTCGCAAATCGAAATTCCAAATATTCACTTCGAAACAAAAGTCAACCTCGCTCAGGAACAGTACGCCACTGGATAATTCAGTCGAATTACAACGCACCGAAATAAATGAGATAAGCGATACGCATAAAAAAAATTCGACGAACAGTTCAATTCAGCCTATGCAGAGAAACAAAACATATAAAACCGCCACTCGTATTGTTATCTTAAAGAACATAAAAAGTGACGAGAAAAAAAATATATAACGTACAGTCAATGCAGCTCACAGCCCGATTACCAAATTCAAATCATACATATGATAGCCACTAAATCAATAAATAATCAAAATGAAATCAAATAAACGAAACCAATGAAAATTTGTATGATAATTTCTACGTTACTCGGGCCTCCACGTTTAGGCGACAATTTAATATCACGTTTCAGCTGAGATAATTACTAGAAAATTTATTTAGTATTTAGGAAGGCCGCCAGCTCTACGTTCGGTGAGGGGTCGGGGTTAGATTTTAATTTATATATTTTCTTTATTTGGGGCGCCACGTGATTTTAAAAAAACTTCCTAAAACTAGATAGACACTCAGAAAAAGTGAAAAGAAAATCACGAAAATTAGGTAAATTTTCTATAATCATCCAAATAACAAATGTTAATCAAATTCGTAAGAGATCTTATAAATACGTAATGTTGAAAATAGAAGGAGTTTTCCTATATAAAATATATCAAATTAAAGGAGCCCTTTATAACGTTATAAATGGTTTACAGCGTTCATAAAATGTAATGGGATGTTCAACAAAATTTACCACATACGTTATTACTTGTTCAACTATATAGATATAACATAATTACACTTATCGAACAAATTGTGTTCGAATTAACAATAATTTTAAGGTATAGACTCGATTCAAACTAATTTAGATGGATGGTAATAATTTTCCGATACAATTATTATGGAAGGGCAGTGAGCAGCATCAAAACTTCAGTCATTAAAAACAATAAATGTTTAGATCTGACCTGAATGTTTCGAAGGTAGATAATTTCAAACAGGACGACCATCAACTTGGATGTTGCCAAAATCACGAACTCCAGTACAACGTAAAAGGAAAGAATGAGGTTTTATTCCTGATCCTCAGGAACAGCTCTCGGAACGGTAGTAAAAAGAAAGAAGAAAAAGGCCTTCTGCAAATAAGCAAAACGCAATGTGTGAGACATAAGAAAGCTTTAAATTGTAAATAAAATTAGCACAAATAATAATTCATAACTGAGGTGTTTCAACTTACATGATGAAATGTAGGCCTAATGTATGGTTTTCCACTAAGTATGGTTTCGATCCGACAGAATGTCGATAAAATTACAGGCAGGTACGGTAATAAAACACTGTAATTTCCTTTTTCCAAAACCTAGATGATATCAACTTTGAAAACTTGATCCGTTAAAACGAAGATTCAAAAGATAAGGTACAGATATATCTCTTTCAAAGTTGAAAAACCATTTCTGAATGACATACGAAAGAATAATATTCCGATGTCCCACACATATGTTAGCCCATCGCAGGCGCGAAAGAAAAAAAAGTTAAAGAATCGAACTAAAACCGCTATAATATTTCGCTTCTCGAGTCAGATGAAAAATATCCAGTGGCGTCGCACTGAAACCGAACCGGTCCTCCTATTCACGAGTCAGAACCGTGACAATTTTTCATCATGTTTTTTCACGTGTGAAAGCTAATTTCGGTAAAATGTCATACAGGGTGTGCGATTTACAATGAATTTGCGATCGGGTGATATACGGGGTGAGCACTTTACAAGTTCTTCTGTTTTTTTGCGCGCTCTCAAGTTTTTTCAGGTTTTTTGTGTTCCTTCGGGTTTTTTTACGGAAAAATTATCTTCGAAACATATACGGTGTGTTACATAGGAGCTCCATAGAATAATTTTGATACTTCCTTCGTGGTAATTACTGAACTCGAATAGATGGAGTTACAACGATATTCTTTTGGTTTTTTTTTTCACTGCTAATCAATTGTATACTGAGTGTCTCATATGCATTCTCCTTCAAGTTTTCTAGCGAATTGGAGCTGATTTCGATAAAATGTCATACAAGGTGTGCAATTTACAATGAGTTTACGATCGGGTGATATACGGGGTGTGCAATTTACAAGTACTTTTGTGTTTCGGGTTTTTTTCAGGTTCCATTAAATTTTTTGTGTTACTTGGTGTTTTTCGTGTTTTCTCGCGTTGTTTCGTGTAATTTCGGTTTCTTTCGTGTAACTTCGGTTTCTTTCGTCTTTCTTCGGATTCTTCCGTGTTTTTTCGCGTTTCTTCGTGTTTTTTCCAATACTTTTATGATTTTTCGCTTTCATCGGGTTTTTTGACGTGTTTAGTGTTTCTGCGCGCTTCATTGATTTATGAGCCCTATTGATCTATGGTCTATATTGATCTATGGTCTATATTGATCCATGGGCCAATTGAACTACTGGCCTATTGAACTACTGGCCTATGGATCTACGGGCCTATTGATCTACCCGCTTACTAGTCCATATAATAATAGCGATAAGATCGGGAACCAGAGAAAAAAATCAAAATTGGTCCCGTCAGGGACCCGCGAGGCGTAGCCGAGCGTGAGGCCCGCAGGGCCGAACCCGGGGCAATCTTAAAACAGATCGAAAAGGCGTATCCTCTTCTAGGAGAAGCGACCCCGAAACCCGCCCCGGGCGCTCTTAAAGTGCCCGAAATTTTCAAACGAAAATCGCGAAATCGGCCATTTTCGCGAAATCGCCCAAAGGCGAAAAACGGGCGAAAGTACTCCTATGAAGCCGGAGCATCTCGCGGGGAGAGGGGGTCGCTTTTTCTGGACGAGGAACGTCCCCATGCGTGGCTACGAGCTCAGCCGCGGAGCCCCTCGAAATCTATACGAAAATTATGCATATAAAACGGCAATTTTTAAACTCGCGACTTCCTGAAACGTCAAAAACCACACCTACGTTTTCCTCCGTGCCGGTCGAAAACGATATAAATCGCCTGGCGATCGGTAGAAAACGAATCTACGTGAAATTTCCCATCTCTGGGTACCAATTTTCACATCCAAGTAGCGAGTCAAGGCCGCGAATTCTTCATTCCAAATTCGGCAATTTACTCGAAAATTCGAGGTCAAGTGTCACAATTTCTCATACGATTCCGATGATAGCCGAACGCGAGCTGCAAATTTGAAAATACGGCATCAATTTTTCGCTCGATATGGGCGGTGGAAGATTGTTAGCGCCTTCCAAGCACTCGGATAAGAATCTACAGGAGATTCGGAATCTCTAGATAATACTTACGCTTCACGACTCTCAAGAATAGTACCTCAAATATGCGTTTGAAAATCGTCATTTTCCAGTCTATTTCGCGCGAATTCATTTCGTCCATCTTGAAGTGATATATTTCGATGTTCGTTCGAGCCCGGTCAGTTTTTATAAAACGTCAAACGACGAACGAGGAATAGATCATTTCAAGTATAAAATTGGTGGAATTGGACCGTTATAGGTAATATTATGCATTATATTCGTGTCTCATAACGATTTATTCCCTTTATTTTCAGTAAATAATATCAGGAATATCAAGGAATAATAAAATGGATGTCAATACGACATATTTTGTAAACACGATCTGGAGTTGAAAAATTAGCTCGAAATTGGTTCAAAGAGAGGTTCTCAGGTATTTATTCGATTATAAATCAAAGATAAATCAATCAAGCGTATCGATTCATTTCAGTTATCTCTCAAGAATGAACGAATAAGCGAAATATGAATATATTCTTCATACATGTAAAAAACGGATATTCTCAAAAGAACCTTCAAGCAGGTAGGATTTTCCTCTCATAAAGTGTAACCCTTCTTTTAATTCAGTTCAAACGGCCTCAGAAATCACGGATAGACCGAGATTTTCCGTTTTGAATTTGCTAATTTGATTTATTCATTCCATTCTGTCACAATTTCCCCACGGAGAAATCCGAACGGGTTTCGCGATTCAATCGTCTTGAAATCATAGACCTCGAGGCAATTGTATAGAATCACAGAATAAATAGTTGGAAACGCAAAACTTCCGATCGACGATCGGATCTACTCGGTTCACAAAATTCCAAGTTCCCTGTTACATCTTCGGACCATTATCGAATAATTTTTATTTTATCTTTGTGAAATTCACCGATCGCTAATCGATCGAATTGAAAGGATATTACTTTGGATTTTTTTTATTGGAAAAAGCACCCAATGTGATTCAATTGTATACAGGGTGTCCCAGGAGCGTAATCTATTATTAACAAATACTTTACATCGAGTTATTTCGGCTGTTCGACTTAGGGGTTCTTAATTCGATAAAATATTTTCGATTCATATACAGGGTGTCAGATCCGAGTAGCGCTGACATTCACCAGAGTTTTTCTCAAATTTTCATGCTTTTCCACGTAAAGGACCTAAATGCAATGAAATCTCATACAGGGTGTGCCATTAACAATGATTTCGCGATCGATTGATATACAGGGCGTGGAATTTAAAAGTTTTTCCATTATTTTTTGCACGCTTTCGGTTTTTTGTGTGCTCCCTCGGGGTTTTAAGCTTTCCTTCGAGTTTTTTTGCGCGCTTTCGTTGATTTTGTGCTCCTTCGGGATTTTTTGATTTCCTTTGGATTTTTTTCGTTCTTTCGTGTTACTTTGGGTTCTATCATGTTTTTTCGCGTTTTTTCGTATTTGGTCGGGTTCTTTCTTGGTGGAATGCACTGAACTTGAAACGATAGAGTTATAAACGATATTCTTTCGGTTTGTTTTTTATGATATAAGCACCCACTGCTAATCAATTATATACGGGGTGTACCATATGCATTTTTCTTCAAGTTTTCTCGCAAATGAGAGCTGATTTCGGTATAATGTCATACAGGGTGTGCAATTTACAATAAGTTTACGATCGGGTGATATACGGGGTGTGCAATTTACAAGTACTTTTGTGTTTCGGGTTTTTTTCAGGTTCTTTTAGATTTTTTGTGTTACTTGGTGTTCTTTCGTGTTTTTTCGCGTTGTTTCGTGTAATTTCGGTTTCTTTCATATAACTTCGGTTTCTTTCGTGTTTCTTCGGATTCCTTCGTGTTTTTTCGCGTTTCTCCGTGTTTTTTTCAGTTCTTTCTAGCTTTTTCGCTTTCAACAAGTAATTTGACGTGTTTCGTGTTTCTGCGCGCTTCATTGATGTATGGGCCCTATTGAGCTATGGTCTATATTGATCTATGGTCTATATTGATCCATGGGCCAATTGAACTACTGGCCTATTGAACTACTGGCCTATGGATCTACGGGCCTATGCATCTACGGGCCTATTGATCTACCCGCTTACTAGTCTATATAATAAAGTAATAAGATCGGGGACCAGAGAAAAAAATCGAAACGGGTCCCGTAAGGGACCCGGAAAGCGTAGCTTTCCGAGCGGCCCGCAGGGCCGCTCGAGAGGGAATCTTAAAACAGATCGAAAAGGCGTATCCTCTTCTAGGAGAAGCGACCCCGAAGCACCCCCCGGGCGCTCTCAAAGTGCCCGAAATTTTCAAACGAAAATCGCGAAATCGGCCATTTTCGCGAAATCGCCCAAAGGCGAAAAACGGGCGAAAGTACTCCTATGAAGCCGGAGCATCTCGCGGGGTGGGGGGAGGTCGCTTTTTCTGGACGAGGAACGTCCCCATGCGTGGCTACGAGCTCAGCCGCGGAGCCCCTCGAAATCTATACGAAAATTATGCATATAAAACGGCAATTTTTAGACTCGCGACTTCCCTGAAACGTCAAAAACCACACCTACGTTTTCCCTCCGTGCCGCTCGAAAACGATATAAATCGCCTCGCGATCGGTAGAAAACGAATCTACGTGAAATTTCCCATCTCTGGGTACCAATTTTCACATCCAAGTAGCGAGTCAAGGCCGCGAATTCTTCATTCGAAATTCGGCAATTTATACGGTGAAATGAGGCAAAATGTCAGAATTTCTCATACGATTCCGATGATAGCCGAACGCGAGCTCCAAATTTGAAAATACGGCATCAATTTTTCGCTCGATATGGCCGGTGAAAGATTGTTTGCGCCTTCCAAGCACTCGAATAAGAATCTACAGGAGATTCCGAATCTCTAGATACCTACCACTTTTCGTGAATCGCAAGAAAAACACCTCAAATATGCGTTTGAAAATCGTCATTTCAGGCTCTATTTTCGCGCTAATTCATTTTCGTCCTTGAAGAATGCACACAGATCGCGATGAATCGCTATACAGGCTATGCTATCTCGAAAAATCGCTATACAGGCTGTGCTTATGGAAAGCACTGATTTTCACCAGATTCTTTCTTCGAGAGATTTCGTGTTACTTAGGGTTCTATCATGTTTTCCGCGTTTTTTCGTATTTGGTCGGTTTCTTTCTTGGTGGAATGCACTGAACTCGAAACGATAGAGTTATAAACGATATTCTTTCGGTTTGTTTTTTATGAAGAAAGCACCCACTGCGAATCAATTATATACGGGGTGTCCCATATGCATTTTTCTTCAAGTTCTCTCGCGAATGGGAGCTGATTTCGGTATAATGTCATACAGGGTGTGCGATTCACTTTGAATTTGCGATCGGGTGATATACGGGGTGTGCAATTTACAAGTTAATTTGATTTTTTTTGCGCAAATTCGAGTTTTTGTGTTGTTTCGGGGAGTTTTGGATCTTAATTCGATAAAATATATTCGATTCATATACAGGGTGTCAGATCTGAGTAGCGCTGACATTCACCAGAGTTTTTCTCCAGCTTTTGTGCTTTTCAGCGTAAGGGAGCTTAATTCAATGAAATCCCATACAGGGTGTGCCATTAACAATGATTTCGCGATCGATTGATATACAGGGTGTGCAATTTAAAAGTTCTTTCATTATTTTTGCACGCTTTCGTTTTTTGTGCTCCCTCGGGGTTTTAAGCTTTCCTTCGAGTTTTTTTGCGCTTTGGTGATTTTGTGCTCCTTCGGGGTTTTTTCGGTTCCTTTGGATATTTTTTGTTCATTCGTGGTACTTCGGGTTCTTTCTTCGTGGAATGCACCGAACTTGAAACGATAGAGTTGAAACGATATTCTTTCGGTTTGTTTCTTATGATGAAAGCACCCACTGCAAATCAATTATATACTGGATGTCCCATATGCATTTTTCATCATGTTTTTTCACGTGTGAAAGCGAATTTCGGTAAAATGTCATACAGGGTGTGCGATTGACAATGAATTTGCGATCGGGTGATATACGGGTGAGCACTTTACAAGTTCTTCTGTTTTTTTGCGCGCTCTCAAGTTTTTTCAAGTTTTTGTGTTCCTTCAGGTTTTTTTACGGAAAAATTATCTTCGAAACATATACGGGGTGTTACATAGGAGCTCTATAGAATAATTTTGATACTTCCTTCGTGGTAATTACTGAACTCGAATAGATGGAGTTACAACGATATTCTTTTGGTTTTTTTTTTCACTGCTAATCAATTGTATACTGAGTGTCTCATATGCATTCTCCTTCAAGTTTTCTCGCGAATGGGAGCGGATTTCGATAAAATGTCATACAGGGTGTGCAATTTACAATAAGTTTACGGTCGGGTGATATACGGGGTGTGCAATTTACAAGTACTTTTGTGTTTCGGGTTTTTTTCAGGTTCCTTTAGATTTTTTGTGTTACTTGGTGTTCTTTCGTGTTTTCTCGCGTTGTTTCGTGTAATTTCGATTTCTTTCGTATAACTTCGGTTTCTTTCGTGTTTCTTCGGATTCCTTCGTGTTTTTTCGCGTTTCTCCGTGTTTTTTCCAGTTCTTTCTAGCTTTTTCGCTTTCAACGGGTAATTTGACGTGTTTCGTGTTTCTGCGCGCTTCATTGATGTATGGGCCCTATTGATCTGCGGTCTATATTGATCTATGGTCTATATTGATCCATGGGCCAATTGAACTACTGGCCTATTGAACTACTGGCCTATGGATCTACGGGCCTATGGATCTACGGGCCTATTGATCTACCCGCTTACTAGTTATCCCAATATATTAAAAACAATAAGGAATATTTCTGTGGTAATCCACAGAAGGAGATCGAAAAACTTTGGGTCGGCGAGGGGTTCAGAAATGCGATATTTCGAGGTAGAAAGGGGAAGGCGATCTCGCGAGCGAAGCGAGCACCGTAAAGTTCATGAGACGGACTTTCGTTAGGTGCATTAATGCCTATACGACCACGCTAACATTTTCAAAAAAATTATCTAAAACACCGATTTCCCGGTTTTTCGCGAAAGATGGTCCGGTAAAATTGAAAAAGGCTTTTTCCACTGACGCGATCAGGAAAAGCCGTTTTCATATGTGTCTTCCCCGAGAATCGGACCCTTGGATAAAGCTATTCATATCTTCCAATCGAAAGTAAAAATATTTTAAATTAATTGCTGAAAATAGCTTACTTCGGCTCAAACACAAATTTCCAGATCATCAGTCACGTCCGACGTTCACAGAACATTGTCACATATTTCCAATTACAATTTTAATCCATACTCCGTATAATATTTTGAAAATTCTTCAATTCATATGATTCTCTAGAACCCTGGTGAGGTATTCTCTTATAGTTTAACAGTCTACGATGTGTATTTAAGAAATTCAAAAATTTACCCAGCATAGAATCAGTTTTACAATCCCTAGCAAATTCATTTCACCCCTGTCGATTCCTACTCTGAAATGACAATTGTCGTTGACATTCTAATCTTATGTTTTGTAATCATACTTTTCTTTATGTATGATTGTAATCGTAACCAAACAATAAACTAATTCAAATGGATATTTCGCAGGTAGGGATTTGCATATAGCAGATGATATTTTATTCGGGTTGTACATTTCAATTTCCACTCCAGGAAGGAACATAGGAACGACCCTGTAAAATTCATCATGCCTTCAGAACAAAAAATCCTTCTTTCACCATCAGATATATCCATCCACGCTATGTATTCTGTCTTCATCAATTATTTCATTACGTTCTTCCCACAATCAAGCAAAATAGTAACAGTAGTTGATCAAATATTTGCAATTCTTTTATTCCTGTTGGTTCTGCAAATTCCAAGAGAATTTAAATTTTGAATATGCAATTCAATATCTTTATCTATCAAACTTAGACTAGGTTAGATCTTTGAAATAAATATTCCTCTGATCATTAGGTAATCTATGCCAACTTCCATAATACTTCAATAAAGGGGTTCACCAAATTAATAACTTTTATTGGTGGTACATCTGAGATAGTGGTATTCCATAATTTCTGATATTTTAAGGACTAATCTACACTTCCATAAACACTAATTTTGTTTCACTCATTTAATTCTCACCATCATATAAGATTTTTTTATACTCAAGAGTCTAAGCTGTTTCTATCATATTTTATATATTTCTATCCGCTAAAATGTCCCATTATACTTCAATTGAATGATAGATGACTGTTTGGTCTCTCCATCAAATTTTTACAAATACAAGGATTAATATTGTCTCTAATATTTGTAAAAATGAAGGTCATTATAACTAACTATATTATACTATCTAATACTATCTAAGGTTTCTAAAAAAATGAACCTACAAGGATAAATATGACATCTTATATTCTGTAAAACTGAAGGTAATATTTCATTATTTACATTTAACTTCCTTACATATTAAATGAACTCTTAAATCATACAAATCCTCAATATGCCTGAAAAATCCATTTACCTGGATTTGATGTTACTCACATACCTACTTTTCATAATTTTTAGTCCTTGGATTTGCAGATAATCATTCATTCAGGTTATTTCAGTTGTCATTACAGAAAGAAACATAGCAAGGATCCTGTGAAATTAATTATGATCTTAAAAAAGGGAAAAATCTTTTTTTTGCCATTAGACTCATTGGTTCCAGGCTTAGAATTCTGCCTTTGGCAGTTTACGTCATCACATTCTTCCCATAATCAAGCAAAACAGTTGCTCAAAGATTCCATCGCTTTGCAATTTTTTCAGACTGTTACACACATTTCATTATATACTCTTTCTGAAGTCACTAATTTTGTTTCACTCATGATTCTCACTATCACTTAAGATTTCCTCTTATTTTTCGGTAATCTACATGCACAAAAAATTACTATGTGACCTTATCTATACTCTAAATGGCATCTTCAATCCTACAAAGCTTTACTATACAGGGTGAGTCTTTGACCACTGCGTTAATTTTAACCATAGGTTCTTGAGATCAAATGAAACACTTTTTCCATTACGGTTTTTCCAAATTCAGCTGCGTTCAAAAGTTATAAGCATTTTTAGTTTTCACATTGGGCAAATACCCCTCTGTAGTCCAGTTTAGTTTGAATGAAAAATACCTTCCACAGCATTCACTATTGAATCTGAATTGTTTAAAAACATTATTTTCCCTCTAAGTAATGATTCACTCACTCATGTTTCATCCGATGAGGTCCATATCCAGAAGGAAGATACAAAATACTTATTTTCTGTTAAAAAAAATTCAACACCATAAACATAGATTTTTGTTGTTCTACTATATTTTCTTTCTACTTCAAGATTATAAACCATGCCTTTCTAGTGAGAAATTCCAAAAAAACCTCAGAATTATTGGGTGTTATCATCATACATCTGAAATTTTCTTCTTAAAATTTCCAAATCATGATAACCATCATTTCTATGAAACTTGACCAATGCAAGAGGTTGTCACTGTGCTTTCTTTTTCACTCAAAACCAGAAAAAATCATTTATGATTTTCCAAACACTGATATTTCTGAAGTTTCTTCTCCTCGACAGAGACCAGTGAACAGGTATTTTTTGTACTGAATCCCAATAACAATTTACCTGGATAGATTACATGTATTTCCAGATTTAGGTGTGCTATTATACTTTCTTGAAGAAATACCTAAATTTGATTTTGAAAAATCAACTAGGTGTTCTTTGATAAAAAATTTTTTGTTAAATCATTAATATGAATCTATTCTGTTTAGACTATAATTACTGATTTTTATAATCAGAGTAAATAACGTAAACAAGAACATAAATATTGAATAATGGTTATTCATAGATTATGTCAAATTTCAATACCTTACCATAGAATATTAATTTATCACCGAACCCCAGGAGAGAAAAAATTAATATTTGCAATGTTTTTTTAAATGAAAGATAATATCTGTAACTATTATTGATCTTTAGTTATAATTTTCCTCAGAATAATTAGAGTAAATTATTATCACATTAAAATATTATAACGTCTCTGTGGTGGGTAGTTCCAAATAAAAAAGTATTCTGTGGTTCCTTGTTGTTTTGATTCTGTTTGAAACTGTCAAAAGTTATTTGTATCTTAAAAAAAAAGTGGAAAGATTTTTAGGGATAATATAGATAGTTTTAAATTATTCAATTCAGTATGAAATGATTATGGTCAGAAATTGCATTCTATTCTAATCTTTCTTGTTTATGAGCTTATATCTTCCAGTTTCAATATTGATTGAATTTTAATTAATCATGCATCATAACAAACATTCAGAAATATTAAAACTAAGTCAAATTCTATTATCTCTTAAGTTTGTGAACAAGGTTGAATCGGTGTATGAAATAAAGATAATAAAGGTATAAAACAAATCTAAGAGACTGGGTTCGAAGTTTTTTAAAACTCATATGAGCTCAATTTGCAGCATTCCTATGTTAGAATAGATATAATTTGATGAACCCTGAAAGCCTGAAGCTATAAAAACCAGCTCTTCATAAAGACAAGTCTTCAATTTAACAGGTCCTGACAGAAAATACTTCACCTATTTCAAAGGTCAAAATATACCGAAGAGCGATGGAAAACTTTTTCTTTATTTATTATGGAATATTATTCTGGATTAAATATTAAACAAGGTGCTAGACATCACTAACAATGAATACAGCAAATGGCAATTTAGATTTTGTGGTGAATGTAAGACAAAAATTGTTCAGTGGTTAATTTCATCTATTAGTTTTTAGTGGTGGAACCATAGAGGGAAGAGATTTCCCCATCCTTTTGAAGAAATATTTAATATAGACATAAAATATGGCAACATTGAACAAATCTTGTTATTGAATAATTTCAGCACAGAGTTGGATTTGGGAAAATCAGAAAATTTGGACAAAATTATATCGATTTAATTCCTTTCAACTTCAAATATCTCAAGAATGGTGCAATTTAGGAGGAAAGATGAAGAATGATTTTATATGCAAAAAAGACTAATGATTCCAGGAAGTACGAGATACGGACCTTTAGTCAAGCGATATTTGTTTTACATGCAATTTAACCAATCTGTAGAGTAGTAGTGAGAAACCCACAAGAAGTGGAATAAACCTATTGATGCCAAAATATGCATGAGTGTTATCAAAAACCTTCTACAAGAGATCATTTCAATTGATATTGTCGTTTGAATATTACAGGTGAAAATGCAATTTTTTTATGAAATTTCAACACCCTATATCTTTTGAACGGGGCCAAATTTGGAAAAATGTTATAGGAAGAAAATGTTTCTTTTGACGTCAAGAATCTATGGTTAAAATTAACGCAGTGGTCAAAGACTCACCCTGTATATGAAAAAAAAAATAGTGTAGATAGCATATACTTTTTCATATATAATACCCTTGATAATTAAATGATCTTGCAACGATGCAAGCTAAAATTTTGTCAGAATCAAGTTACATGCTAATTCAACATCTGCAGATACTTTCCTGTTTATAGAATAAAATAGTTATTTAAACTCAAGTGTTCAAATAATCATTATCTTTATAATAATTTATAATATTACAATTCAACTCCAAAAAATATTATCTTCACTACTTCAATTTATACTTCATATCTTGCAGGTTTTCATCCTAATCAAAGTAAGATAATCTAATTTTCTATTGATATATCAAAATCATTGTTTTTTTTTTCATCTACTTCCATTATTCCATTCATGTCATGGGATGAAGATAATCTGAAATAATTTCAAATGAATGAAATTTCATGGCAGTATCCCAGAGACTACTTATAATTACTGAAGGTATGGTAAGTTTCCTTGAAAGCCACGAAGGATCATTTCTCCTCAAGAGTCACAACACAAAGACAGTTCTTCAATTCCTTTGGTCTAAAACATACATTTTGAATATGTTAGCATTAGATAAAAATAAAACTTACCTGTTCCCTTTGCATACGAGAACAACTGATGAAAATAATCATCATTATTCCGTACATTCAAAAACTACTTAATTCTTTTCCTTAAGAAATCGATTTTATAGAATCTGTCAAAAGCGATCATTGTTTTGATACTGATGACAGATCACGCCAAAGATTATATAATCTTTGGATCACGCCATAGAAGAGAGTAATTATCTACATCCCTTGCTATAAGTGAGGCGAATTTAAGAGAATGTACGGTTAAGTTTGTGCAAGTCGCGTTCCGTGTGAATATACAGGGGGTAGGAAGAATATTTTTGTTTTCTTTGGCTGGCAATTACAATTTTCTATCTGAGAAACGGGTTTTCTCGAAAAATGTTCTGTTTATTATCACGAATTTCTATTCTTACTCCTCCAAATGGCATATTTTATGGTAAAGTTGCGGAAACCCTTAGTCATTAAAACGTAGTTAATATTATTTGCTTTTTCACTCTCGCTTCTTTGAATTGTTGTGGCAAATTGAAATAACAACTTTTTTTTAGGAACACAGTGATTAATTGTTTTTTTTTTTGTAAAAATTGCTGAACTTTTGCTATCTCTCAATTCTCTTCAGCAAGAAAATATTGCTGTCGAAATTTTTCATTACTTTAAAGAGTATTTGTTGAATTATTTGTTATGAGCATTGCTCTCTGTGGATGCATTACTTTTTTCGGTTTTATTCGCGTTTTTTCGAGATTTCTCTGCGTTTCTGCGGGTTTTGTTGAGGCTTTTTTTTGTGCATTCAGATTTTTTGCGTTCCCTGGGGATTTTTCAAGTTCTTTCAGGGTTTGTTAAGTTTCTTCGAGATTTTTTGCGTGCTTTCAGGTTTCTTGCCGACCATCGGGTTTTTTGAGTTTCTTCGGGATTGTTTGCGTGCTTTCGGTTTTTTGAGTTTTTCCGGGATATTTGGCATGCTTTCAGTTTTTTTTTTGCATTTTTCGGAATATTTTGCGTGCTTTCAGATTTTTACGTTTCTTCGGGGTTTAATATGTTCTTTTGAGTTTTTTACGTTCTATGAGGTTTTATGGTTTCTTTACTGTTTCGTAGCACTCTTCAGTTTTTTTCGCTTCTTGTCGTGTTTTTGCTGAGTTTCGTGTTTTCGCGAGCTTCATTGATCTATGGGCTACATTGAGCTACCTGCCAATGGTTCTACTGGCACATGGAACAACTAGCTTATGGATCTACTGGCTTATGGATCTATTGGTCCATAGATCTACTGGCGCTCTTTCGAGTTTCTTTGTCTTCAACGGGTTTCATTGCTGTGTTTCGTGTTTCTGTGCGCTTTATTGATCTATGGTCTATATTGATCTATGGGCTTATTGAACTACTGGCTTATGGATCTACTGGCCTATAGATCTACGGGCCTATGGATCTCCTGGCTTACTAGTATTGTAATAAAGTTGTATCTACCTTCTTGTCTTACCTTACTTCTTTATTACATTTGATTTATCGGATTCTACACGAAAAACCAAAGTGAACTTCAGGCTTCCAAAACAACTTGTAAGTAGTTGAAAAATAGATTTTCTCGAGAGATTATATATGTGTTCGGAACGATTTATCTTATGTTAGGTTCTGTTTACAGGAGGCCACAACTTCCTGGTTACGTTTTTTTTTTATTCTCTACATTGAATTAGCAGATATTTTCCTGTAGAGAGTATTCATTCCTATTGCATGTGTGGATTTTCTACCATTTTCGATTTTCTGAGATCTCATTGGATTCGACCAAATGCTCTTCAGGATAAGGAAGATGTTACATAATTCAGGTCAGACCATACCTTTTTTTTTCTGATTTTGTAATACACTTTACGCTGGAAACAACATTCTGGCAAGAACTACGTTCGTTTGGAGTTAATATCATCGATAATTTGGGATTAATGTTCAATCTTACTCTTAGTTTATGTTTGCACATGATAACGTAATTGGGCAGAATGTATATATTTAGGGATCAAATTTAGAATTAGTGAACGTTACAACCGTGGCAATCTCTTGGGTATCGAGTGGGCTTATAATTTACAGTATCGATTTATTTAGAATATATTTAAGTTCTTATTTATTTTATATCATACATCTCATTACTACTTATATATTATATATTCCGTAATTAGAACCAAGGTTAGATCATACAGAAAAATTGTTCATCAATAACGTGGCGCCCACCTTATTGTGAATTATTTATTGTCTATTTATCTTATTTGCAACCCACCCCACCCTCCGACTAAAAGGAATAGTTATCCATAACACCAAGGATAGTTTTATATACTTATTTCTTTTTCCTGTTTACTTACAATTCAAACTTGATTGACGTCACGATTTTTTTTTTGTGATATCTGAACTGTGACAATGTATATAAATAAAAATTTGAATATTGCTTCATCGCTTCGATTTAAGTAATGCGGAGTCAAGATTTATCGGTCTTATTCAGGCATAAATTGTGAATGTATGGACGTTATCGATATCTTACATATTCTCAAATTGCATTGTCGTACCATTCTTCCAGTAGATAAAATGATTAATCACAGAACTCAAAGTTAATACTGATTAATAACGTTGATATTCACGTTTCGTGCCGGCTTTTGGCTCACTGAAACTTTAAAGAGGTGGTCGAAAACGATACGATGCACCCTTCATTTCCATCAAACCCAAAGAAAACTCCCTAATTTATTCGTAATATCGTAAAAGAAAAATATCAAAAAGTCTTCCTAAAATTTTAATTCTCAATGCTTTCAGAAATATGTATTCGGTTCAACCTATTGATTTCGTTTCAGTTGGTAAAAATTTAAAAGAAATTGTTCGTTTACGGTGAATTAACGCATGTTGTCCAAATTTAGAGAAGAACTGACCGCCACGATGAAAGAATAAACCTATATCTCAAATCAAAATTAACTACTCACAGATTTCCTTATTAGCAATGGAGTTCATTTGCATACTTTTTAATTTTAGGAGGAGAGAATTGGAGCTCCGAACAAATTTTAAATAAGTAGTTATTTTTAATTTTTTGTGTAGATTTGTTCAATCATCATGTCGATTGTATTAGTATCACACTGCTCCAGAGCACGGTAAAAGACTCGAGAACAAGCGAACAAAAGCTACCAACCTTAGGTTATTGTTTTTATAAATTTTGAATGAAAAATATGGGTTTGCTGACTCTTCCACTCTGATTGTGGCGGTTGCTTTATGGCGCTCTTGCTCACCTGAACAGAGTGCTAATAGATTTGCCCAAATGTCTCTATTTTTTCAAATATTTGGGTAGAAGTGGTATCAATCGTTTCGTGAGGACTTTCAAGGATTAGTTATTCGTGGTTAAAATCGATTCTGCCCGTCCGTGGGCACGATTTCGTCCGATTGGAATGACCAGAGAGTTGAAATTTTCAGGATAGGTGGAAGGAATGTATATCTCGGAAGAGTTCGTTATCGGGTCAAATCCGTCCAATGATTCAGGTGGTATGAGCATCTGAATATTGATTTCCTTTATACCTCCCAGAATATCTATCGGATCAAGTTGTAACTTGAAAGATATCTGAAGTAGGCCGCAAAATTCTGCAAAAATCGACACGCTAGAAAATTTGCAATACTTTATAACCCATTAGATATCGAACGTATTCAGTCAAAAATTTGTGTATGTATGGAAGTTATTGGTTCTCATACATTATCAAATTTCATCGTCGTTCTTTCTTTTCATCTGAAGATATGATTGTTTTTCCATTAACTTAAGAGATAAGAGAAATGACAAAAAGTCCTTCGAGAGTATCTCTAATCGATGCTATCACTGAAACGTATTTGATTGACATAGGTCGGGTTTATTGATTAATGTCAGTTGGAGAAAAATTAATGGAAAATTTTCAGTAAGGTGAAATGATGTAGGTTATCAGAATTAAGAAATGTACTGACGCTGATTTTCATGAGAAGGGAATTTAAGCTTCTTACAAAACTTAGGGAAACTATGATAAGTTATTTTCGATTTGAGATATAGGTTTTTCCATTCATCGTGGAGTTAGTGTTTGTATCATTATTGTTCCACAGAGCGGGAAAAGACTCTCATTCACCTCAACAGAGTTCTTATAGATTTGTTATAGTTAGAATATCTACTCGCAGGTAGCTCAACAAGAAAGTCAAAGCCACTAACTCACTTTAGTGCTTCCTAAATTTTTTGCATAAAACTGTTTCAGAGTTTGTAATTCAATCGGTGAAGGCGCTATGCCAGATTTAGCAAAATGAAGGGCTTTCCTTTCCGGTATATTGCTGTACATAGCTTTGGGTATATTGATGGCGCTTCCTCTGGGTTTGTCTGAAAGTTAAGTCTCATTCTATATGAATACTGGCGGCCTCCTTCAAGATTTCAGAGCCACACTATGCTGATGAGGGGCAGTTACCCCGAAACCGGTCCACAGTTGCATTTCAGGTCTTGATTCTCTGAATCATCCTACGTTAATCGTGACTAGTTCGCACCATCGTTCCTTTGTAGTAATTTTCTTAGCCGTGTACCAGCATTTAAGTACTTTTGAAATTATTCGTTTCGCGTATCTCATTATTCCTCATTTTTTGGTGCTCTTGTTTACCCGAACAGAGTGCCTATCATTTTGCCCAAATGTCTGTAATTTTGGAATATCAAGCCAAAAATGGTCTCAATCGATTGGGTTCGACTTCTTGATGAAGAATCCGTGGCGAAAGTTGAGTCTGTCCGGCAAGCCATATCCTCTCTAGCATCCAAAAGAGATGAGCTAGAATTTTCATATTTTCAGAATAGGTTAATTGTCCAAATATCTCGGTCAAGTTCGTTATTGGGCCAAATCCGTCGGATGGTTCAGTAGTTATGAGCATTTGAAATTTTGTTTCCTCAATAACTACTAGAATATCCATCCAATCAAGTTGATGCTTGAAATATTGTTGAGGGAGGCTGCAACTAAACGGCTCGCAAAATTTAGCAGAAATCGTCAAGCTAGAAAATGATTTAAAAATTCCCAAAAAAACTTTTCAATACTCACTATCACATAAGTTATTCTTCGGATAAAAAAAAATTGGTGAATATATTGAGGTAATGGATATCTTACTTATCCTCAAATTTCGTTGTCGTAGCTCTTTTCCATCTAAAGATATGATCATTTTTTCATTTACTCAAGAGAGAGAGAGATGCCATGAAGTACTGGTGATTTTCTTTGAACGATGGCCTTCATAGATCGATATTCGATCGATAAATGCCGAGCCCATTAATCAGAGTCATTTGGCGTAATATCAATCAAAATTTTTCATAACAGGAAATCATAGAGATAGAATTCAATCTCGGTGGCTGAAATAATATACGTTGTCAAAATTCAAAAAAGCACTGACGTTTTTAGGGTAAGAGAATTATTGCTTCGAAAAAATCTTGGGGAAAATTATGAGTAGTTATTTTCAATTTGAGATATGGGTTTGTTCTTTTATTAAGCGTTCATATCTGCATCATTTGCATTGTCTCATAGTACGAGAAAAGACTATTTTCCACCTGATCAGAGTGCTTATATATTTGTTATGGTTTGAATATTTACTCGCAAGTAGTTCAACAAGAGCGCCAAAGCAATCTGACCTCACGTCAGTGCTTTATAATTTTTATTTCTACACTTTTTCCGTTTAGGGTTTCAATCATATCCTTAGTTATTGTTCATTTTTGTGATTGTTGAACTCGGGATAAATACATAAAATTATATATGAATATGTTTAAATAAAAGTCTTTGTCGTTTAAAGAAAATATTCAAGATAACCTCTAGAATCTTAGTCTAACTATTTGAGAGACCTGCCTGGTTTATATACAAGAGCTCGCTCTTCAGAGAGGGAGCGGGTGCGAGAGGCCGATTAACCTATGTTCGGTACCTACTTTTTTAGAGCATAGATTCTACAATCACAGACTGTCTTTACAATCTAGGCTTATTTATTGGACTTAGCCTTTCGAATTCTAACATATATGTCACTCTGTGTACGATTTTGTTGCATTGAAACAACAGGCATTTCTAACATGTGATAATGACTCGTACATTTGAACATAAACTTTTTCCTTGTTGATTCGGAAATTACAAAATCTTCAGTGAAATTTTCCTCAATTTCAACTTGAAATTTCTCAAATGATGAAAGTTTTTGAGCTCTTACTGAAGAATTGAGTACAGTATTGCCACTTGTTTATGACAATTGGCATTTTTTGCCTGCGACAAAATCATACGAGTTTATTCTTTTGAAGGTTAGTGTATCCTATGAGATATCGAACATATTTTTTCAACCTCATCTCTATTGTGTATATTTTCGTTGATTAGACTATCATCAATGAAGACAAATTGGTAGAGAGACTAAATATAATTGAATCATTAGTTATAGAACACATCTGATGATATCAGCTAAGAAGTTCTACATATGATGGTCCTGAACAATGTTTAGGAACCCAGTCCACTGAGATGTCTTTATCTCCATGACCCTCACAATGATCAAAAGAACTCGCTTCAGAAGCATTGAATTTGGAGTCCGGAAATTTTGCAGTTAGTCCAAACTTGTGTACAGCAAAAATATCTGCACAGGTGATCTCACCATCGCAGTCAATGTCCTGTAAAAATATTTAGTTTAGAAATCGATGAATGCTTTTAGAGTCTTGATAGAAGAATACCTAGATTAATAGAATGTTGAATACTATCAGCCTTAGATTAGATTTCTCATATTGCCACTAAACAGAGCATCAAATGCATTTAATCAGTCAATACTGAGGAAGACAATATTTTTCGGACCTAGATGATTACTCAATATTCAAGCTGGTTTCTTAGAATTTGCGCTACCGAGTTATAAAAAATCCGGATAAACTCTTTCATTTACCTTCATCAGCCGAAAGGAACCGAAATGAGCAATGAAAAATAATTAATGCATGAGCATGCCATATATTTCATATATTCTATGCTTTAACCTATTACTAAAATAGTATTATTTTATGTTGAGTTTTATGAACCAACTAGCATTAAGCTTATATTGTATGACCTATGGTTTTTAATTAATATATTCAATAAAGTATTGAAGTTCAATTATTGAACATGGCGCCGACGTAGAGAAAAAATAAAAAATATAGAAAAACTGAAGGATAGAATAAATAAATCTGGGCTCAAGCTCCAAATATAACTTATGGATTAATTCTCAAACTCTATACCCATCTGCAATGAGGGAAAATTGTACGATTATTAGAAAATCTGATAGAAAGATTCGTGTTTTTATGACAATAAGAGATGCAATTTCATAATATTAAAAACCTGCTTCCTCAAGGATCAGTTGTAGCTCCTTATCTTTTCAATTTATATCTAAGTGATTTACCTACGACATCATCTCAGAAATTTGTTTATGCCGTCGACATTGCTATTGCTTACCAACATTGGGATTTCCATACTCTGGAAAACATACTGTCATCTGATTTGGAAATTTTAAAGAATTATTTTATTGAGTGGCGATTATGTCCAGATCCCAACAAAACAGAGGTGTCTTGTTGCATTTGAATAATCATGAAAAATATAGGAAATTAGCTGTAACTTTCAATGATTCTCCTATCGAACATAATTTCCATCCAAAATACTTAAGAGTTAAATTAGATTCATCTCTCAATTACAAGGCTCATTTAAATGATCTGAGCCTAAAACTGAAAACTGGGAATAATATTCCTCAAAAATCAGCTGGATCATCTTGGGGTGCTGATTCTTCCACTCTTCGCGCAGCATCTCTGCCCTAATCTATTCTGCAACTGAGTATTGTTGCTCTGTTTGGTTTAATATTGTACATACACAGAAAATTGATGCACAATTGAATACATCCATGAAAATAATTACTGGCACCATAAGATCTACACCGGTTCATTGGTTACCAGTATTGTCTAACATTGTCCCTACCCATATTCGCAGACAGACTGCAGCTCTGAATTCTTGGAACAAATATCATTATTTTCCCAATTTATTCCCAATTATTTCATATATTCCACAAGATAGAATTCCCAGATTGAAGTCACGTAAACCATTATGGCATAATACGTTCTTCCATATGAACATAAGCAATAAAGAATTATGGAAGACTGAGTGAAACTCTTACGAAATGTTCAATAAGTATCTCGTTTCTGATCCTTCTGAAAAAGTTCTTGGTTATAATATCTCATGAAAAATTCGGACAGTTCTTAATCTTTTGAGAACAGGTCATGGTCGAACCAATAGCATGCTATTCAGATGGAACTCATTTCCTAGCACAAGTTGTGAATGTGGAGAAGCAGAAGAAACAATACCTCATCTCATCAATAGTTGTCCCATATATAAATTTCAAGATGGTTTTACGGCTATTCATGATGTTTCCGATTTTTTCTTGGAATGGGTAATAAATTTCAAACGAATATGATACGTATGTTTGTTATTTTGTTCTTTTTTCTGCTTTGTTTTTTTATCAAATCAGCTGTGCGGAATTCCCCAGATAAGATCGATCGACCTAATAATTTCTAATAATATTTCACCGAAATACACATATAGCTGTTCCTAATGTCATTGATCACATGCAATAATTTATTTCTGACCATCGATTCAGAGGGTGGAAAATGAAAAATAAAAAGAAAATGAAATCTAAAGGAAATTTAGAAGCTACCCAGTAGTGACTGTCAAAATCAAAGAAGCGACACAGACCAATAAGCAACTGTACTGCTCTTGTTAGTGTCCCGAAAAAGCAACTGTCTCATATCCACATATCGAGACTCAGTCCTGCTACAACACCTGATCAGTTGAATGCTTTTCTAAAGGACATTCTTCCTGAGTTGAGCATTGAAAAATTGAACTCCAAACAGCCTAATATATATTCATCTTTAAAGCTTTCATTTCCTAGTGAATTCGAATCTGTTGTGATGAATTCTTCACTTTGGCCAGAAGGGATATTAATCAATAAATTTTTTCCACGATCATGTGGTACAATCTCCATCAACCAATAAGTGTTTGCCCAGTATAGTCGATAATAGATTAAGAATTTTACAACTGAATATTCAGAACATGAGAAATAAGGTTAAGAGAATTGAAGTCTTTTCGCGCCTGGTCAAACCTGATTTTGTCAGCATTCAACATGTTTTTCATGTCTCCTGAAGAAATCCAATTTACGAACCTAGCTGGCTACCGTCTTGCCGCTGAATATTGCAGACCTGTGAGACATCACGGTGGATGTGCAGTGTTTACCCGGTGCCAATATGATGCCCGTCCTCTGAATGTAAATTTTCAGTGGAAATGCAATATGAACTATGTGGAGTTAAACTCAAGATAGATAAATTCACTTACTGTGTGCTGAGTATCTATAGGCCACCATCAGGTGATGTTATGTGTTTCATTAATACACTGGAATATGTTTTGAACTATTGTACTACTATTTCACATGTGTTATTCTTATGCGGCGATTTTATTATCAACTATCTCCTCCTGAATGACCATAGGAGGAAGTTGTTGGATGAATTGTTCATTAGTTTTAATTTAAATGTATTTTCACGCGAGCCAACTAGAATATTTACAAATAGGCATAGAGTTATCACATTTAGCAAAGTTGATTACATAGTAACTGATGGGCAAGTTGACAGGGTTAGTGAGTTTGTCGACGAGCCTTGCCTCAGTGATCACAAAGTTCCTATTCTCGATTACTTTCTCAACACTTCAGTAAATACAACATCCGGAAAAAATATCATATCTAGGACTATTTCGAGTGAAAACTTGAATAATCTTTCATCCCTGGTTTCAAGTACCGACTTTGGTATAATCTATCGTGGTCTGTCCACTGAGGAAAATTTCAGACATTTCACCGACATCCTGAAATCTTTAGTTGAGACTTCTTGCCCTTTGACAGTTCGAAGGCCTCACAATGATAACCAGCCAAGGTGGGTTAACAAGCAGATTATTACTGCGAGAGATAAGTTGAGAAACCTGCACTGGCTTGTACAGAACTCCAAATCGTTGACATTGCAAGACAAATATAAAAACGTTAAACATCAATACCAGCAGTTGCTGAATAATACTAAATTATAGTATCATAAAAACCTCATAATGAGATCCGCGAATAAGAATCGAACTGTATAGAAAATTGTCGGCGCTAATCGAGATAATAGAGGTGCGGGTTCAGCGGCGATTTCTCTCGATTTGAATGGAGAGGTGGTTTCTTGTCCTAAGGTGGTAACCGAGATATTTGGGCGATATTTGAGGTTGGTGCGAGGTCTTTGCTGAAATATTATGGAGCGAACATCTCTACTCCTTGTACTAAACAAAAGTTATTCGATACAAACTTCTTCTTTTTTCCGGTAATATCGGATGAGGTAATGACCGCTTGAGTGTTTGAAGAGCAGTGGTAGCACGACTCCGGATGCTATATCTGCTAGGATGCTCAAGACGATGGGCCCTTTCATAGCTGAGCACTTTGCTTTTCTCATCAATGACTCTGTCACTCCGGGATGTTTCCCTTCGATTCTAAAGTTTTCGAGGGTTGTACCAGTGCACAAAAAGGGTCCTACGAGTGATGTCGCGAACTATCGTCCAATTTAAATTTTAAGTCAGTTGTCAAAGGTGTTCGAGAAGATTGTATATCGACGAATGTACGATTTCCTTGCGAAATTTGCAATAATTTCAGATCATCAGCATGGCTTTCGGGCAGGGAGGTCGACTCAAACGGCTTGCTCTGAGTTTATTGAGTTTGTTCATTGCTTTCTGGACGAATCCTATCACGTCGTCGGCATTTTCTTCGATCTGTCGAGAGCTTTTGACTGTTTACAACTCCAATTCATTGTGTATAAGCTTTATGAGATTGGATTCCGCGGAATATTTCTTAAATGGATAATGAGTTACCTATCGGATCGTAATATGTTCGTCGATTATAACAACAGTAGTTCAAGAGAATACTGCACCAATCTTGGTGTCCCTCAGGGCTCAGTTCTTGGTCCGTTACTATTTTTGTTATTTATCAATGACTTGCCAGACCACATTAAGGCAGAGATCATTATTTTGTTTGCTGACGATACTTCTGTAGCTCTACGATCGAGAAATCTAGAAGTACTGAATATAACCTGTGAGGACAACAGTTAATTACATGGTGTGGACGTAATTCTCTCATGGTCAATTTAAATAAAACCCAAATAATTAAGTTCCAATATCGAGAAACCATCCAATCTCCTCCACTGGTTTTGTCCGTTGCTGATCGACAGATCGAGGCAGTTGAGCATGTTGAGTTTCTGGGACTGAATGTTGATAGGTTCTTGAGATGGGACTCACATATTGAACATCTTTGCAAAACATTGAGCAGGTGATACAATGCTTTACATCAACTGAAGGGATCACTCCCAAGAGATGCACTTTTGAATGTATATTACTCTTTGGTTTACAGCCATCTCAAATATAATGTTATTCTTTGGGGTGCTTCACCCGAAATAAATAGAGTTTTTATTCTATAGAAAAGAATTATACGAATGATATTTAATATAAGACCAAGAAACTCCTGCAGAGAAATTTTTAAAGATTCAAAAATTCTTACAGTATCATGTATTTATATTTTGAGTTGCCTCTTGTATATGCGATCGCACTTGCATAATCTCAAGAAGTGCACAGATTTCCATGATTACAACACTAGACATATCAATACAATCAGTGGCCCTAGGCACTCCACCACCAAATATAAGTCATCTCCAATACTTGCAGGTATTTCATTTTATAACCACTTACCAGATAGATTCAAAAACATGAATTTAAGTGAATTCAAAATTAATATAAAAGCACTGTTATACTCTAAAAGTTTTTATAACACAGTGGAATATTTTTCAGATAAGCTTCTTTAAGAGATTATCACATGTAATATTGTTTACGTTTTGTATGTTGACATATCCTATGTATCTTTTGATATCTTTAAGGACGAATAAACGTTTATTTATTTATTGTTTATTATTATTTCCAGATTCGATGTGAGCAACTTGAAGAAGTCTCTGTCTCCTTCAATAAAAGACCACTCTTGAAGAAAAAACTCCCTAAAATATATTTCAGCTAATTTCTTTACTTTCACACTTAGGAGGGGAGCAAGGTTATATTTACTGGGGTTTTTCCCTAGGCTTTTATGTGATACGCCGAATTGTATGACACCCCGTCTGTAACCCCTTATCTATATGCTTTATTGTTTGCTAAATAATTATTGTAAGCCAAAAGTTCAAAATAATATAGAATACAAAGGAAAAGGTTAATGTCTAACACAGATTATTGAGTATATCAATATATATAGATATATATATATATATATATATGTAAAGAAAAAATATTTCTTTAATTTTGAATTTTGTCGCGCTTACTACATTACCAATTATATTGACAACTGACAAACGCTAGTCAGGCAACCAACAATACTCAGGAATGTTTTTCTGGTTGCCTACCCAGACAATTTCACGGTGCGCTCCTGATATCTAATAATAAAAAGATTCAGCATATGAGAATCCGTAATTCCGAGTTAAGAATAATATTTTGGGAGATAAGTCTGAAATATGCATGTAAAGAAAAAATATTTCTTTAATTTTGAATTTTGTAGCGCTTACTACATTACCAATTATATTGACAACTGACAAGCGCTAGTCTGTGGCATCCTTGGGCTGACGTCTATGGTCAGTTTGATAGTTATGCGCTCTACTACATTACCAATTATAAAAAATATTGTAAAATTGTAAAAAGAGATTTGAAATTGTAAAGAATAGATTTGTTTCTTCGTTTTCAGGTGAAAAAATAAAAGTTGCAATAATAGTGTAGTTATATTGTCGTTTCTTCGTTTTCAAGTTATCGTATTTGTAAAAAACTAACGAAATAAATCTTCGTTTTCAGAAGCAACGCATGAGTTTATTTTTAACCTAGAATTTAAGGATAGATATTATGAAACGACAATTTTGTTTGTTGAAATACCAAGAAAGCAGAAGCGATGGAACAACTACGCTTCGAATTTGCATTATTACTGGCGAGTGATGGGAAATCAAGCGTGTATTGTGTAACGTCAATAATAACAAAGAAACAAAAAGTGTTTGCTATACCAGAAGAACAACAATCGATTGGCTTTCACAGGGAATTGATAAAGACCTCTGCATATAATAAAGTAAAAAATAGTTCAAAGAAAAGATACAAGACACGAAAAGTTTGGATTAAAATGTCAGATGAACTTAGTAAAATCTATGTGGACGAAGATGGTAATTTACAATTCGGAGAGCAATATCTTGAAGAAATTGAACAAAAAGGAACATCTGGAGGACAAGTAGCTGATACACAGTCATTGGAAAAAATATTTTCGAAACTAATTGAAAGCACACAAGAAATAAAAAAACAAAATTTAAAACATATTGCAGAGAAGTTTGTGATTGACAAATTTACAAGTAAAAACCCGAACGCAAGTCAATGGATTGAAAATTTTGAAGAGGAGTGTGCTCGTTTTGACATTATGGAAGATGGGAAAATAATTGAGATCCTCCGACTATTCATGGACAAAAGCTGTGTTGATTGGTACGGTTCAATGATTATCAAATTGACCCTAGATTCAGACTGGACAATTCTGTCCATTCGGAAGGGAAAGTTTTGTGACACATTTGTCAACCAAGGCTGGAATCAAGTGAGTTATGCACTGTCATTTAAACATCGGGAAGGTTCATTAGTGGACTATGCCATAAAAAAGGAGAAACTTATATTGGATATGAGGAGAACAATAGACACAGGTACTCTAATGGATCTTATTGCCGCAGGATTGACATCGTCTGTACTAGAAAAGAGATGAAGGATACGGTTGACTTATTCAATGAAGTGAGAAAGTATGAACAGTTGGTAAAAAAATATAAAAATGGACCCTATAGAAAATATGACAATCAGAAGATAAATACCAGAATTGAAGAGCGGACTCCATGCAAAACGTGTGAAAAATTGAATAAAGGCGTCCGCTATCACCCGGAATCTGCATGCTGGTTCAAGTTCAAGGAGGATGACGGGTTGAATAGAAAATTTATCAGACATGTAAATAATTCAGTGATTGAGGCAGAGTTGAATGAAACGGAAAAAAAAACTAATAGTGACACCATTAATTAAGATCAAACTACTATTAAATAAGGAAATGGAAATTGATGGAGTATATGATTCAGGTTCCAATGTTTCTCTCATCAATTCAATATTACTAAAAATAAAATCAAAAAGAAATGGTAAAAACGAAGAGAATTTAGTAACAATTAATGGTGTCAAAAAGACAAGTGGTTTGACAAACCTAAAGATAAAGATTTTTGATATAGAAGAAAATGTAGATGTATATATCATGGATGAGCCAAATTTTAGATATGATTTCCTAATAGGACTGGATATAATAAAGAAATACAAGCTTGTACAAAATGAGGACTCAAAAATAAGTCAAAAACAATACTTACTAGAAAACAATATAAGGTCAACTGGGGAAAAAGAGGAAGAAATAAATGAAGATAAAAACGAGGATACCAAATTAGGAAAAGTATATGAAATTAATTTCAATGAAAATATTAAGAAAGAAGACTTTAAAATAAAATTTGACCACTTAGATGAAAATAAAAGAAACTAAATAAATAAACTTAAACAACAATATAAATCAGTATTTGCCAAAGAGTATGATGTTGGAACAGTTAAGGGATATGAAGCAAGAATATACTTACTGATGGATAAATACTGTTGCAAAAGGCCATACAAATGCACAATAGAAGACAAAAAAGAGATTGCGGAACAGATAGCAAAATTATTGGATAATGAGCTTATAGAAGAGTCTTACAGTCCATTTGCAGCACCAGTAACTCTAGCATTTAAAAAGGAGGAAAATAAAAAATCAAGACTATGTATAGATTTCAGAGATTTAAATAAGATAGTAGTACCAGAGGCACAACTCTTTCCATTAATTGAAGACCTGATGATGAAAACAAGAAATTGTAACTATTTCACAAGTCTAGACATAAATTCCGCATTTTGGTCAATACCGCTACGAATAGAAGATAGGAAAAAGACAGGCTTCGTCACACAAGAAGGACACTTTCAGTGGACTTGTCTACCAGTTGGTTTAAGGACATCTCCGGCGATATTCCAAAGAATATTGAGTAATATACTTAGAAAATATAAACTTACAGATTTTAGCGTAAACTATATAGATGACATTTAAATATTCTCCAAATCTTTTGATGAACACATATGCCACTTAAAACAGTTATTAGAAGCAATCCTAACAGAAGGATTCCGATTGAAATTTACAAAATGTACGTTTGCATCAGCATGTGTCAAATATCAAGGACATATTATACAGAACAATTCCGTCAAACCAGTGAAGGACAACCTAGTTTCGATAAGGAATTTCCCAGTACCAAAGACACAGAAGAATGTTCGACAGTTTTTGGGTAAAATAAATTTTTACCATGAATACATTCCAAGAAGTGCAATAATACTAGAACCACTTCATAATTTATTAAGAAAAGACCAGAAATTTTATTGGTCAGAAGAATGTCAAATCGCATTTGACAAAATTAAGAGCCTGCTATGTTCACAACCAATACTAGAGATTTTTGACCAAGATTTACCTATACATATTTACACTGATGGATCGTTAGAAGGAGTTGGAGCAATTTTGCAAGTGCAACCAGATGGTAAAGAAAAACCAGTTGCATACTTCTCAAAGAAACTAAATGCAGCGCAAAAGAAAAGAAAGGCTATATATATTGAATGTTTGGCTATCAAAGAAGCTCTGAGATATTGGCAGTACTGGTTGATTGGCAAGTCATTTACAGTTTACTCAAACCACAAACCGTTAGAGAATATGAACCTAAAAGCAAGGACGGATGAATAGTTAGGTGATTTGACTTATTACCTTTCACAATATGACTTTAAAATTAAATATTCTCCAGGAAAGGAAAATGTAAAAGCAGATAGTTTGAGTAGAAACCCTGTATTAGAACCAGAGGAAAATAAAGAAGAACAACTGAAAATAGTGAACTTAATTACATTGGAAGATATTATAACGGATCAGAATAAAAATAAAGACATTCAGACCAACAAAGACAAAATAATACAAAAACACAATGTATATTATAAAAAAGTAAGGAACAAAGAAAAAATAATAATAACAGAAAGATTCAGTATTAAACTTATACAACAAGTACATAAAGACCTGTGTCATATTGGAGTTGGACAAATGCTAAAGAGTATTAGTTCTCTATATGTGACAAACAATTTAACGAAGAACATAAAAGATGTTTGTAGAAACTGTAAAGTTTGCATAAAGAATAAAACAAGAGGACAGCACAAATATGGATTAATGAACGGCGAGAAAACCTTTTGAAATAGTATCAATAGACACAATTGGTGGTTTGGGTGGATCAAGATCAACGAAGAAATATCTACATCTTATAGTCGATCACTTCACTAGATATGCATTTATTATTACATCTAAAACCCAGAGTGCACAGGATTTTATAAAGCTGGTATACAAGGTTACTGAACCAGATGAAATTGGGATACTCCTCACCGACCAGTACCCGGGTATAAACTCCACAGAATCTAAGAAATTTCTTAATGACAAACAAATAACAATAATATTTACAGCAGTCAACGCACCTTTTTCTAACGGTCTAAATGAAAGACTAATGGCCGGTTTCTGAAGTCAAAATAAACTCAGTTTATCTATTCGAGAAAGTTAAACGAGAGATAACTGTCGAATTGGGTTTCTGACTACCGCGCCGACAGATAAACTACACATAAACTCCATTTATCTTAACTCGTCCCGATGACGGGTTATCTCGACGTTAACTATTCAATGTTTACATGACAATTCCAAGATAACCTCAAAATTATATCTCCGAAAATTCGAAAATTCAAGTTCATAACAAACATGGAATTGACTAAAGAAATATTTTCAAGTTCCTCATCAGATGAAAAAATTCTAGAATTCATCAATAATATAGCAATACCTCGACAGATAAGGATTCGTAGATCTCCGATGGAAATGTATTCAGATGAAGAGTTTAGGTAAGTAGTAGTAACTGTCTTTTATTGCAAGCAATTGGCCATCGACCTGAGGTCTTTCAGCCTATTAAAGATACACAGTAGCATAGTTTCACAAAAAGCTAACATTAAACATTTGTTTATGAAAGTGTATCTTGGATGTTTTCTATCAGAAATATTCTCGTAATATGATATTGATTCTTCAAATTTTTTTAGGCAAAGATACCGACTGAACAAAAGCACAGTGGGATATTTATGTGATCAACTGAACCCAGTTTTATCCCCAAAATCTCAAAGAAAAGTGGCATTATCTGTTTTAGAACAAGTGTGCATTGCTCTACGATACTATGCCACAGGCACTTTTCAAATTGTTATAGGTGATGATATCAATGTTCACAAATCAACGGTATCTAGAGTTATTTTCAATGTGAGCAAGAAAATAGCCATACTATCTGAAAGATTTATATGTATGCTTAAAAATGATACCGAAATTCTAGAAACTGAGACGGGATTCTATAACATAGCAGGCTTTCCAAATGTACTTGGTTGCATTGATTGAGTTAATATATGCTATTGTCGAAGGAAATGCATTCAGATGATTAATAGCAATTCAATATTTCAGGTGAGTGGCAGGGTATAAAAACAGGTATTCACTTCAAATTTCTTAATTTTGTTCGTATTTAAGCTTCTCATTTTGTGAAGTCATCTGAGATACAAATATTCAAATGTGTACAATGGTATGAAATTATTACCTTTATTAATGAGGAAAAATGCCATAATTAGTAAGAAATAATATATGCATATTTTATAGCAAAACATGTGTGATAGCCGAGGGAATTCTTAACTGAATATGTAAGAGAATACCTGTGTTTTTAATCAAGGGGTAAATGAGAGAACTTTTAATTTAAGTTATTTATTTTTCCTATAACTTTTTTTTCATCACTTCTAAACACAATTTCGCCTCTTCTATTTCTATTAACTTCAATGTAAGTTCTGCCTCCACCAACTGTTTCCTCTTTGTCAAATATAATTCCTGTTTCTTGGTTTTCAGATTTTCGAAATTAACTCAACTTTTTTTTTCTGTTAATAAGTCCTCATTGGCCTGCTTTGTATTTTTTCTTTTGATAATTGTGTTTGTTGTTGTAATGAGAGCTTTTTTTTGTTGCAGTTAACCCTAATCAACTAGATGCTGGTCTTCTTTCACCTGGTCACCTTCTAAGAGTTTCAGGAGTCACCAGAGGACTATTATGTGAAGAGGGTTCTTTCTGTGAGAGAATTACCTCCTCAGGGAACTTCAGTTCAATATCTGCAATGTATTTTAGTTGAATAAATACCTTTTGTATTATGGTTACCTGTTTGATTGGAATATCTCAATTGTTACGAATCTCACATATATAAGAATTACCTACTCACTTTGCTTAGTAGCACTACAGGATGATTCTTCCTGCAAGTACTGACCATACCCTGCTGGCTGGTTGTAGGCATGTTGATACAAATCTCAGAACTTGCAGGAGGTAGCTCAATGGCAGAGCCTGCTGATTCCCTCTCTTCCTAATCTGAAATACGTTATTTTTAGTTCATTCGAAATTACATAGTTTATCATATGCAGTAGTTCGTTGAAGGCGCAATAATTATAGTGTAATCCAGATTCCTTATCATACTCACTAAGTTCATAATACCCAGCTGACGAGTCGTAAGGGTTTGTTAGTGGTGTGAAGTGATGCTGCAACAAACCCATTACTTTCTCATCAACTTTCGTTGCCTTTGGTATAAAGGTCCTTCCACCAGTTTTGTATCTTTCACACTACTAATCGACAGAAATTATGAAAACAATAAAATCCTCTTGCTTGTGTTTACCTATGTATTTGAAATTTGATTTTACCTACTTTGTCGTCGGCGAAATTTTTTTTCGCTTTTTTCTTTATATTATCATATAAAGCACGCAGCTGTTTCTCGCTCCGCGGACCAGTGTCTCCAGCGGCGTTGAATGTTACTCTATCTTTTGCAAGGTTTGTCTTTTCAAATTTAAATTACTGGCATCCGTCTTTTTATTGTCGATAGTACCAATAAAATTTTTAGCAATGTCCAATAACAATATTATTTTCACGCTCAGTGAAATTTTTGTCGACTCATTTTGTTGCGTAATTGTTTTTTTCGTTTGTTTTTGAATTTGAATTCACAATCTTTGACGCCAAAAGAACGTCACAGAATGTTAAATCCATCTCTTGATTCTGTGTTCTGCTTTCGATATGATTTGTAAATACGAATTTTTTCCATATAGAATTATAAGAGAATGATTATTTTATAGTTGTAAATTAGTCTCTCTTTGAAATTATATTGAATATTTTAAAATATGTCAGGTTTGATTACAGTGACATCTATTATTACTTTTATGAACTAACAATACTGTCGATACCGTCGAGTTATCCAATCGATAGCTAACCGAAGCATAAATTTGACATCAGAAACCCGTGCGGCGTTTATCGAGCCGATAAATATTAACCACAGTTAACGGCTGGATAACTATCTGACGTTTATCTGTCGAGTTCAGAAACCGGCTATTAATCAAACAATTGTAAACAAGATAAGATGCAAAATGTATGAAGATGAACAAAAAAGAGCATGGACAACAATTGCACATGAATGTGTAGAGATATACAATCAGACCAATCATTCGGTAACTGGCTTCTCACCAGCCTACTTATTATATGGAACAGATGTTACAATCTTACCGAAGGAACTACGTCATGAACGCGGAAAAAGTGTCTGGATGAGAGATAAAGAAACAGCGTTTAATAATACTTTGAAATCACATGACTATAACAAAAAGCGTTATGATAAAAATAGAAAAGATAGAGAATTTAATGAGGGAGATATGGTTTATGTTAAAAACGGGAATAAGCTAAATAGAAAGAAACTAAGAACTAAGAATAGGACCATATAAAATAATAAATAAAAGAACAAATACTATTTACGAGATTAATACAGGACATAGAAAAACTGAGTCAAATCTATTTCATGTTTCGAAATTTTATTCCAGTACAGATAAAAGAAGAGAAAGAAACGAGTAATGAAGACATAGGAGAAGACATGGAAGAGACCTAGAGAAAATCCACGGGTGAATTTTCTTCCCCACGGGGGGTAGATGTAAAGAAAAAATATTTCTTTAATTTTGAATTTTGTCGCGCTTACTACATTACCAATTATATTGACAACTGACAAACGCTAGTCAGGCAACCAACAATACTCAGGAATGTTTTTCTGGTTGCCTACCCAGACAATTTCAAGGTGCGCTCCTGATATCTAATAATAAAAAGATTCAGCATATGAGAATCCGTAATTCCGAGTTAAGAATAATATTTTGGGAGATAAGTCTGAAATATGCATGTGAAGAAAAAATATTTCTTTAATTTTGAATTTTGTCGCGCTTACTACATTACCAATTATATTGACAACTGACAAGCGCTAGTCTGTGGCATCGTTGGGCTGACGTCTATGGTCAGTTGAGAGGTTATGAAAAAAATAGCATTGTAAAAGAGATTTATTGTGATAGATTTGTTAATTAAAATAGATAAATAAGAATAATTGGTGGAAGAATAGACTTTAATTGTCGTTTCTTCGTTTTCAGGTAAAGTTGCAATAATAGTGTTGTTAAATAATTTATCGTATTTGTAAGAAACTAACGAAATAAATCTTCGTTTTCAGAAGCAACGCATGAGTTTATTTTTAACCTAAAATTTAAGGATAGATGTTATATATATATATTACGTCAAAAGAAACATTTTCTTCCTATAACATTTTTCCAAATTTGGCCCTATTCAAAAGATATAGGGTGTTGAAATTTCATAAAAAATTGCATTTTCACCTGTAATATTCAAACGACAATATCAATTGAAATGATCTCTTGTAGAAGGTTTTTGATAATAGTCATGCATATTTTGGCATCAATAGATTTATTCCATTTCTTGTGGGTTTCTCACTACTACTCTACAGATTGGTCAAATTGCATGAAAAACAATTATCGCTTGAACTAAAGGTCCGTATCTCATACTTCCTGGAATCATTAGTCTTTTTTGCATATAAAATCATTCTTCATCTTTCCTCCTAAATTGCACCATTCTTGAGATATTTGACGTTGAAAGGAATTAAATCGATATAATTTTGTCCAAATTTTCTGATTTTCCCAAATCCAACTCTGTGCTGAAATGATTCAATAATCAGATTTGTTCAATGTTGCCATATTTTATGTCTATATTAAATATTTCTTCAAAAGGTTGGGGAAATCTCTCCAGTCTATGGTTTCGCCACTAAACACTATAGATGAAATTAACCACTGAACAATTTTTGTCTTACATTCACCACAAAATCTAAATTGCCATTTGCTGTATTCATTGTTAGTGATGTCTAGCACCTTGTTTAATATTTAATCCAGAATAATATTCCATAATAAATAAAGAAAAAGTTTTCCATCGCTCTTCGGTATATTTTGACCGTTGAAATAGGTAAAGTATTTTCTGTCGGGACCTGTTAAATTGAAGACTTGTCTTTATGAAGAGCTGGTTTTTTATAGCTTCAGGCTTTCAGGGTTCATCAAATTATATCTATTCTAACATAGGAATGCTGCAAATTGAGCTCATATGAGTCTTAAAAAACTTCGAACCCAGACTCCTAGATTTGTTTTATACCTTTATTATCTTTATTTCATACACCGATTCAACCTTGTTCACAAACTTAAGAGATAATAGAATTTGACTTAGTTTTAATATTTCTGAATGTTTGTTATGATGCATGGTTAATTAAAATTCAATTAATATTGAAACTGGAAGATATAAGCTCATAAACAAGAAAGATTAGAATAGAATGCAATTTCTGACCATAATCATTTCATGCTGAATTGAATAATTTAAAACTATCGATATTATCCCTAAAAATCTTTCCACTTTTTTTTTTGAAGATACAAATAACTTTTGACAGTTTCATACAGAATCAAAACAACAAGGAACCACAGAATACTTTTTTATTTGGAACTACCCACCACAGAGACGTTTTAATATTTTAATGTGATAATAATTCATTCTAATTATTCTGAGGAAAATTATAACTAAAGATCAATAATAGTTACAGATATTATCTTTCATTTAAAAAAACATTGCAAATATTAATTTTTTCTCTCCTGGGTTCGGTGATTAATTAATATTCTATGGTAAGGTATTAAAATTTGACATAATCTATGAATAACCATTATTCAATATTTATGTTCTTGTTTACGTTATTTACTCTGATTATAAAAATCAGTAATTATAGTCTAAACAGAATAGATTCATATTAATGATTTAACAAAAAATTTTTTATCAAAGAACACCTAGTTGATTTTTCAAAATCAAATTTAGGTATTTCTTCAAGTAAGTATAATTGCACACCTAAATCTGGAAATACTTGTAATCTATCCAGGTAAATTGTTATTGGGATTCAGTACAGAAAATACCTGTTCACTGGTCTCTGTCAAGGAGAAGAAACTTCAGAAATATCAGTGTTTGGAAAATCATAGATGATTTTTTCTGGCTTTGAGTGAAAAAGAAAACACAGTGACAACCTCTTGCATAGGAAGTTTCATAGAAATGATGGTTTTCATGATTTGGAAATTTTAAGAAGAAAATTACAAATGTATGATGATAACACCCAATAATTCTGAGGTTTTTTGGAATTTCTCACTAGAAAGGCATGGTTTATAATCTTGAAGTAGAAAGAAAATATAGTAGAACAACAAAAATCTATGTTTATGGTGTTGAATTTTTTTTACCAGAAAATTAGTATTTTGTATCTTCCTTCTGGATATGGACCTCATCGGATGAAACATGAGTGAGTGAATCATTACTTAGAGGGAAAATAATGTTTTTAAACAATTCAGATTCAATAGTGGATGCTGTGGAAGGTATTTTTCATTCAAACTAAACTGGACTACAGAGGGGTATTTGCCCAATGTGAAAACTAAAAATGTGTAACGCCCTTACGTGCAGTTCCTTTATCAGTAAACTCGGGCGCCAGACTATTTGCTTCTGAGGGCGTCACCCTCACCTATCGAGCTCCTCCGGAATGTCCAGAAGCTCGAGCCTAGGTAGACTCCAGTGGAGAATGAAGTGGGTAGCTGTTGGAGGTGGAGGTGTCACCAATAAAACACTCGGTTAACTAAAAATATACTCTCTATTCGTACTGAATAAACAAACTTTCCAAAATAATACGTCTCACAGTCCTTAAAACAAATCAACAGTTCATATTCGGTACAACAGTCCTTAATCTATATCACAAAATCTTTACAGTCCTTAACCTCTAAAAACCCAAGTCCCAAATCTACTTGTCAATCACCAGTAACATTCCGTGAGGGCTTAGAGTACACATAAAGCGACTACAGTGGCGAGTTACTCGACGTATTAGGCATCAGAAAGAATTAGGCAAGCAAAATGACGTAGGCATAAAAATGGGTTAGGCATACCAATGAATCAGGCAGAGAATAGATAAGGCATTCGCTCATCAGAAAATTGCTCATGCATGAAAGTGACTAAGGCCGTGTGAAAGAAATAATAATATCGCGGGGTTAAAGCGAGAGGGGGGGGCGGAAACCAAAACCTCACTCAGGCCAACATGGACCATCCAAGCGGGGGGGTCCCTGGGGCACGATTCCGCACGGCGCAACTAGTGTCCGTGCGCAACAGAACCCCTCGAAGAGAACTGCCAAGGCCCAGCCCAAATCGGAGTGACCGGCGGTATGGTGTGCGCATGCGCAAACCACCGCGCGTCCACCCGCGATGACGACAGGACCGAGGTCGAACCAAGTGCCTGCCGCACAGCAGCCCACGCCACGGAAAACTTTGGTCTCAGCACGATTGAGCTTTGCCCATCTCGCACATCAACGTCAGTCCCGGGAGATGGACAGCAGGAGTCCGCCAAGGTAAAACGGCCCACAACCTAGGGACGATTGAGTTTCCTCATCTCGGCACCCAGATGTCGGATACGCAATACCGGCTAAAGGACCCAGCCGACACCCGTGACGAACCCGTGCCTTCCAGGGTCGGTTCGACAAACGACAACAGGGGGGCACACCACGACCCTCACCGCGCAGCAGCCCACGTCACGGAAAACTTCGGTCTAAGCACGATTGAGTTTCCTCATCTCGTACATCAACGTCAGCTCCGAGAGATGGACAGCAGGAGTCCGCCGAGGTAAAACGGCCCACAATCTAGGGACGATTGAGTTTCCTCATCTCGGCACCCAGACGGCGGAAACGCAATACCGGCTAAAGGACCCAGCCGACACCCGTGACGAACCCGTGCCTTCCAGGGTCGGTTCGACAAACGACAACAGGGGGCACACCACGACCCTCACCGCGCAGCAGCCCACGTCACGGAAAACTTCGGTCTAAGCACGATTGAGTTTCCTCATCTCGTACATCAACGTCAGCTCCGAGAGATGGACAGCAGGAGTCCGCCGAGGTAAAACGGCCCACAATCTAGGGACGATTGAGTTTCCTCATCTCGGCACCCAGACGGCGGAAACGCAATACCGGCTAAAGGACCCAGCCGACACCCGTGACGAACCCGTGCCTTCCAGGGGTCGGTTCGACAAACGACAACAGGGGGGGGCACACCACGACCCTCACCGCGCAGCAGCCCACGTCACGGAAAACTTCGGTCTAAGCACGATTGAGTTTCCTCATCTCGTACATCAACGTCAGCCCCGAGAGATGGACAGCAGGAGTCCGCCGAGGTAAAACGGCCCACAATCTAGGGACGATTGAGTTTCCTCATCTCGGCACCCAGACGGCGGAAACGCAATACCAGCTAAAGGACCCAGCCGACACCCGTGACGAACCCGTGCCTTCCAGGGTCGGTTCGACAAACGACAACAGGGGGCACACCACGACCCTCACCGCGCAGCAGCCCACGTCACGGAAAACTTCGGTCTAAGCACGATTGAGTTTCCTCATCTCGTACATCAACGTCAGCTCCGAGAGATGGACAGCAGGAGTCCGCCGAGGTAAAACGGCCCACAATCTAGGGACGATTGAGTTTCCTCATCTCGGCACCCAGATGTCGGATCCGCAATACCGGCTAAAGGGCTCGTAAAGGACGTGATGCCCTAAACGCCCTCCTGCAGCCGTCGTTCGGTCTCAACGATCGAACCTCACACTCACCTCCTGGAATCTCGTCCTCCACAAGTGGTCCTCCGGTCCCTCTCTATACCCCTTTCCTACCTTGGTATGTCTGCCTACCACTGAACTCACTACCAGCACTAACAACACTGGCTGGACCTTCCACTATACGGTAGAGGCCTTGATTTAATTTGAGTTCCGCGCCGTGCGAGGAACTGCCGTTCCAGTTCTCGACTCGCCTATAAATACCATTCTCGGTCCCCTCCACCAACTACGTCGTGCGCACTGCAGATGGAGGTGGGAATGATCGGTCGGTGTCCCCACCGCTCGGCGCGATCTCGCTGGAGTCGATCAAGGTCAACGGGTTTCTGCCACGCAAATAAAACTACTTCGTTACAAATGCTTATAACTTTTGAACGCAGCTGAATTTGGAAAAACCGTAATGGAAAAAGTGTTTCTTTTGATCTCAAGAACCTATGGTTAAAATTAACGCAGTGGTCAAAGACTCACCCTGTATACAGGGTGAGTCTTTGACCACTGCGTTAATTTTAACCATAGATTCTTGACGTCAAAAGAAACATTTTCTTCCTATAACATTTTTCCAAATTTGGCCCCGTTCAAAAGATATAGGGTGTTGAAATTTCATAAAGAAATTGCATTTTCACCTGTAATATTCAAACGACAATATCAATTGAAATGATCTCTTGTAGAAGGTTTTTGATAGCAGTCATGCATATTTTGGCATCAATAGATTTATTCCATTTCTTGTGGGTTTCTCACTACTACTCTACAGATTGGTTAAATTGCATGAAAAACAAATATCGCTTGAACTAAAGGTCCGTATCTCGTACTTCCTGGAATCATTAGGCTTTTTTGCATATAAAATCATTCTTCATCTTTCCTCCTAAATTGCACCATTCTTGAGATATTTGAAGTTGAAAGGAATTAAATCGATATAATTTTGTCCAAATTTTCTGATTTTCCCAAATCCAACTCTGTGCTGAAATTATTCAATAACAAGATTTGTTCAATGTTGCCATATTTTATGTCTATATTAAATATTTCTTCAAAAGGATGGGGAAATCTCTTCCTCTATGGTTCCACCACTAAAAACTAATAGATGAAATTAACCACTGAACAATTTTTGTCTTACATTCACCACAAAATCTAAATTGCCATTTGCTGTATTCATTATTAATGATGTCTAGCACCTTGTTTAATATTTAATCCAGAATAATATTCCATAATAAATAAAGAAAAAGTTTTCCATCGCTCTTCGGTATATTTTGACCTTTGAAATAGGTGAAGTATTTTCTGTCAGGACCTGTTAAATTGAAGACTTGTCTTTATGAAGAGCTGGTTTTTATAGCTTCAGGCTTTCAGGGTTCATCAAATTATATCTATTCTAACATAGGAATGCTGCAAATTGAGCTCATATGAGTTTTAAAAACTTTGAACCCAGTCTCCTAGATTTGTTTTATACCTTTATTATCTTTATTTCATACACCGATTCAACCTTGTTCACAAACTTAAGAGATAATAGAATTTGACTTAGTTTTAATATTTCTGAATGTTTGTTATGATGCATGGTTAATTAAAATTCAATCAATATTGAAACTGGAAGATATAAGCTCATAAACAAGAAAGATTAGAATAGAATGCAATTTCTGACCATAATCATTTCATACTGAATTGAATAATTTAAAACTATCGATATTATCCTCAAAATCTTTCCTTTTTTTTTTTGAAGATACAAATAACTTTTGACAGTTTCAAACAGAATCAAAACAACAAGGAACCACAGAATACTCTTTTATTTGGAACTACCCACCACAGAGACGTTATAATATTTTAATATGATAATTATTCACTCTAATTATTCTGAGGAAAATTATAACTAAAGATCAATAATAGTTACAGATATTATCTTTCATTTAAAAAACATTGCAAATATTAATTTTTTTTCTCCTGGGGTTCGGTGATAAATTAATATTCTATGGTAAGGTATTAAAATTTGACATAATCTATAAATAACCATTATTCAATATTTATGTTCTTGTTTACGTTATTTACTCTGATTATAAAATCAGTAATTATAGTCTTAACAGAATAGATTCATATTAATGATTTAACAAAAAAATTTTATCAAAGAACACCTAGTTGATTTTTCAAAATCAAATTTAGGTATTTCTTCAAGAAAGTATAATTGCACACCTAAATCTGGAAATACTTGTAATCTATCCAGGTAAATTGTTATTGGGATTCAGTACAGAAAATACCTGTTCACTGGTCTCTGTCAAGGAGAAGAAACTTCAGAAATATCAGTGTTTGGAAAATCATAGATGATTTTTTCTGGTTTTGAGTGAAAAGAAAGCACAGTGACAACCTCTTGCATTGGTCAAGTTTCATAGAAATGATGGTTATCATGATTTGGAAATTTTAAGAAGAAAATTTCAAATGTATGATGATAACACCCAATAATTCTGAGGTTTTTTTGGAATTTCTCACTAGAATGGCATGGTTTATAATCTTGAAGTAGAAAGAAAATATAGTAGAACAACAAAAATTTATGTTTATGGTGTTGAATTTTTTTTACCAGAAAATAAGTATTTTGTATCTTCCTTCTGGATATGGACCTCATCGGATGAAACATGAGTGAGTGAATCATTACTTAGAGGGAAAATAATGTTTTTAAACAATTCAGATTCAATAGTGAATGCTGTGGAAGGTATTTTTCATTCAAACTAAACTGGACTACAGAGGGGTATTTGCCCAATGTGAAAACTAAAAATGCTTATAACTTTTGAACGCAGCTGAATTTGGAAAAACCGTAATGGAAAAAGTGTTTCATTTGATCTCAAGAACCCATGGTTAAAATTAACGCAGTGGTCAAAGACTCACCCTGTATATATATATATATATATGATGTGAAGTTATCATCAGATTTCAATCGACAGGGACGAAATGTTTCCAAGGAATGGAAAATTTCGAAAAAATCGTTCACAGATATTATTTGATAACGACCGTCTTATGCGAATCTCGTGATTTCTGCAACAAAAACCAAACAATATGACAATATGTTTACGTAATTTGTGATTCGAAGGATCACTCTTTCTTAGGGACTTGTTAACTAACTTATACGCGAACGTATTATTGATTTATTTTGAAAATGTACATTCGTGGTGGACGGTTTGACTGTTGGATTTCGACTCCTCGTTCATGAGAGGATATCTGGAAAAATGTCTGGTCTGCATGACAATGCATAATGACAAGAGTGAGATTTTCCACTTGAGATCCTTGCTAGGTCTGGGGTAGACATTGCTGCTAATTCCTAGCATAGATTTAATGAATAATGAAAAAGATCCAACAACTAAAACTATCTTGAAGTTGATAGAGAAATAAGTTAATGGAGGAGTTGACAAATGTTTCGAAAAATATATTTTTCTGAAAAGGTTGCAGAAAGAAAATCTACCATTTGAACATTTTCTTTTCTAATGCAAGTATCTGGTAATTAGACTACTGGAGAAAATTAAGGGATCAAAAAAAAACCCAAATTTTTAGGCAATTTTCAACAGGCCGTAACTTCGAGAGAAATGGTCGTACAAGAAATCAAAGAAAAGGAAATTTTATCTACAAGTGTCTAGTTTTAGGATTTGTACTTGAAAACTCATTGACCTCTGTGGTTTTAGAGTAATTGTAGAAAAAGCAGCAACAAAAGAATTTTCAAAATTTTATGTGTTTTTTGGACTATGGGCGTGAAAAAAAAATTTAAGCCCAATCATTATAATAATCGGATACTTCGTTTATTCAGCTTTAATTTTTTTATACCCTTCGATACATCCACTTCCTGCCGAGATCAGTCTTCAAATAGAAAAGCGTCCATTTGTCTTTGATTATCGATGTCTCAGCAAACAATGATCGCACAGAAAGTTAAAGATGGGTTTCAAAAACTTGAATGAATTTTGCTTAACAACTAAGCATTGCTTTTGACATGAATTTGAAAATGAAACAAAAAAAGACTCTTGATGGTTTTTTGGAAAATCAAGCCCTAGATCGTAAATATTGGGAAAACCACCAATGTTATGTGTGTCTTATATAATAATTTGTATTATTGTTTTCAAAGATCTTTGGGAGGCGCAAAGAGGAATGAATTTACTATTTTAGGAATTTGTAAACAAAATGAGTGCCGTTGCAAGAAATTCAAAATTTCAATTTCAACTCTCAATAAGAATGTAAAGGTGTACAGTAGTTCCAGAAATTTCTGCCATCCCAATTTTAAAACAGCTCAAGTTCGAGGTATGGAAAAACGCTTATTTCATGAAAAATTGACATTAATGAAGCCTTTGTCCTTGAAAAAAAATATCTTGAGAAATGCAAATATACGACTTATTTAAGATATAGAAAATCTACAGGACATTAAGTCTAAAAATACATATAGAGAAATCCGCCCTGAGAAGCTCTGTGAAAATGACACCAACACCGATGATCTTCTTGATGTTATAAATCTTCAGGAGCTATATTCTTCTTTTCTTTTATTCAAGAAATAAGTTAACCCTTCAATATAGAACTATTTAGTGTAGATTAAATCCAAGTGCTCAAATCTCAGTATAGGAATGATGAACTACCAACACTTTTCTTTGATGCTACTGGCAGTGTCGTTCGAAAACCAATTAATTGTAAAAGTGTTTATTTCTATACTGCTGTTAATCGTCTGTAAATATCTGAAAGATATTTGCCCATTTTCTCAATGAAATCTGCGGTTCACGATTCGAATTCGATTTTCAAATTATTAAGTGATTTCAGATACTACTGTGAAAAATCGAATAATTAGTCAGCATTTTCGAAAGTTGTTTCTGACTTCTATTTTGCTAAGTTACATGCTATGTGTATTGACCATACTATACATGGAATTGCTGTCAATATAAATAGCGCTGTATATACGATCTTGTCACTGCGCAATGTGTGTATTGTATTAATATGTATCACATTAAACTGAACCAGTATTGTATTATGTAACATTGAGAGCAGAATAAACGACAATAAGTTTGAAACAGTTTTCATTAATCAAGCAATCAAAATTGCATATTTAATTCTTTATCTGATGGCATGTCATAATGACAACGTTATGTCACTCAATTTTGATGACATAAGGAAGCTTATTATGGGACTAAGTACCATAATGAATTCATTATGGTACTAAGTACAATAATGGAATTCTATAAGAAAAACATGTAATGGTTAGATCAAAAAAGTGTATTCCAAATGCATAACTATGTACAAAACTATTTATTATAAATGGTAAAAGAACAACTACTACAATTTCTAATATTGATTTCAATGGATTCTACAGTTTTTACATCAGTAGTTGATGATTGTTGGCAAACTTATAATCCTGTTTAGTTGTTGGCACTAAAAATTGCTTCTGATATTTTTTTCTTTTGCTCTTTCGAATTTTCGATGTAACCTTCAGCGACAGTATTGCTTTTCCATCCGCCATGGCGTTTCACGGTACACAGATCAGCTCCAAAATCAGCCAAAAATGAAGCAGACGATCGCCGAAAACAAGGTCCGGCATATTCTTCAGGGCGAGGTAAATTCAAGAAAGTGGCAATAACTTTTGGCATTTTACCAAAGGCATGTATTCCAACGGGTTGTTTTGTGCATTTCTTATTTCTATAAGTGACAAAAAACGTAGATGGTTTGTGTTGCAAGGTTTCACATATTGTCTGACAAGTTCTACCTTATTCAATCCTGGGATATTTCCCGAAGTTACAATTACATTTTCAACAAGTCCAATTATCATGGCAATTTTATTAAATAAGTATGTATCACCTGATGCTTCCGTTAAAAACTTTGTAACATCTTGTTTAGTAAACATTTTGGATTTTTCAGCTGTAGGTACTTAATAATATCGACGTTTTTTCTTGTTGATAAAATACTTCTTATCATCGAATAATACGACCAAAGAGAAGATAGTTTTTTTTCCTTAGATGAGCATTCAAAGTAAGCCAACAATACTTTTTCATGAGTGATATTCTTGATTTTTTAGCAAAACACTATTCTTCGGGCCGATTGAACACCATTTCATATACACTCCGTGATTTTTCCGGCAAAAGGGAATCAACGATATTTCTCGACATTTCTTCCAAATCAGAAGGTAAACTATCAGCTTCAGAGTCACTCATATTTCAAATTATATTGAATTCTACCTGACAATAATCATTGAGTTTGACAGCGATAAATAAATATTGCCGTTACAACCTGATGATGTTGTCAAGGAAATGGCAAAGCACAGCTCACTCACCTACTAATATTTGAAACTACACAATACTTACTCCTTTAAAAATAGTTGTCATTGTGACATGTCGAAAATGCAGTTTTTAATTTTTCGAAAATGTATTGATATAAATGCCATCAGATAAAATTTTGTAAGTAATACGAAACATAAGCAATCATTATGGCATACGCCGTGTTATCGGCTTGTACCATAATGATCGTCTTTATGATCCTTATTACATAAATAACTATTATGTGCACCACACAAACCTCATAGTGGTTTGCATACTATGTGTAAAGCTTTCAATAGGTGTACATTACAAGAATATTTGAAGCATTGTTATGATTTCCAAGAAAAATCTACTGATGCACCATTCGTGAAGCTTCAACTATGTTGTGCTCACTTCTTGAAGATGGTGTGCTCAGATATAGATAGAATATCGAAAAACCAAATCTAGAGAAGTTATTCAGAGTTGCTGTAGCAGCAGCCATTCAAATTTCTGAAAACTCTTCTGAAAACTCTCGTTCTTCCAGTGCAGCAATCAACGAATGCACAATAGTAATAGAAGAAATTTCAACTAGATTCTCTGTTAATTGAGAAAAAATAGAATAGCCGCAAGAAGAATTAAATTAAAAGGGAAATTCTGAAGATGAAGCCAAAAGTATACTGCAATCCAGTCCACTCTTCATACGGTATACATCGCTTGTTGAAAATATTGTATTGGATAATTATATGTGTAAAGAAAAACAAGCCGCCATACCAACTGAGCATATCGACATATTAGTGTTCTGTGATATCGACCGAGCAGCAGAATATGAAATATCACCACCAACTATAGAAAAAGTCTTATTGAGTAAACTGTTGGAAGAAATTTAGAAAGCACTGACGTGAGGTCAGATTGCTTTGGCGCTCTTGTTGAGCTACTTGCGAGTAAATATTCAAACCATAACAAATCTAAAAGCACTCTAATCAGGTGAACAATAGTTTTTTC
>JARTUT010000051.1:0-184394 GCA_030674115.1 Micraspis discolor
GTTACCAGAACTCTGTGAGGACACATGTCTCTCTGATCAGAATTCTGACACTACTGAAGGTGACAGTGATTTTGAAACGATGTCATCAATTCCCCAATGTTTCAACCAAGATGAGTTAAATGACCTCACTAGAGATCTCAACCTGTCGAAAAAAGCTTCTGAATTACTAGCTTCCAGGTTGAAGGAAAAATATTTACTTGAACCAGGAACGAAAATTACATTTTGTCGCACAATGCAGTAAGATCTGCTACCTTTTTTCTCTGAAGAACAAAATCTTGTATTCTGCCATGCTATTAGAGAACTCCTGGTAAAAATGGGTCTACCTGAACATTTTCCGGATGATTGTCGCCTATTTATTGACAGCTCAAAACGAAGTTTTCTTCTACATAATGGGAAGAAATATGGCTCAATTGCTCACTCAACGAAAATGAAAGAGCAATATGACAACATAGCTTTGGTTTTGAAACAAATAAAGTATCATGAACACCAATGGGTGATTTGTGTAGACTTAAAAATGGTAAACTTTGTCCTTGGACAGCAGTAGCCACACCAAGTATCCTTGTTTCTTGTGCCTCTGGGATAGAAGAGACAAAACGCAACACTGGGTTAGAAAAAAGTGGCCTAGAAGAGAAAACATGGATGTTGGGGGAAAGAATACCATTAATGATCCTTGAGTTCCGCGAGAGAAAATCATGTTTCCACCCCTGCATATCAAGCTGGGTCTAATGGTTTGTGAAGGCTCTTGATAAAAAAGGATCATGCTTTGCATATATAGGGAAAAAATGCCTCAGCTGAGTAAGGAAAAAATAAAAGCAGGAATATTTGATGGCCCACAAATAAGACAGCTGGTTAAAGACCCTGACTTCATAAATTCAATGATTGAGATTGAACAAAATGCCTGGAATTCATTTGTTTCAGTTGTCCAAAATTTTCTGGGTAAACACAAAGCTGAGAACTATGTTGAATTAGTCAATGAGATGCTGAATAATTTCAGATCACTTCGGTGTAACATGAGCATTAAGGTGCAATATTATACACAGCCACTTAGACAGTTTTCCTGATAATTTAGGCGACATTAGTGAGGAGGAAGGTGAAAGATTTCACCAAGATATCAAATGTATGGAGGATCGCTATCAAGGAAGATGGGATACTCACATGATGGCAGATTACTGTTGGTCTTTAAAACGGAATTGTTGTAAAATACATTCAAGAATGTCACGCAAAAGAAGTTTCCGAAATGTTTAGTGAGTAATTGGATTAAATGATGACTTTTTCTGTTTTCTATAGTATATAATGAATAAAATCTGTAATATCTGTGTAATATAATAAAAATTCCTTTATTAATTTGTTTCTTCAAACCATGGTTCTTCTTTTAGAATAGTGTAATGTATAATTCACAAAAATGTTGATATCTTAAAAATTCGAGCTGACAGGCAAAAACTAATAGCATATTTGAATTCAGGGCATCAAATTCATATGAAATCACCTCCAAAATCTTCAACCACTTCAAACCACTGTTGACCAGTGTAATTGAAGATGATGTATTTCATCTTCGTTGAGTTAAAAAATGTTCAATTTTATTTATTGTATTCAAAAACGTTTGCTGTGAGCAATAGGTAAAATTTTGTTCATTGGAGAAAAATCTAGAAAACACCGACGTGAGGTCAGATGGCTTTGGCACACTTGTTGAGGAACTTGCTAGTAAATATTCGAACAATAACAAATCTATAAGCACTTTGTTCAGATGAACGAGAGTCTTTTTCCATACTCTGGAACAATGTGATACAAATACAAACACCATGAGGAATGAACAAACCTATATTTCAAATCAAAGATAACTTTTCATATTTTTTGTTCGAAGCTGTCCTTCTCCTAAAACCTACGTCGGAGCTTTTCGGTGTATTTTTTAAAAATCTCCGGTTTTGCTAGAAATTACTTCAAACTCATGTTTTTTTTTTACCTAGGCTATCCTGAATAGTTGCTTTAAACAATGAAGTAATAACTTCACCGAGAACTAGAACAAAATCCTTCAAAAAATGTCTAACTTGTTGTATTGTATGCCAAAGTTGAAACGTTAACTTAAGTTTGACTTACTGCTGTGAAAAAAAATTATATCAGACTGAATTGACAAATAATCTTAAAAACTTGTCTCTTTCATGCCATTTTTAAAATGATACAACACAACCAATTTTTGTTAATCAGAACCCTAGAAATTCTAATTTTGTCACGAGAAATGTGAAAATGAGAATCATCAGATAAAATGGAATGATACATGTATACATCCTAATACAAAAACCTACAAGAAGAAAAATCAAAGAGAGACAATATTTGTGAAAATCGCTTTTAATCCCATACGTGCACCATCAATTGAGTTGCCGGAAATTTGGAGGACGATTGATCGAAGTAACTTGAAGTCCACAGATAAGTTAAAATTTGTTTCAGAAGCCTTGAAAACGATAGGTAGAAAGAACAATAATAAACGGTGGATATTACCTAAATAATAATTCTAAACAATTGTTTTGCCGATTCCTGACTCTTTTAGACTTTTATTCAAAAATACAATATAATGTAGACACATGTTGGCAAGTACCATCTTCTTTCGTTTTCTGATCTGTTACATGCCTATTTAACCGTTAAACCGTTTTTTCCTTCATTATACCACTGCATTAGATGATTTCCATCTATTATAATGACATGATGCATAGTAAGGTATAGCGCCTAAACCAATCAACCGATTTGCATCAAATTTTTTTAAATTAACGGTAGGCATCGAAACTGATGCAGAAAAATAATAACAAGTGCCAAACATCAATAATTTCTCTGAAAAACACAAAAAACTTAGAAATTAAGGGTGTTTGGCATGTTTTCGCTGTAGATGGCGCCACCGCTCAACAAATTTCTACTGATATGGGCTTTAATTTCTTCTTCTTGCACTCCAAGTCACCATTACCGTCATATAACTCATTAAAAACATCTGTAAATTAATTAATTAACTTTATTTGTATTTAAATTATAACATGTGACTTATAAATCATATGGTAACATTGCTAGAATAGGATAAACACTTTATTTCAGTTGTTTTATATAGGCTTTCAATTCACAAGGGTGAAGTGAATTTTTGTGATAAAATAATTTGTGAATTTGCAATAGTTAAAAATTTCAAATTTTGTTATTTGAATAAAATTACATTAAAAGAAAGTTGAACTGTGAGGGCGAGTTGAAAAAGATTCAAGAGTACTACCTGAGTTGGTCAGAAAGTGAGCATTTGAATAATTTTATAACAATTTATATTTTATATAACGTGCTAGAAAATATAAGATGGAAACTGCGATTTTGAAAAAGTTTCATTTTAAAAGTAATTGTCAAACTTAATAACGTTTAATAATTATAATAAACATCTATAATTTCTCTAAAAAACACAAAACACTTAAAAATTAAGGGTGTTTGGCATGTTTTCGCTGTAGATGGCGCCACCGCTCAACAAATCAAAATTGACTTCCACCCATGCTTCTGCAATTTCAGCTTTCAAACTTAATAACGTTTAATAATTATAATTTCAGCTTTGACTTTCAAAGAGGAAAGACGTGTTTTGACGAGCTTGATTTTAAGTTTGATTTTAAGCTTATTTTAATTTCCAAACCTACCGTGTAAGTTAATTAGGAAAATTATAATTAAAAAAGATATTGAAAACCCAAATTTGGATGGTTATTCTCCATTTTTGGGTAAAAATTGAAAACGGGTCACGTTCGATTTTTCAATTTTGAGTTAGGTCCAGTGTAAAATTTTAAAATTTTAATTTACAATGGAGACACGACGACGAGGCAGACCAGTGGGTTCTCGAAACGCTACCCGCACAACCCGAACTGAAAGAAACCGACGCCGCGTTCATAACAATAATTACGCAATGCGATCAGTATTTGTAGCGAGAAGGGCTCCGGTTGAAGACGACATTCTCGCGAAATGAGCGAATCGTGTCAATGTTGCAATGCTCTGCATTTTAGGGGTGAAAAAGGGCGAGATGGATTCAGCCAGTGCTGCCAGAAAGGCAAAGTTGTAATGAGCGAGCAGATGCAATCGAAAGAAGTACCAGCTTTGCTCAGAGAACTTTACACAGGAACAGATGAAGAATCGAAGAATTTCCAAAACAATATAGCCGGTATAACAGTGCCTTTGCGTTTGCTTCCTAAAAAGTTAGCTTAAGAGAATTTGCATCAACTGGCCCTTATTCAGATCTTATCTATCTATCTCCCTTTCTTTTTTGCGCGTTCCACGTTTTCTTTCTGCAGTTGCTTCAATTGCCTCTGCTCTTCTTCTTTTTGTTTCTTTTTCAGAAAGTTGTTTTGAAATCGCCGCTGTTGGCGTTTCAGTTGGGCGTCGGAAAGTTTTTTGGGCATTTTTGTAAACACGTCTTCACTCGATGAAAGCTAGACACAAAATGACATGAACAGCTGCTTATAGGGGGGGGCATTTGCTAATAACGACCGCGCGCTTCCTTACTTGCGCCCGTGGCGACACGGGCTTTTCCACTAGTTTATAATGATCCCTCTTACCTTCTAGTCCCGACTTGTCCGTGTGTATCTCCACAAGCTTTTCCAGCTTCGAAAATTAAGGCCAATCCAAAATCTGCGATGCAAGCCGTCAAATCACTCTTCAATAAGACATTTTTGCTCTTGAAGTCCCTGTGCGCCACTGCCGGTTTCATGGGCTCGCCTGCCGATTTGCCAGGAATTACTTCGTGCAAATGCATCAGTCCTGAAAACAATAGTTGCAATAATTTTCTTAAATGAAGATATTAATGACATTTTAACATCCTAGGAAATCTATCCAAATACAGAGTGCCACTGGCAGAGGCTAATCGGCCAACAAGAGTGAATCAGTGCGAATTCGCAAATCTACCGAATAGGCTTGCTAGTAAAACATAATTTAGTTTTATAATCAATAATGTGAAATTATTATTTGGGCCATAATCACCATCTCTTATTGTTTTTGCTGTCAAGGTTTCGACAGACATCTGTTGTTGTTTTCAAGGCAAAAAATTAACTTTTAAAAAGTTAGAATTTTTCAATTTTCTTTAATCAAGATTGACAGAACTCTGAAAACTAGTTGATTTTTTTATTTCGTGGGTATGGAATCTTTTTTTTTTTTTTAAGCGACGTTTCGCAACTATATTTGGTGCATCTTCAAAGCTTTCGGAAGTGGGAAACGTTTATTGAATTTAAATTAGAGTTTTTGAATTTTTGTTCAACAAATAAAGTCGCGAAACGTCGCTTGATGGACAGCCTTGACGTCTTCTTTAAAAGATTCCATAACAGCGAAATAAAGAAATCATTTATTTACAAGGAATACGAAAGAATTGAATTGAATCTGAAAACTAGATCCAATTTGTACTTATCTATGGTTGAAAGACTTCAAGTTACTTCGACCAATTGGCCTCGAAACTTCCGGCAACTCAATTGATGGTGCTGGGATTGAAAGCGATATTCATAAATGTTGTCTCCTGATTGTTCTTCTTGTAGGTTTCTTTTATTTGGATATGATAGATGTCACATTCCATTTTATCTGTTGATTCTCATTTCCAACATGTTGGACCAACTTAGATCTATCGGTCTCTAACACTTATAAAGCTTCTGATGTTCTTTTATTCTTACTTTCAAGGGACGTTTTGTTTTCCGATAAAGATTTTCCGCATTCGCATTATATCTTATACACAGCCCCTGTGATTATTACTTGAAGATCACTCTTGAAGAAAGAAGTCCCTCAAACATTTTCAAGTTTATTTCTGTACACACAACAATAATTATGCGGGGAGTGAGGGTTTTCTTTTTACTGGGGTTTTTTCCGAGGCTTTTATGTCATACACCGAATTGTATGTCCCCCCGTCACAAACCCCAGCTAACATTTGATTGTAAGCCAATAGTTAAAAACAATATACAGGGTGTTCGGCACATGGACCGTCAAATTTTTTTGGGGCGTTGGTAGGGTCATTTGCTACCTTTTCAGTCTTGGAACCTGGGTCCTTAGTATTACGGTTACGGAGGTATGATTTTTTTATTAGGTTTTTATAAATTACCCAAAATGTACCCTTCGAAGCCCCATAACTTTTTTTGCCTGGGCTTTCACATGCATTTTTTTATCGTATTAAGTCTATATGAGTGTGTGTTTGAAAAAAAAAAACGTATTTATTGTTACAGATAACACCACAAAATTAACACGAGGGCCTTTTATTAAAAAAAAAATATGAAAGTATGAAAACATCTCCACACCTATTGAAATTTTAAAAAAAGTTACAGCTATTACAAACTTAATTTTATTTTAAAATGTTCTTTGGTTTATAACGTTGCTAACCATATGCTATTTGCGTAAGTCAATAAAAAAAATAATGCTGCAAATAAGGTTTTAGTCAGAAGAGTGAAGAAAATCGCACCTAAATAAAAGTACGGATTTCGACACAACACAGCGAGCAAGGAAATTTTACCTGCCCGTTTTAGACGCGTGTGAATTATTAATACTATTTCTGTCCTTAGGTTGGATTGGGTTAGTAGCCGCTGACTTGACCCTACCGTCATTCGAGATTTAACTGTCTCTGCTGTTGAAAGTGTCTGTGCCGCGTTGTTCAGTTTTTTGAATTTGTATTATTTTGTTTTTGTTACTTTTGTCGGCTTTTTGCTACTTTTGTTTTAATTTTGGTTGTTGATATGCCTAATTTCACCAACGCTGAGTATGCTGATATGATGATGGCATATGGCAAGGCCGATGGTGTTGCTTGTGCAGCTCAAAGGATTTATCAAGCCAAATTTCCTGATCGAAGATTATCCCACCACGAAACATTCTCGACGACTTATCGACGATTAAGAGGGACTGGAAACTTAAATTTTCAAGAGCCTCGGGTCAATGTGAGGCAACATGTAGCAGTTGACGATCAAATACTTCAAGCCTTTGAAGAAGATCCAACTACAAGCATTCGTGTCGTTGCTCAAATACTCAACTTAACGATTTGGAAAGTTTGGTCAGTACTTCGTGATGAAAATCAACACGCTTTTCATTACACCCCGGTACAAGGTAAATGAATTTTTTTATTGATAAATTTGTCCTTTTGACTACGAAAAAATTGTTACAGACTAATGAATTTTATTAATTGTTACAGGTCTTCATGAAGGCAATCCTGCCAGACGGTTGGAATTCTGTAGATTTTTGCTGCACACAGATGTCGATGACAACTTGTTTCTAAAACGAATTTTGTGGACAGACGAATCCTGTTTTAACCGAGAAGGAATAACAAATCTGCACAATTTACATCACTAGCCACCTAAAGATGAGAATCCTCACGTGAAAAGGCAAATGAGTTTTCACAAAAATTTAGTGTTAACGTTTGGGCTGGTGTGATAGGAAGACATCTCATCGGGCCACACTATTTACCGGCTCGACTAAGTGGGCCTGCTTATTTGCATTTTTTGCAGAATGCTCTGCCGGAGCTACTAGCCGATGTTCCGGCTAGTAGCCGATTATGTTCCAACATGACGGTTGCCCGGCACATTTCCTGAGAGAAGTTCGAGATCACCTCGACAACTCTTTTCCAAATTCATGGATAGGCAGAGCCGGCCCCATCCCTTGGCCCGCAAGATCTCCAGAACTAACACCTTTAGTTTACCATGTCTGGGGTAGAGCCAAAGAATTGGTTTATTTCACAGAGGTACCTTGTTACGTGTAAATCACGACACAATTAAAGTTATTCAGGCTCGCGGCTTAACTCTATGTGGAGAAGGGGTGGGTTCCTTGGAAATAGGGGCGCCAGATAGTTTAAACTCACTTCTGAAATTGTAGCTTTCACTTGTAATTAAAAAACTAACAAAATTTAAAATTGTTGATGAATGAAAGTAACTTTAAAATAAGATCTTCGATATTTATTCAAAAGTTCACATAAATATATAATATTTATCAAGAAACTGACACTTTCAAATGAGGGGATGAAGGCCGGCTTTCATTTACAACCAAAATTCTACAGTTAATGAAAATAATGGTGTCAAATAATATACTAATGATATAATAATCCAAATATTATTATTCCTTACCGAATGGACGAAACAAGTCAGTTCAATGTTCACGATAGAGGGTTCAGTAATTTATAACAATTATAAGGGTTCTAAAGGTTTCGTAACGTAATAAATGGTGATGAAAATGAATGAAATAAAATTGTACTCATCCTGCCCCGGAGAGGTCTCGAAATCACACTCAAAGGATGGTTTCTCAAATACAGGAAATGGTTGTTCAAATTCTTGAAGTCGATGGGTGTTTCAGAATGTCAAAAGTAGTGGTTATAGCCAAATTTTCCAAAAGGTTATAATGAATATTGTTGCAAATCCTGCTTCTACCTCCTGTCACTGCTCTTGATCTTATGACTATGTTTGTTGATTGATTACTCGTTGACTATTTCGTTTTCTGTTCGTTGCACATACCAAATCTCCAAAATAAGTAAATATACTCGTAAAGGTATAGATAATATGAATAACTTAGGATGATGGTCGGTTGTTTCGATTCTTCTTTCGTAGTGAAGTAAATCCCGTATGAAAAGGAAATTCTGTCTGACTTCCAAAAATCCAATAAATCCAATAATAAGTCGACAGAAATATGATGAAATAAATGTCCAAAGTATCCGAATATAATCGTGCGAATATAATTTCACAAATTTGAACGTTGAATTTCAAACTCACTCTCAGAAGAAAAACTATATTGTAATGTGAGATCTCGAACTCATGTGTCACTCGGAAGCAAAGATAACCGTTTTTTTTTGTTTATTTGGCTGAAGCTGTTTGATTAATTGCCTACCTTCAATTGATTCAGGCGCATTCATTTACCGCGAAGATTTAAAATTATTAAACGTCACAACCTACAAGAGAGGTGTTGATTGAACGCATAAACGCGGCATTTGTGGTAATGAAAGAAGAAATGTTGCTAGCCACCACAACGGTCGAAATCAGAAAAAGGTGTCGGGCGTGCATTCGGAGTAGAGGAGAACAATTCGAACAGAATTTACGTTAAAGAATCGTGTTATTTTACTTTGTAAATAAACAATCATACAAAAACTGTATTTTACTAAAATCTGTCCTTACTTTGCTATTTTATCTAAAACACTATTTGTAGTATTTTTTTATTTATTGACTAAAGTAAATAGCATACTTTTAGAACCGCGATAAACCAAAGAACTTTTAAAAATAAAATTAAGTTCGCAATAACTGCAACTTTTTTTTTAATTTCTTTTAGAAGTAGAGATGTTTTCATACTTTCATATATTTTTTTTTTTGATAAAAGGCCCCCGTGTTAATTTTGTGGTGCTATCTGTAACAATAAATACGTTTTTTTTCAAACACACACTCATGTAGATATGTAAAAGCCCACGCAAAAAAAGTTACGGGACTTCGAAGGGTACATTTTGGGTAATTTAGAAAAAACTAATAAAAAAATCATACCTTCGTAACCGTAATACTAAGGACCCAGGGAGATATTTGGCAACCTATTATATATATCTCATACTGTAGCATTCTTTCGTTGAAAATACCAGAATACTTACAAAAGTTTATAGTGCCCTCCTTTCTCGTTAAGAAGAACACTTGCCCCAACTCAGTCGGATTGGGGGTGGATTCTTTTCTTGAGTGGCTAGGTATAATAAACAAATAAGCACGAAATATGCAATCAGGCAATGCCTTATATTATCTTACCAGGATAACAAAATAATAATTAGAGTGAACAAATCACAATAGAAAAACGTAATGTGCAAAAATATGGCCTACGGAGTTCGAACCCAGATATATTACAATTATAAATTAATTAAATCTTATGAATATGCGACGGGAACTTCATCATAATCATTGTCCATTCAATCATAAATAATGAGAGAAATATAATAGCGCCTTTTCAGTGTTCACAAGGATCAAAGTTACAATATTTTTGAGATAAACAATAAATGGGTTGATACTCAGCATGGGGTAGAATGTTGCTGTGATTTGGTCTTAAACTCCTGGCAAGAGTAAAGTTGCTCCAAAGTTGAAAGGAGAAGATGGCATGGAAGAGACCAGCAAAGAGAGATGGTTCCCTTGACGGTAAAGCCTATTAAGTTAATATAAAAAAATCAATTCGTGATGATACGGAATTAAAATACTGACCTCGGTTGTTGTGTGGCTTTTTTTTTGTCTGTTAATGATCGATTGCTCTTATCCCGGATTCCGGAAAATTATTATCAATCCAGATAATAAAATTTCAAGCACCTTGTAGGTAAATGTTATATCCCAAAATTTTGGATTACAATTTGTGGAAACTTCAATATCAAAAAATAACAATACAAATTGCCTTTCTTCATTCGCCTACGCATTAACTCTTACTGAAAATATCATATGTCTTTGAATTCCGATATAAACGCCGGTACATATTTCTTAGATGCGCCGTCTGTCGATTCCGTGATTTCCACATCGGGATGATGGAATGAAATCGGGTGTTATCTCTCGCGTATTATATTATATAGGGCATACACAAAAATTAAACTGCAACAATACATGAAATTCTTTGTTCTTTAATTTACATTACAAGATTTAATTCTTGTTAAATAAGCCCTTATGGTATCTTGAAAGCGGTTCTTATGTCGAATTTATTTCCAATTTTTTGATAAAACTTTCACATAAGGAATGACGCTTTTAAAAGCTTTTCTAATATCTGCTGGTGGTCTATCATTATGGGATTCAAGTTGATTTTCTATTATTTGTTTGACTCTTTTTAATATCTTTTTGGGATAGCCTTTACTCATGATTGTTTTTGTGGTGTTTTTCATTTCCTCATTTTTATTTTGTTGGGTAGAGCATTTAGTTGATGCTTTACTATGCAAAAATTTCGCCACCCACAGTTCAGTGCTTACTCTATGCTTGGAATTGAAATGTAGATATTGACCTGTGTTTGCTTTTTTTTCAGTTTGGCTCTTGGGATTCCATTCTGTTTATGAAAAAGTACATCTAGAAATGGAAGTTGTTCATATTTCTAGATCTCCATTGTGAATTTAATAGATTCTTCTCGATTGTTAATATGTTCCAGGAATCTATAGTCTTCATTTCATGTTGCCAAATGATGAAATGATGAAAGCATCATCTACATATATCTTACATAATTTGGATTCTAGTCGAGATCTTTGCTCGAAATTCTCCATACAGGGTGAAACATTGACTACTTGTGGTATACAAAATTCGAGTTTTTCCATAACGTAATAAAAAATTTCGTTCATTATTAAGTTGGCAAAAGTTGGACTCGTTGAAGCACCCATGGCTGTGCCATAGAGTTGTCTATAAAACTTATCCTCATAGGTAAAGTATCCACCCTCAAAACATAGATCGACTAGTCCTAAGAATTTTTCTCTATTTAGGTGTGTATGGCAGCTAATAAAATTCCACTTTTTAATGACATTAACTACAAACTCTGTAGGGATATTTGTGAACATTTACATAATAATATTTACATAATATCTTGAATTCTGTCTTATCCACTTCCATCTTTAGTTTGAAGGATTCTTTTTCATTGATTACAGTTTTATCTGATATAACCGTTCCACCGGGTTACATACTTATTTCGTTAGATGTCGTTTCGCTGTTTACAAATATCCCTAGAGAACTTATAGTTAATGTCATTAAAAAAAGGTGGAATTTTATTAGCTGCCATACACACCTAAATAGAGAAAAATTCTTAGGACTACTCGATCTATGTTTTGAGAGTGCATACTTTACCTATGAGGATAAGTTTTATAGACAACTCTATGGCACAGCCATGGGTGCTCCAACGAGTCCAACTTTTGCCAACTTAATAATGAACGAAATTTTTTATTACGTTATGGAAAAACTAGAATTTTGTGTACCACTCATTAAATTTTATGTAGATGATACATTACTGCTAGTACCATATGATAAGGTACAATCTATATTAGATACTTCTAACTCCTATCATCACCGGATACAATTCACGTTGGAAGTAGAAAAAGATAACAGCTTACCCTTTTTAGATTTACTAATAATTAGAGATAACTCTCGAATTATAACAGATTGGTACACAAAACCAATAAGCACCAATAGATACACTAATTTTTACAGCAACCACAGCATACAACAGAAAATTAATATAATGAGCAACTTGATAAAAAATTGGTTGCCTGTAAAGTCGGTATACGGGCGAAAGTTTTACGTGACAACGACTTTGAGTGATAAAATAATTTTAATGTGAATATTCATTCGTACGCGTTTACCTTTGCTCTCTCGCTCTCTCTCGCTCTGTCTCTCTCGCTCTTAGGCGGGCTAACTGTGCTCGAGTGGAAGGGACGCGTGCCTTTCACTTTTTATGTCTGTCTCTCTCGCTCTTAGGCGGGCTAACCATGCCCGAGTGGAAGGGACGCGTGCCTCTCACTCGCTCTCATTGTGAGCGCATAACGTGAGCGGAGCGTAACGCAGTTTCTTGAAGTGTCACCCGGCAAACCAATTTATAAGACGTTGTCACGTCAAAAAAGATTCTTGAAACTAAGCAACAAAAAATTCCATGGAAAGAACATGAACAAAGTCAGAGAAATTCTAAAACAAAATTACTATCCTTCATATTTGATAAATAGAGTAATAACAAAACATACCTCCAATGTTATTGACCAGATAGTTAGTACACATCGGTTACCTCCTACTTTAAGTTTCCATTCCTGCCCGGCATTTCACACAGAATAAGTGGTATAGTCAAGGAATTAGATGTTAAGTGTGCATTTTACAACTTGCTCACTACAAAAAAGTTGTTCACTAATTTAAAATCTAGAACACCTAATGATTTAGAGTCTGGAGTGGTATATAAGATACCTTGCACCAACTGTGACAAGTGTTACATTGACCAAACAAGACAATATTTAAGAGATAGAATCAAACAACATAAAAACGACAGTGAGAATGTTGCTAATTTCGAAAAAACAGCATTAACTCTACACCAGTTCAACACTGGACATAAATTTGATTTTGGATGTGTTCAGATTTTGGATAGGGAAGAAATTGGGTATAGACGAAATGTCAGCGAAATGATTCATATTAAAAAAATAACACTGTAAATCACAGAACAGATATAAAAAATCTCAGTATAATTTATAATAATATATTAAGAAAATAAGATTACTGGCCATGTTATGTTGGACTAAGTCCATGTAGGTAAGGAGTTAAGATTAGATGTCATAACCATGTTTGTTAATGTCATGTTTGCGTAACCTATATATGGAAGAAGACCAATGTGCTTGCCTACTCTTAGACGAAATACTTTTATGTATAATAGACTTTTTTCTTACTTTTATAATCTGACGAAATTGCTTCTGCAGTAACTAGGAAACATATTTTTAAGAGTTTTCACCATATGTTTTATACTGATATATTTTTAGCACTGAGGAAGAAACAATTTGTTTCGAAACGTTGGCGTTTGTTACAAATCGAACAATTTAATAATAAACGAGTGTCCAGGAATCCCGATGAATTTCATTTGCTATACTATTACAATGGATGATAACCAGACAATACATAGCAATAGTGTTGATTCGATGATCTAAAGAATTGGAAAGACTCATAGAATTGGAAAAGTTACCATTAGATATGGAGTATTTTCTTGTAAAATGTTCAAATAAATGGAGAATAAAATCCAGGAATTCAAATAGTTTCACCTATACTCTGCTGGAAAATCGCTTACCATGGCATTCGGAATGTTTTTCAGCTGGAACAATGGTTTGGATGTAAAGTAATATGACATTCCGAAGAGCAATAAAAATGTGTTTCATCATAAATATTCCACTTTGGAGCCTTAAAGAACATCAAGGTGCATCAAGAAGTATGTCTCTACAATTTTATGGAATGTAATAATGCTAAAGCTGAAATTTATGTGCAATCTCAAAAGGAATCTAGTAGTAGCTGAGCCCAATTTAAAATCTTAAATCGCTTGTAGCATCCTAGGTTTTTTCAATACAAAAAAATCGTAGTCTCATTTCACCCTATGTTGAGACGCCACTGGGCCTCACGTACCTCGAAGGAGAGTTCATGGTCAAACAAATCCTATGGTTAGAATCGGAGAAAGGAAAGAAGAACGTGCCGCACTGTCAAGTGCCCGCGTCGATCTGCGCGAGTGCGTGAAACATACTTTGTCTATGTGCAAGATGGTGGAATCATTATCGGTGGAGTTGTGAGAGAAGTAACAGAGACCCAAAAAAGTGTTAGTGCCTTTGTGTGAGTTCGAAAACGGAGCCATCTTATGTTGAGTGACTCTAGAATATATTTGGCAAATATACTTGAGGTTATTTTAGATGTTATTAGATGAATAGCATTGGGAACTCGATTGGTTTAGTGCATTTATTATTTTCCTATTGTGTTTGTAAATTAATACTGTTATTATGCAATATTATTAGGTTTCATGGTGTATTAGGTGATGTTTAGGCCGTTGTTATTGATTCGGATTTCTTTGTGAATGTAATGCTTTGTTGTTTTGGATAACCCTACTTTCTTTGTGAATGTAATGCTTTGTTTATTTGGATAACCCGGCTTTCTTGTGCATGTAATGCTTTGTACAAGTTGTATTACACTGCTTGTTACCTGAGACATTAATTATATTGCCTAGCCAGGTAGTTGCACCAATTCAGACTACAAATCTTGGAGTTCGCATGTCAACTATAACAAAGAGAGCCTTCAGCTTACCGCAAAATCTACGTAATTGTACCCAAAGCAATTATATTCATCGTACTCTATTTTGCAGCATAAATGGCCAAGGCCTTTATGGGCCAGGATATGTGGTTGAACTCCAGGAACGTATGATAACGTCTGAGATCATCGACTAGTAGTGTTACTAGAATGTTTGATACAAAGTAGTGGACGTAACCTTTTGAATGTATCATCATAATGTTGTATGGAGCGGTGAGAAAGCTTTTGTTCAATTACTTCTGTTTTCTCGCTACCATTATGTGTATTTCTTATTGTTGATTATGTTTATTTCTTACTGTTGATTATGCATGGTTCTTAATATCATGTTGTGCTCATGTTCCTTACAGTTATTCTGATTCTATTCACTTATCTCAACTTTCTGTCATATTTTTCAGAGCCGCCGCTGGAACTACATGACCTTCCCCGTGTTCCCAATTCCTTAGCTCATACAATATTATAGTTATGGCTCACATACCCTGGGGCCGTGACCATGACGATTGTATTATTGAAGTTTATATATTTTCCATGATTATTACTTCTTGTTGTATCATTGAAGTTGCCATATTTACAATGTTTATTATTCTCTTTGTATTATGGAAGTTGTTCTGATTATTATGATTACTATCTGTTTAGTATTGTTATAGTTCTCTCAGACCTGTTATACTTGCCTTTGCTAGCTGTTAATGATTGACTATTTAGTTTTAAACAAGTGTCCTAACATCACCTAACATGAGGGGTTTTCTGCCTAAGGCTTTCCCCTATATTTTTTAAGACCCTTAATAAATATCTTATTGTTTGGGTCTAACCATTGTGTTTTATTTACCATCTTTGTTTCCCAATTATTTTCACTGATCTCAATTATCACGAACTTATATTATTACGTAAACATAACGTAGAGTCCTACCCTTGCTAGACGATCACATTAAATGGCCAAGTCTTTGTATCCGGAGTCATTCAGACTCCAGTGTCGTAGTTAGTTTTGAAAATGATATTTGTCATTCTTTTCGAAAGAAAAAGTGGCAAATGTTACACCCTTATAACTTTGCAACAAGGCAGAATTGGAAAAAGTGGTATAGGAATAAAGTGTTTTTTTTTTATTCAAGAATCAGTAGTTGAAATTAACGCAGTGATCAAAGACTCGCCCTATATGAATCAGATCAAATAGGATACAGTGGTCAACCCATTGCCATTACAAATTATTGTTCTATGCAGTTTTTTGTATTTTTAACCAAATGTAGAATGATTTCTTAAAGGAAATATAATTTTCAGAAGAATTTTAGCCAATTATTGACATGGTGAATTCCTAGAACTTACGAAGGGTCGCAAAGGAATAGGTAGTCATTTTTTGTATTTTTGGTAGACCATTATAGATGTGGAGGTTTGCTGAAGTGTGGTGTAAGCTCGATCTAATGTATGTATCAGGAAATTCGTTTCTATATTTATATGAGATATAAATTCTTCTTTTTAACTGTGGAGCTAGGATATTTCTTCAGTATATTATATTTTCCTATGTCTAATATTTCAATTTTCTGTTATAAGCATGAATATCATTTATGACAGTAGCATTTCCTTAGTCTGTTGGAAGTATTTTGATGAAAGTATCTGATTTAAGGTAATTCTGTCAATCTTGGCACTTTTTAAAAACTTTTTTAAAGCTGGTTTTTTCCTTGAAAACGCCAAAAAATGCCTGCCGAAACGTTGGCAGCCAGGGCAATAAGAGATTGTGGTTATTGCCAAAATAATAATTCTACACGAGTTCCATCATGAAAGATTCCTCATTATCAATTGCTAATATTGAAAAAACTAAAAGTCATTCTCTTCCACTTACCTCTTGCCATCGACCCAGCAATTTTAGAAAGTTGGGGCCACGTCAAAGTGTGCGCTTTTAAAAAGTCGCATAAAGATCCTCTTTCATGATATGCAGTCAAAAGCCAGAATTCTGTATGCAGATTGTCACCATGTCTTTCCACTCCTATGTAATTCAATATGTTCGGATGGTTCATATTGGGCAACTTGAAGATCTCCTGCTCCGATAACCAAGACTGCTTATCCTGTTTTGAAAAAAATTCCATATAAAAACTAAAAACAAACCATGAATTTTTGGAATTTTTTTTTCAACATACAATATTTATTATTGGATTTTTAACACTTAGAATTTCTTGACTTCTGATATTTTTCGATTGCATTTTGATACTTTTATTGAGTGTATCAAGTTGGGTCTATTTGGAATCAGAACAATGTGGTTATAATATTTTTCATGGGGGTCATATAAATATTGAAGAGTGTCTTCTAGATGCATTGTCGTTTAGAAGAGCCTAGAATTCAGAAAAAAATGAAGTTGAAAACATAAACCAAGGTTCAGAACCAAAGAAAACAGAAAGATAGATCCAACCAAAAACATTCTGTAAAAAAACTATTCAAGTCTCGATGGAGCCGGTGGTTCATCTCTAAAAAGTAATGAAATCTAGACCAAGTCGTGCCAAGTCTAAGGTTCCGTACTGCGATTTCTTTATTATTGTAGTTAATGTTGTGTGATTTGGCCGTTGAACCGCTACCCATTCAAGATGGAATATTGCCACGAGGCAAAAGTTGATTAAAAAAACAGCGGCTCTGACGACAAATTCGTGCAATGGTGTCTTGCACCTTCGTGTACCCTTCAACGGCCAAGTCACACAACATTAACTATAATAATAAAGAAATCGCAGTAAAGAACCTTAGACTTGGCACGACTTTGTCTAGATTTCATTACGTTTCAGATGAACAAGTGGCTCCATCTAGACTTGGCTAGTTTTTACTGAATGTTTTTGGTTGGATTTTACTTCTTTTTCTAGAAACTTGGGCATATCGATTTATCATATCATTTTTTAGGAGAAGTTTTGTTATTCTTACAAATCTTCCATTTTTTTCCGGTTTTGATTCTCATACAGTAGCAATAGTTTTTCGTATTGCCTATTCGCGTTTATTATTTATTCTTTTAGGCGGTTTAAACTATTTGAATACATGTCAATATCTAATAGTTTGGTTAGGCTCTTGTGGTTTTTAACCAGGATCATCAGATACTCCAGATCTTCGATTATCCTAGATTTTATAGGTTTCCCTTTATGTGGCCATTAAACTCTGACTCTGTATCAAATTTCAGTTCTATTTTGATGATCATGAGTGAGTGAGTGATTGTCATAAATGCGAAACCTTGCTTTCGCATAACTTGGGAACTAATAGCGTTTTCTGGTTCACCAGCACCTCAAACTGTACCGAGTGCAAGAAATAATTTCATGCACTTTTACAGGTTATCGGACGAATTAACATAAAGTCAAATTAAGCGGAAAACGAAATCGACACTGTGTACACCAGATTTCGAATCGATTTATGAATATTTTTCTCTTATTTCATTCTGCCTTTTGATTTTGGAGCTGAATGCATCTAGTTGAATGATTTTTTTTATTTATTTGTCGCTCTTTCAGCAAGATTGAGCTCCTTCGCAATACGCTTTGTTTGTTCGACATCTTGATTAAAGATTTCTATGTCAGTGGATTGGAGGAACCACTTCATTTTCAAATACTTAGTTAAGAATATTTCGAGAACTAATGCATAAAATAAAAAAAACAATTACTGTGCTGAAATCAGTATAAAAATACCTTTCAAATGAGGTATCACTCACCCCGTCTTCCCTATTCAAAATTTGGGGGTGAGGGTTGTAGTAGCAAGGGTTGAAGCGCTATGCGTCCGTAACCTACATCTTAAGTTGTCCCCCTCGAAAAAGAAATCGACCTGTCCGAGCTTTTCTATCGAAAAAATTTATTTCGTCTGTAATCTCGTCTGTTTCGTTTTCAAATGGCCACCTTGTATAGTAATACATACATATTAGCAATAGTTGTGTTTTATTTTTCCCCAATACCGTTCTAAGTGGGTCACGAAGGAGGAGTATGAAATTTACCGGGTCACAGTAGAACAAAGTGTGGGAAACGCTGAGCTAGAAAGCTGAAATTTTCATGGTATGTCGGAGGATTGAATATCTTGGACGAATTCGTTATTGGGCCAAATCCGTCCAATGATTCAGGAGTGTAAGCATCTGAAAATTACTTTTCTTTATAACTCCCTCAATATCAATCGGATCAAGTTGTAATTTGGAAGATTTTTGAATTATGTTGAAACAAATAGGCTAGCAGAATTTCTCGAAAAACGACACGCAAACAAATTTTTAAAAACTTCCAAAAGAATCTCACATATTTTCAAATTTCATTGTCGTAGATTCTTTCCATCTAGAGATATGATTTTGTTTCATTTACTTATGAGAAAAGAGAAATAACAAAAATTCGTCAGAATCTTTGATCGATGCTATCGCAGATACATATTCGATCGACATCGATCGGACTTATTAATCAGTGTCAGTTGGAGAAATTTGAAAGCAAAACCAAATGCTATATCCATTTGCTGAAATACTCTGTTCAACTTAAATTCATTGTAAACAGTAAGTATCAATAATATTGCAGCATGGCAAACGCAATTTCTTGATTCTCTACGAGATATCCCAAGTATTGGACGTTAGGCAACTATATCATCTCAGAGTTATACTTCAAGTTTACAATGAGAAAATCAAATTGGAACACCTTGATCATGCATATCCAACCAGAACAAAAAATACTTATTTCAAGACAACCAAAGCTAAAAAGACAATTGGGCAGAGGTCAAGTTGTTACCTTGCTCCAAGAATATATTCCTGCGTTCCAACAAACATCCAGGGAACTACAAACCAAAAGAGATTTAAGAGACTTGTTACTCAATGGCTTTTCTCAAAAGGGAGAGGTTTTATTGATGAGGCCATAAATATGTGACCAACTCGTTGAACTCCTGTAAAGTCCCAGACTTTATTGTCATATAGTTAAAATCCATTATCATGTTACTACATCCTTCGGCTTGTTACCTGATTTTTGTGTTTTTTCACTCATTTTAGGGAAAGAAAATTATTGTTTATTTGTTTGTATAGTAGGAACAATAGCTAAAGCCCAGTTTATACTTTCATCTGAAGTAACGTACAGGCAAGACGAACCTTATTCAAGGAACGTTCGAGCCTCTGCTACTAAAAGTTTATTTGTACGTAATGATACGTACGTATTGATGAAATAAATTATACATATACAGATATTTGATGTCAAAAAAATTTTATAGTATGCAAATAAACTATTATTATTACTAGCTGACCCGACAGACTTCGTCCTGTCAAAAAGATTTGTAATGTGGCAGTTTTTGTGCCTACGTATTTTAAAAAATTCTCCTGAACAGAACCGTCACCCTGGTGATAGGGCGTTGTGAATAAAAAATAATTAAATAAAACATATAAGGATTTAAAAGTAAGTAATCGCTTTATTGTTAATCATGTGAATCATAATTATTATTATTATCATTGTAGTGCTTTGTGGTATAAGATGTTTTTTGTTTGATTACCTGGCGCATAGATAAACAAATCTGATGGTTTTCCAACACAGGAACAGGCAACGTACAATTGACCATGTGAGAAACATGGGTTTTCTAGATTAATACCACAAACACTTAATGATTGCCCCTGGGACTTGTTTATAGTCATAGCAAAAGCAAGTCGCACTGGAAACTGTAGTCGTTTAAACTCAAATGGCACATCAGTCGGAATCATTGGGATGCGCGGTATGAGAACATCTTCTCCTTTATACTTTCCTTTGAGTATAGTTGCTTCTATCACATTGTTTAGTAATTTTTTTATCGCTAACCGTGTACCGTTGCAAAGACGCGGTTGGTTGATATTTCGCAACATTATAACCAATGATCCAACCTTTAATTGAAGATTGTGAGATGGCAATCCTGGTAAATCCAGCGAGTTTAAAAATTCCGGTGGATAGTTGATTACATCATCTTGATTAGTAGCCAAATCAACTGATTTATATATCCTCAATTCGCCTGTAATTTGTTCTTGAATTTTGAAATTTAATTCATTTACATCTATGTTTTTTGCAGCCTGTATAGCTCGTTCGCTCAACCAATCATGGTTTCTGTAATTTTGAGAAACATCTGGAAACACCTTCTGAATAAGTTCATCTTTTGATCGAGTTAACTGACAAAAACTTTGAGGAAAGTTAATGCAGCCAGTCTATAGGAAATTTGCCATTACCAATGTCAATGAGTTGTTTAGAGAATATGTTTCCAGATTGGTCATTTTGCAACTCGACACGCATATTCTTGCTTAAATGAAGTACTTTGACATGTTTCCACAAATTGGAGGACTTTAGACATGCATTGAGTTCATCAGCTGGCGTTAATCCTGGAATCACTGGCAATGTTTGACGAAAATCTCCTGCTAATAAAATCATTGCACCACCAAATCGGTTATTATTGCTCCGTAGATCTTTTAAGGTTCTGTCTAAAGCCTCCAAAGATTTTTTATGTGCCATCGTGTATTCATTCCAAACAATCAATTTACATTGCTGGAAAACCTTCGCCATTGCAAAGTTCTTCGAAACGTTGCAGGTTGGAGTTTCATTGCTTTGCATATTTAATGGCAATTTTAGTGCTGAATGGGCTGTTCGACCACCTTCAAGCAAAGTTGCTGCGATTCCCGACGAAGCGAGTGCAAGTGCAATTTTATTTTGTGAGTGAATTGTTGCTAATATTAATGAAATAAAAAAAGTTTTTCCTGAACCACCAGGTGCATCTAAGAAGTAAATCCCTCCAATTTCATCATTTGTTACTTTCATAAGAGTTTCAAATACATACTTCTGTTGTTCATTTAACAGTGGAAGATTTGTTGTAATTAATTCTTTCAAAGCGTTGAGATCATACAGTTTTTCTCGATGCAACTCTTGGTTAAAAGCGTCATGCATTGGACGATTGGGCGCGGTCAGGCCTAATTGAATTAATAGTTTCTTTGACATTATCAAGCACATGTCCTCAATTGAAATCAATGCTTCATTGTAAATTTCTTCACTGATTTGTATATTTAGATTTCCCATTCTACTCCGTATTTGATACAAAATCTCATCACACATATAATCTTTGTACTTGATCCACAAATCAATTGGGTTTGATGGGAAGCATGTAGATATGATTATAGAAAACAATGTTCGTATTTGATGAGCGTGTGATGATATTACAGCATCATTGAGAGTTTGATCCCAATGAGCGCCATTTTCAAGCAATTGCAAACGTTGACAGGCTTCTCTGTAGGATCCACACAATTCACCATCAACACTTCGTAACTGTTGGAATGATGCTGGGCCACGTACATCGACTAATAGCAGTCGTAAATAAAAACATTCGTAATTTAATATGAACTTTATACCATAGCAATAAAGCTCAAATTGAGTACATTTTAGTTACAAATCATTTGTATGGGAAAAAGAAAAGGGCTATTTTTAGGGTTTTTCCAGCAATAATTCTAATTTTTCTCGCCGTAAAAACCATCCTTGAACTTCAACGAACATTTTAAAAAAAGATTTGGCCAAATTGGTCCAGGCATTGTTGAGTTATGCGCTTACCAACACATTTTGCGATTCATTTTTATATTATAGATTATTGTAGTTGTACTGTTTCCTATGACTTTGATAACTTTTATAGGTAGAACTTCATTCATAACGGATTGTTTCCATATTTATCAACTTATGCTTGTAATATCGTATATTGGAATAACACCCACTTTTATATCACTTGCTGATTGTTCATAAACGATGATAGAGATTAACGCTAGGCCTCTGAAATTATTTAAGAAGGTATTTTAGAGTAAATTAGATTAGATCACATGACATTAGGACCTGTGGAATTAATTAAATTATCCTTGCAGATGGGTTGAGTTATCAAGTGTCTTCAAGTCTATTTCACTCTGTAGGAGTATTAGAAGACTACAAACAATAATATCTAGACATGCTGTTTGAACCTTTCAGCTACAGCAACGCTTTGGAGTCGTTGATCCAGCTCGAAGTAAATAATAATGCTCTACTTTCAGCTAGCCATATAAATAAATTTATGGTAGATAATTCTGAGATACTTACACTTCATATTACAGCTTATTTTGTTAAAGCCTTCTAAGTCCAGGATCAGTTGTTCAACGATCTTGACACATACAGGGTGTTCGGCACATTGACCGTCAAATTTTTTTGGGGCGTTACTAGGGTCATTTGCTAACTTTTCAGTCTTGTAACCTGGGTCCTTAGTATTACGGTTACGGAGGTATGATTTTTTTATTAGGTTTTTATAAATTACCCAAAATGTACCCTTCGAAGCCCCATAACTTTTTTTGCGTGGGCTTTTACATGCATTTTTTTTATTGTATTAAGTCTACATGAGTGTGTGTTTGAAAAAAAAAACGTATTTATTGTTACATATAACACCACAAAATCAACACGTGGGCATTTTATTAAAAAAAAAATTATGAAAGTATTAAAACATCTCCACTCCTATTGAAATTTTAAAAAAAGTTACAGCTATTACAAACTTTGTTTTATTTTAAAATGTTCTTTGGTTTATAACGTTGCTAACCATATGCTATTTACGTAAGTCAATAAAAAAAATAATACTGCAAATAAGGTTTTAGTCAGAAGAGTGAAGAAAGTCGCACCTAAATAAAAGTACGGATTTCGACACAACACAGCGAGCAAGGAAATTTTACCTGCCCGTTTTAGACGCGTGTGAATTATTATTACTATTTCTGTCCTTAGGATGGATTGGGTTAGTCGCCGCTGACTTCACCCTATCGTCATTCGAGATTTAACTGTCTCTGCTGTTGAAAGTGTCTGTGCCGCGTTGTTCAGTTTTTTAAATTTGTATTTTTTTGTTTTTGTTACTTTTATCGACTTTTTGCTACTGTTGTTTTAATTTTGGTTGTTGATATGCCTAATTTCACCAACGCTGAGTATGCTGATATGGTGATGGCATATGGCAAGGCCGATGGTGTTGCTCGTGCAGCTCAAAGGATTTATCAAGCCAAATTTCCTGATCGAAGATTACCCCACCACCAAACATTCTAGACGACTTATCGACGATTAAGAGAGACTGGAAACTTAAATTTTCAAGAGCCTCGGGTCAATGTGAGGCAATACCATGTAGCAGTTGACGATCAAATACTTCAAGCCTTTGAAGAAGATCCAACTACAAGCATTCGTGTCGTTGCTCAAAGACTCAACTTAACGATTTGGAAAGTTTGGTCAGTACTTCGGGATAAAAATCAACACGCTTTTCATTACACCCCGGTACAAGGTAAATGAACTTTTTTATTGATAAATTAGTCCTTTTGACTGCGAAAAAATTGTCACAGACTAATGAACTTTATTAATTGTAACAGGTCTTCATGAAGGCGATCCTGCCAGACGGTTGGAATTCTGTAGATTTTTGCTGCACACAGATGTCGATGACAACTTGTTTCTAAAACGAATTTTGTGGACAGACGAATCCTGTTTTAACCGAGAAGGAATAACAAATCTGCACAATTTACATCACTGTCACCTAAAGATGAGAATCCCCACGTGAAAAGGCAAATGAGTTTTCAACAAAAATTTAGTGTTAACGTTTGGGCTGGTGTGATAGGAAGACATCTCATCGGGCCACACTATTTACCGGCTCGACTAAGTGGGCCTGCTTATTTGCATTTTTTGCAGAATACTCTGCCGGAGCTACTAGCCGATATTCCGGCTAGTAGCCGATTGTGTTCCAGCATGACGGTTGCCCGGCACATTTCCTGAGAGAAGTTCGAGATCACCTCGACAACTCTTTTCCAAATTCATGGATAGGCAGAGCCGGCCCCATCCCTTGGCCCGCAAGATCTCCAGACCTAACACCTTTAGATTACCATGTCTGGGGTAGAGCCAAAGAATTGGTTTATTTCACAGAGGTACCTACAAGAGAGGTGTTGATTGAACGCATAAACGCGGCATTTGTGGTAATGAAAGAAGAAATGTTGCTAGCCACTACAACGGTCGAAATCAGAAAAAGGTGTCGGGCGTGCATTCGGAGTAGAGGAGAACAATTCGAACAGAATTTACGTTAAAGAATCGTGTTTTTTTACTTTGTAAATAAACAATCATACAAAAACTGTATTTTACTAAAATATGTCCTTACTTTGCTATTTTATCTAAAACACTATTTGAAGTATTTTTTTATTTATTGACTAACGTAAATAGCATACTTTTAGAACAGCGATAAACCAAAGAACGTTTTAAAATAAAATTAAGTTCGCAATAACTGCAATTTTTTTATTTCTTTTAGAAGTAAAGATGTTTTCATACTTTCATTTTTTTTTAATAAAAGGCCCTCGTGTTAATTTTGTGGTGTTATCTGTAACAATAAATACGTTTTTTTTTCAAACACACACTCATGTAGACTTAATACAATAAAAAAAAATGCAGGTAAAAGCCCACGCAAAAAAGTTATGGGGCTTCGATAGGGTACATTTTGGGTAATTAAGAAAAACCTAATAAAAAAATCATACCTCCGTAACCGTAATACTAAGGACCCAGGTTCCAAGATTGAAAAGGTAGCAAATGACCCTACCAACGCCCCAAAAAAATTTGACAGTCCATGCGCCGAACACCCTATATAGTTCCTAACCAGTAAAATCGCTACTATGTTTCATATCGAGTAGTGGGTGGAGCCAATAATTAGTATGTGGAACGTTATTATCTTCTGTTTATTTATTTCGAGGTTTTCTTAGTGTCATTTGTGTGTAAGTTGTCTAATTATTATTTGTATATGTTTTCTTACTGCCGTTTGTATCAATGTTTCATTACTGCTATTTATTAATATTATTCTATCAAGTGATGAAATTACTTTCGATTATTTATTTTTGTTTTTTTTATCTCTCTCTCTCTGTTTATCTATATAATTCTGTACGTAGTAGCGGGAGCGCTTCATTTTCAACTTTCTGTTTGTTCTACAAATGAATGTATGAGATTTCTTAGAACTTGGATCTGATTCCATGAATGCCGGTCAGGATCCGCTTGATTCATATACATGAGAGAATGTACTTCATTTCTTTACTTATCTAGAGCCGCCGCCGGAACTCTATGATCTTCCCTATCACTCCTCCTTACTTGGCTCACACAATATTTATAGGAGATGTCTCGCATACCCTGGGACCAATAGATATTATTGTTGCTTTTCAGTTTTATGGAAGTTTTACCATGTTTTTAATCATTAAATGTTCTATATTATTGGAGTGGTTCCCATAATTGCTATTGATTGTTTTACCTAACCACAATGTTTTGATGTCTGGTAATGATGATTACCTTAATGCTTGTTATCTGAGATAAAAGGATGTTGTTACTCTGGAATAACACGAGTTACTCAAGGCCTCCTGCTCCTACGATGGATCTCCAATAAGTCACCAGTAAACCAAAGACACATAGGCTCAGAGATACTACCTTGTGCCTTCAATAGCATATAATTACCTCCACAATCATTTCATGGTTCAAATTAGCTCTTATCAAGTAGATTGATTATTATGGCTTCATCTTATCATTTTTCAACATTATTGTATTCATCATAAAGGGTTTTTTTGCCTAAGGCTTTTTCCCCTTCATTTTTTAGACCCTGAATAAAGAGTTAATTGTTTTGGTTTAACCATTTTATTTTATTGACCATCTTGTTTCCCAACTATCTTTCAACAATCTGAATTATTAGTTAAGCATAACGTAGAGTTCTACCCTTGCTAGACGATCACATTAAATGGCCTTATCTTTGTATATGGAGTTATTTCGAATCCAGGATCGTAGTTATTTTGTTAATCATATTTGTCATTCTTAAAATAAACAGAGAATGTTACAATTATAATATTTAACTGGAAAATCTTTGAGAATTTTTTCCATCATATAGTCGAAAACTTTTGCAGTGCAATCTCTATCCAAAAGTAAATCAACATTTCGAGAAATCCATTTTTAAAAGGACTATTTCGCGATATAGACAACAGTGCATATTGATTCGACAAGAAAATAACAAACCTAATCTAACTTATTAATATAAACAGTGAAATGTGTCTAATTTCCGTGGCTAGATGATGAACAGAGTGCAGGAACTTTTGTTATTCGTAATACTGTACCTACTATGTAAAATTAATGATATCTTATCACTGACCTGCACAGGAAAAACCTTAACTGCTATTTCTTCAGTCTTGAATTGGGCCTTCCAAACAACACCAAACCTTCCTTTTGCTTTTATTTCTATCAGTTGTATAGGTCTAATGTCCAAGTAAGGTGATGGAGGTGGTAGTGGACTAGGGTCCGATGTTGGTAACTGAAACAAATTTTCCTTCAATATCATATTTACAACAACCAAAGGAAAAGAAAACCATCACACTCACCTCATTAAATACTTTTGTTTTCCTGTACCAAATATAGCTTACAATCAAAATGAACAACAGTACAAAAAATACTGCTATGATGACTGCAACTTCTAATATCGTCAACGAATCTGGGGATAATGCAGGAATTGGAGCTGAAAAAAGATTGATATATAGTAAATTAGCTGACCCGATAGACGATGTTGTCCTGCCTTAACAATGACTATTTGATTTGAATAGGTTTAGGCAAGAAGAAAAAAATTTATTATTCTAATGCTTTAAGATCTATATTATACTTATTTATATATATATATATAAATTCAAAGAGAAGATAATGCAGTGAAATTAGATATTGAAAAAGGATGGATAATGGGTTAAACCGCAGGAATGCAGAAAATGTGGGAAATGGATGGAAGGTACTTGCCGAGACGTGTTTCTGCTTATTGGCTTCTTCAGGGCGAGGCAACCAAGAAACCAGGATAGGGATGGAAATGAATAATGAAAAGAAAATATAAACGACAACAGGTGACCACAACAGGAGCGAGCATCCAATTTGTGGCTTCAACCCAAGATACCTTTGGTTTGGAGGCTAAACCGAGCATCGTCACGATGGAAGCATAAGCAACCTGTGTGATGCGACCAAAACCCAAGGATACAATTAAATTCAAAGAGAAGATAATGCGGTGAAATTAGATATTGAAAAAGGATGGATAATGGGTTAAACCGCAGGAATGCAGAAAATGTGGGAAATGGATGGAAGGTACTTGCCGACACGTGTTTCTGCTTATTGGCTTCTTCAGGGCAAGGCAACCAAGAAACCAGGATAGGGATGGAAATGAATAATGAAAAGAAAATATAAACGACAACAGGTGACCACAACAGGAGCGAGCATTCAATTTGCGGTTTAACCCATTATCCATCCTTTTTCAAGTATATATATATATGAGAAAAAATTAAGGTCATAAGACCAAGATAATTGAATAAATCAATCAAAGCGGGCTAATTGAAACTTTGTCGAGAAACATTTGGTTAGAGTACGTGTCGTCATCGATCATAAGTAGCAGGCAGACTATAGTTTCGGAATTATTATTCCTCATCAGTGTCGCTTAACTTGATTGATGATGACGACTAAAAATGAACCCACAGAACCTAACTCAAATCGGAAGGCACATGGGAACTATATACACCAACATGCGCCATCTAGTGGTCAAGCGTCTGCGATTCTTTCTAAACCAGTTTCTCAAGACGTTTCAACGTTCTATTCTTTTCTCCTGAAAGTACACTTGCCTTGTTTGAGGCATTTTTAATGTACTCCGAAGGTTGAATTTCACCCAATAAGCGAATAATCGCATTTTAATACAAAATATATGAGAAAATATTAAGGTCATCAAGTTAAGCGACACTGATGAGGAATAATAATTCCGAAACTATAGTCTGCCTGCTACTTATGATCGATGACGACACGTACTCTAACCAAATGTTTCTCGACAAAGTTTCAATTAGCCCGCTTTGATTGATTTATTCAATTATCTTGGTCTTATGACCTTAATTTTTTCTCATATATTTTGTATTAAAATGCGATTATTCGCTTATTGGGTGAAATTCAACCTTCGGAGTACATTAAAAATGCCTCAAACAAGGCAAGTGTACTTTCAGGAGAAAAGAATAGAACGTTGAAACGTCTTGAGAAACTGGTTTAGAAAGAATCGCAGACGCGTGACCACTAGATGGGCATGTTGGTGTCATATATAGTTCCCATGTGCCTTGCCTGCTACTTATGATTTGAGTTAGGTTCTGTGGGTTCATCTTTTTAGTCGTCATCATCAATCAAGTTAAAACGACACTGATGAGAATAATAATTCCGAAACTATAGTCTGCCTGCTACTCATATGATCGATGACGACACGATACTCTAACCAAATGTTTTCGACAAAGTTTCAATTAGCCCGCTTTGATTGATATATATATATATATACACTGATCAACAATTGCTTGGCCCAAGACTATGAAAACCTGATGTACATGACCCGAAAGCTCATAGAAGAATAGCAGAAATGGAGTCTTGAGGTGAATATCAGTAAGACAAAGTATATGTGTATGGGCGGTGAGCAACGTGATTTGATACAAGAAGAACAACAGGTTATCCAAAAATGTAGGGAATATTAATATCTTGGAATACGGAGAACAGACGACGGAAGCATGGATGAAGAAATAAAATACCGTAATAACTTGGGCAGAAGAGCAATCAGACAATTGAACGCTATACTGTGGGATAAAACCAATTCCAGAGAGAACAAGGACAGAGTGTATGAATCCATTATTAAGAGCATAATAACTTATGGAAGTGAAGTATGGCAGCTGAAACAGAGATCCTTAAGGTCGCTCGAGGCTACGGAAATGGATTACTGGAGGAGAGCGGCTGGAAAATCACGGTTGGACAGAGTGAGGAATGAGAGTATCCTGGATATCATGAAGGTAGATCATAAGGTGACGGACGACATCAAGGAGAAACAACTGAGGTGGTATGGGCACGTGCAGAGAATGGGCGACGAGACACTTCCGAAACAGGTGCTGCATTGGATGCCCCATGGAAGGAGAAGAAGAGGGAGACCTAGATTGAGCTGGAGAGAGGGAATAACAGGCGAGATGAGAGCGAGGGGAATGGAAGAGAACTTATGGGAGGACCGAGAGAGATGGAGGCTGAAAATCAGAAGACGTCAAAGAACGTTGTAAACTGATTTGGATGGACAATTACAAAATACTGGTCATGATTAAATTGTATATTACGCCATGAATGATAAAAAAAAACAATTATTAGTACTTACAACTCATCGGTGGTGATTCGGTGGGAGTCAGCAACCATTTAAAATTCTGATTGCACATGTTTCCTTCACAACAACAAAACAAATGCTTGTCAAGATTTGTCACCTCAGCCACACAATCAGATTTGTTGTAGCAGATTTCGTTATCAGTGAAGCAACCCTAGGTGAAAATATACATAACAGATTAATTAAATAAGGTACAAATTTCTTATCAAAATAACAGCGATTCTAAAAATAATATTGAGCCTATAGTACATAAGAGAGAGAAATATGAGTTCTAGTCAGACCAATGACCTGAAAGTGTTATTCATGGATAATTCGCTATTGCACTTGATAGCCTTTTGCGATATTATGGTCAGTGTAGAATTATTGGGGCTATATCCACTATCATTGATAAAATCTTCAGATCATGAGAACAAAGCGGTCTGGACGGTGGTAAAATCCTTGAAGAATAGGGAAAAAAAATAACATTTTGCCGGAAAGATATTACCCTAAAAGATATAGCTGATGAATTCAATGAATTTTTTGTTGGCATAGCTCCAAACCTCACACCGAAAATACAGTTGACCTCAGAAAAAGAAAAGGAAGATGAAGTTGAAGAGCCTTTCCATATACAACCCATAACACAAGACAATCTTAGGGACATTATCAAAAATATGAAAAATAAACACAGTAGTGGAATAGATGAGGTATCGAATAGCACTATAAAGAAGACAATTGAGGAAATTATATAACCCCTATGTTACATAATTAATAATTCCCAAATAATTTGAAAATTGCTATTCTAAAACCTATACATGAAAGGGGAAATGCAGAAGAATATGAATATTACAGGTCAATTAGCATATTACCATCATTTGAAAAAATCTTCGAAACGACTTTCTGTAATCAAATAATGCAATATCTCATACACAGATCTACAATTAGCAAAAATCAGCATGGATATCTCAAGGACAGATCTATTAAGACTGCTGTTTACTATTTTATGAAAAAGATCACTGATGCATATGAAGCATCTAAAGCATATGATTGCTTGAATTACAGGATACTGACAAAAAAGTTGAAAAGATATGGAATTATAGAGATTGCCTTGAAATGGATTGAATCATATTTTGAAGATAGAAAACAAATTGTGAAACTGACACAAGATGAAACAACAGTGTGGTCTGAAGTGCAAGGAATCAAATTTGGGATACCACAGGGCAGTATTGAAGGCCCCTTGTTCTTTATTGCATACAACAATGATTTTGGAATAGACATACAATAAAAAATTACAAACCCTCTTTATCGATGATAAATTATGCAGATGATAACAGCATGCTTATGGTAGAGGCATTATGGCCAGATTTGAAACAGAATGTAGAAAATATTATGCAAGATGCTGAACAATGGCTACAGGAAAATAACTTGATACTGAACAGAAAGAAAACTACTCTAATTTCTTTGGACCCACCCAATTCAGGAGTAGAAAATCCGAGTAGTGTCACTATCAATAATGAAAAATATCTGATTGCAAAATCTACAAAATTCTTGGGTCTGCAGATTGACGAGAAACTGAACTGGTTAGACCATGTAGCCTACTTAGGAGAAAAACTAGGACCATCTACTTATGCTCTCAGAATAGTGGCCAGGTATCTGAAACATCAAACTGTAAAAACAGTGTACCATGTCACAATTGAATCCAAACTTAGATTTGGTTTAATATTCTATGAATCTGGAAAAATCCAACCTTGTTCATTTACAGAAAAAAGCATTAAGAACATTATGTGGTTTGAAGTACAATGAATCATGTAGGGGACATTTAAAAAAAAATGGAATTCTCACCACATATGCATTATATATGTTAGGCCTGAAGACCGAAAACGCTCAGTGGCCGGAAAAAACGGCCACATCGCGTTCTGGCTGCCTTCGAACGCACAGAACGCGTTTTGGCTGTTTTTAAACGCTCGCAACGCGTTCTGGTAATTGTTAAACAGCCGGAACTGTTATTATTATTATTATCATGGGTTCAACCTTGTCTCCCATTTTAGATTTTCGTATATGGAGTTACCAGTAGTTTGTATTCCAAGAAAATCTCAAATAACTCAGAAATTATTGAATTTAGGAGCATAATCATCTGAGAAAATTATCATTATTTTTGACCGCAGAATCCAACACAAATATAAAATTTAGAAAGCACTGACGTGAGGTCAGATTGCTTTGGCGCTCTTGTTGAGCTACTTGCGAGTAAATATTCAAACCATAACAAATCTTATAAGCACTCTGATCAGGTGAACAATAGTCTTTTCCCGTACTATGAGACAACGTGATGCAAATATGAATGCCTAATGAATGAAAAAAACCTATATCTCAAATTAAAAATAACTATTCATAATTTTCCCCAAGTTTTGTTCGAAGCTATAATTCCCTTCCCCTAAAAACTTACGTCAGTGCTTTTCTGAATTTTGACAACGTATATTATTTCAGCCATCGAGATTGAATTCTATCTCTATGATTTCCCGTTATGAAAACTTTTGATTAATATTACGCCAATTGACACTGATTAATGAGCCCGGCATTTGTCAATCGAATATCGACCTGTGATGGCCATCGTTCAAAGAAAATCATCGGGACGTATGTCATTTCTCTTTTCTCTTGGGTAAATTAAAAAAATGATCATATCTTTAGATGGAAAAGAGCTACGATAATGAAATTTGAGGATAGGTAAGATATCGATCACCTCAATATATTCACGAATTTTTATTGAAATCCGAAAAATATCTTATGAAATAGTGAGTATTAAAAAAATTTATTTTTGGGAATTTTTTAAAAATTTTCTATTTTTCACTACAGTTTGCTGATGACACAACACTCATCACACATAGCACAACACTTAAGAAATGTGTGGAAAGGTTGCAAAAACTCACAGATTGCACAGTAGCATGGATGAGACGATGGCAATTACAACTCAACCCTAAAATATCCAGTCAGATAATGTCTAATCACAAAATTTAGGGCAACTCCCCCTGTGTGAAATTTGGCGAAGAAATTATAAATCCAACAATTACATGCAAGTATTTAGAAATTCTCATTGACCATAATTTAAGCTACAAACAACATAAAAAGACAGAAAAAAGCAGCAATTACAGGAGCTGGATACTTTAGATCACTAACCTTCAAAAATTAACATCAAAACACTATGGTCACATAATATTTGCGAATACATTGAGGGCTTCAATCAAAAACTTGGAAATAGCAGAAAGAATATGCCTTAAAAACATAAAAAGTTGAGACATCCTAATAACCCCTAACATCCTACTATATAGATTGACAGAAATGGAACCAATGCTGGCAAGGCATAGGTATTCTGGAGCCTCTATTGCACAGATATGATAGAGACACCACTGAGAAGGCTAAACTTCCAGTACTTCCTCTTTATGAACATGTACAATCTCTAATATAAATAAGAAGATAATAACAAACTACTCAAATACTAATAAATTATCAAATTAAGATGTAAATAACATGCTAGAAGACTGGTCAATAGCCATTTGATTCTGTATCATTAAAGTACTTTTCTCTCTCTCTCTGTAAGTTTAATCCTAAGGTATGTGTTGTCTTTAGTTCATTTGTGGTTGTGCATACCTTTACAACCATCATTGTTTGGAGGATTAAAATTCCTCTACAATTCTGTAGAATACCAAATATAATTGGGGATTCTACAGATATCCTCTCAGCTCCATAAGTTACTGCAAATGCATAGAGCAGTACGCCTAAGTGCTGAATATAAAATTACATCCCGATGCTTTGTTTTTTCAGACTCACCTTTGAGTACTGAGACAGATAAACATCAGTATTGATTTCAAAGTAAATCATTCACAAATTGCATAAAATCGTCTATAAAGGCATCATTTGCTTGAAATTCAAGTTTCTCTCTTATGAACTCAAATTTCATGCAATCACTATTATTTTATGATGGAGTATAAAACATTTAACAAGTGATAGTCACCTTCAAAGAAACTTTCATTGCGCCCTTTTCATTCTCAGTCCAAACCACGAAACAGTGACTCCTTTTACCATCATCTGATGATTCACATTCCTCTATTTTTGTACAGTTAGGATCATGTGGAGTCGTACATTGCGATTCGTCATAAAACTCACATTTTGTCTTTGTTTGGATTACATGGCTTACCACACTTCCATAAGCACCTGAGAAAAAAAAGTAAATTCAATATATAATGCTTTTTGATGAATATAAATTAATCTTTCAACTACATTTGCTTCTTTACCAACCTTGGTGTACTATCCAAGCAAAAGTTATAAAAGTAAATAAAATCTGCATCCTCCTGATACACTTAGTGTTTACGTCAAATCCTATATTTCCAGTTTGAATGAGGTAATGCTGTAAGAGCCTGTTGATTTGTTTTGAGAACACAGGAAAAACATTTACCTAGGTCAAGAATTTCATGCCCTGAAGTTTGATTTGTATGAAAGATAAAACTAAAACCAATTGCTTGAAATTATCACGTCTCTAGCTACATGTTCGAATATCTAAGCTCCATTCAAAAATTACAGAGTAAAATTTGTTTTTCAATTATGTTTCTTCAAGAACAAATGCGAATAAATAAAAATATTGCCATAACACATGTCAAATGTCATCATTTGAACAACTTGCCAAATAACAAATGACAATTCTTATCATAAATTTTCTCCTTCTTTTGTGAGGAGATTTCGCTTTTTTATCGAAATAATTGATTTAAAATACGTTTAAATGAAATTAATTTGCATTTAATTTCATTAATACTGTCGATTTTCTTCATGTACCGTTTATAATCCAAAATTTCAGATCATAGAACCTATGGTCACTTTAGCCTACAGAAGACCATAGAGATTTGAAACTGGATTACAACATATTTTTTGCGGCTTTTCAGTTTTTGTTGAAAAAAGTAAATATGGAAGTTTGAAATTGGAAATTTTTAGATTATTAATCTAACACCTCTATTGAGTTCAAAAACATTTAAAATAAATTAGGCTCTGATTGAATATTGATATAAATTCAATGATCAAATGTGTTATTCAAACAATTTGAAAAATCCAAGTAAGTTAAAAGGAATCCTCAAAAGTACATTCATTGATGGAAGTGAATTCCTCAGTTTTATTTATAGATAGACTTTAATCATGGAGGGAGAACAATTTTCACTTTGCTGGAACAACTTCCATAATAATTTGAGCTCAGGGTTCCATGCTTTGTATAAGGAAGAGGATTTAGTGGATGTTACGCTAGCTACTGAAGGAAAATATATTAAAGCTCACAAAACAGTATTATCAGTTTGTAGTCCTTATTTCAAGGAACTATTCAGAATAAATCCTTGCAAACATCCAATTGTAATTCTTCAAGATGTAGATTACACCGCTTTATGTAGCTTACTTCAATTTATGTATCAGGGGCAGGTTAGTGTAAGTCAAGAAGAAATTCCAACGTTTATGAGAGTAGCTGAGACTCTTAAAGTAAAGGGACTTACAGATAATGGTTCATCTAATATTGTAAGTATGGTCAATGGTTAATCAATGATTATTATCTGAATTTAAATACATATCTTGTTTAGGATACTAGTAATGGAATGAATAGCTTTCCTGACCAAAAAAATACAATGAAAAAGCCTATAAAACCTGTGAAGAAAGTTATGAGACCTGTTCAACAAAGACCAAGTAGTAGTCCTATACCAGCGGCTGTGAAATCTCCTCAGGCAACATCGTCAACGCCTCCAGCAAAAAAAATTCATTTAGAGGAACAATCAATACATAAACATCCTATACCAATACAAAAAGCAAATCCTAGTCAACAACAAATTATGAGACAGTCCCACTTCCAAGTAGGTATTTAAAATATTTAAATATTTTTATTCTGAATACACGGGACTAAGCTGATTATCTCCTTTGCTATGGAGGATAAAGAAAACAAAGTTCATATTTTTCTTCCTCTTATTTTAAAACTATTTTACCAAAAGAGAATCAAACCAATTTTCAAAATTCAAGTTTACCTGGTATTTTCTGAAAAACTTTAGTGAATATAATATTTGTTCTCTTTCTACATTTCCAGAATACATTGAAGTTAACAAACTGAAAACAAATCTACTTATAATTCATATCATGGAGTTTGTTAACATATAGTATGCATTTTCAACATTCAATTTGATATTTTCAATGTATTTACATGTATCACAAATGAATTTCAAATATTTATCTTGAAGTAATATGTATCCATTAACTACTGGTTACAATTTATCTTCATAAGGGATATTTAAAAGTAGTACTTAATTGTAATAAAGAATGAGGGTCATAATTATGATAGAAATAGAATAGATATCGAGTTGGTTCTGCTAATAAATGAGCACCTAAGTATAGCTACTGACAATTCAGTAGATTTGGCAACATTTAATGATTCAAAAATAATTTCATGTAACCTAACTTTCAAATATTGCAGATGTGATTCTAATAACAGCACAATTAGATGGGTTACTTCTTAATTTATTGATTTTTCATTGAGTTTTTGTTCATATTAATAAATGGTGTCTGATTGTGTGTTGAGGGCTTCCCTATTTATTGATTTTGTTGTTTTGAGGTGACATGCCAGTAAACTTTTCCCTAAGTCAGTTACATACTTTAAATTTCAATTGTTTCGGTTTTTGCAGCATTGGAAACATCTGCTCAACAGAACATCCTCAATTATCATTGTTTACACCGATTGTTTGGTAATTTCCTATCTTCAATTTATTGGCTAATAATTTGCGGCCTTACCAGCTTGTTTATGTTTTCCTGTACTTTAGGAGTCGAGGATTAAAGATGAGCAGGATTTTGTTAACTGTGGGTTACTTTTTGTACCACAAAGCTCTACACAGTAATGTCCACAACTATAATGAGAGCTATGCAGAAGTTGTTGATTTCCTTTTGTGATACCTGTAAGGACACTTTTGTCAAGATTCTAATGCTTCTAAACAAGATTTCTTTATTGGAGGGTCAAGTGTCGTTACTGCGGCATTAAGTGTATTGCCTAAAGGAACATCACTCACTTGACCAAGCTGGTAGGTGACTTCTGGAATAGATATCCAGGGAGACCCTGAAAAGATGTCTCAAGGATGTGTTATCTCCTTGTTCGACTCAAATGTTTACTTTACATTTCGAGCACTCACTTTTATCCATTTTGAATTATTCCGTGCATGAACGATGTGGAGAGAATTCCAAGAGAAAAATTCCTGAACATATTACATAATTGTTTTTAAGACTGTTAAATCTCAGGGCAACACGCAGGAGAATAGGATAGATCATGATAAATAAATTGCCAGGCGAATTATAGAAGTAGGGGGAGTCTGAGGCGAGCATCTCAAAAAGATGGTTTAAGTGTAGGCCTCTACGCATTGTATTCGATAACCCTGATATTTGTCATTTAATTATTAAAAATAGGAGAAGGGTACTTGCTTCTCAGTGTGTATGGCTAAAACTAAGATGCAATTGCAGGGGAAAATTTTGGCAGACAACTGACCTGGGTGAGGAGGATCTTGTGTTGGTTCCTAGGGATGGTGCTCCCACTATTGTGAAAACTGGTAAACTGGCCATTGGAAGTTAGTTCTTGATCGAGGTCTATGTTGGCAAACTAAAAATATAACATAAAAATATTCTTTCAACATCTGGAGACCTTGCCCAGGAGATAATCCCATAAATTATCCTTGAGTGTACAAAAGCGTGGTAGGGAGATAGATAATGCAGCATCCACACCCACTGTTTCTTGGATGATGCTTAGTGCAAAGCAATGGCGGGCTATGTTTGGTGCAAGCTTACCATTGTAATGATCACCTCTTTCCAACGTCCTAGTAGAAGAGCGGCTTTCCACCGACGAAGAGGTGTTCAAAAGAAAAATTGAAAATTGAAAAAAATTGTTTATTTAGAGTTTCTCCTGACGGGATAAATCTTCAGGGTTCGGCTCGTAGCTAGAGAGGACGAGTCTTCAGTTCTGTAAGATGAGGGAACTCAATACAATTCCTGAATAACAAAAACTAATTTATTCGAAGCACACAAAAAAATAAAATGACAATTTTAGCAAGCACAAAAAAATAATTAAAACAATATCTGACAAAATATTTTTGGAGGTTTCGGACTATGGACTTTTGACTGTTTATAAATTTTAAGTGTTTTCATGGTTACGGATCACGTTGAACTGACTTTCCATTCCCTAATTTTTCATAATATCCCTTTGTCCGTGGGCGTTATCGAACATAATCCGGAATTCCCTCATTTCTCTTAATTGGTGCCCTTCTTTTCGATAGTTCGAAATTTACCCCAACTACTTCGAAATCCAAGTTACATTGGCTTTAGTCAATTGAGTCTCTCGATACAAACCTCTGATTGGTCTACTGATTTGATTTTAATTTTTACTAAAGATCCACCTTTTTCCCATCGTAAATTAATCTAAGGTCTTGAGGGCCTCGTAAATGTATCATATGTCGAACTCCCCTAGCTAATTCTCAAATTTTATTACGTCGTACATCCATCAATGTAGCGGATCAATAAATTTTGTTTTAAATCTTAGGTTTTTATGATTATTGGTGTGATATTTTTGAGAGGTTTATTACTGTCTGGAATGTCTGGGAACTTCGGTTAGATATGGTCTTTTGCTTATCAAGACTCAATATCCAGCATCGCTAGACATATCATATTACACCATCATGCCTCCTTCAGTTCAGTTCTGTATCGATATTCACTCCCTAGAATGTTAGACCTGTGACCGTTTTTATGTTAATGTCCTGGTATTTTAAATTTAGGTCTTTTGTTCCTTTACATCTTGACAACTGGAATTTCGTTTTGTTTGTATTGATCATTAGGCTGTTTTCCCTGAACTAAGCATTCATATTTTTCATATTACTCTCCAGACTAACTTTACACTTCTCCAAATCATCAGCTACAGATATTATAGTTGTATTATCTGCGAACATAACAACATCATTATCAACAAATTGCACCAAATTATTTGTATAGAGTATATACAGTAACGAACCCAGTATTGAACCCTTGGAATCCTGCTTTCACTTGTTTCAAAGTTTTTATGTTTCCATCCCTTCTTTTACTGGCTATTTTCTGCATCATGTTTGTGAGATATGTGACCTCATCAAGGACAGTGCTACCCTTGGTATACCATATTTCCGTTTTAGCTGATAGTTTCTCATGATTTACCCTATCAAAAGCTCTGCCGCAGAGTGCCTTTGGTTCAGGACAGGTTTTAGTGCTTGGTATATAGGATTTATTGTTGATTTACCCCTTCTAAAACCACATTGTTGTTTGAACAAGATGTTATTTACTTCAATGAAATAGAGGTAAGTTTATCGAAGATTATTTTCATCATTATTATTATTAAACAGTGACTAAAGTTTAGGCAAGGCCTATAAACTCACAAAAAAAAAAAAACAAAATCCAAGAAAAAAAGTTGCACAGGACTGCCTGAGGAGCAATTTGTCTGAAAAACCAAATGAAATACTTAAAAGAGTTCACTGACATTGACTCAATAACTACAGGAGGCAACAAGTTCCATACACCAAATACCCTATTTTACAAAAAGTGTTGTCTTTGCACTGTCTTCTTCTTGCGAAGCTTGAATGCAAACGACGATCTGTATTCATCGTGAACAGCTAACTCCAAAAAGACCATTCATAGTCCGATAAGCAGTGATGAGGTCACCACGAGTCCTCCAGTCCATAAAAGTTTTTTAAGTTTATTATGGAAAGTCTTTCACTGTATGACGGGCGCGAAACCCCATAAGGAGGTGTGTTCCACGACGCTGAAGACCCTCCAGTAATGACATATCCCGACGCAACGTTGGACTCCAAACAGGCCCGGCGAACTCGATGATGGTCCGTACATAAGTTCGATATACAGGGTCTCCCAATAAGCTTGATAGAACTTTGAAATTGAATAAAACAACAACAAATTAACCGATTTTGGTTCTCAAACATTTATTTAAAAGATATGGTGTATAAGTTTATGATTTAAACAAGATATCGTTCAAATGGCCTCCACGAGCTCGTTTGCAGACCTTAATTCTTTTGTCCCAATTTTCCATGACTCGGCCTAGCATTTCCTGTGGTATGGCCTCGATACACCTCGTAATGTTCTCCTCAAGGTCTTGAATTGTCGCTGGAGAGTTGCTGTACACTTGTGATTTCACATATCCCCATAAAAAAAAAGTCCAAGGGCGTTAAATCACACGATCTTGGCGGCCAGGCGATGGGGCCGTTTCTCGAAATTAATGAGTCGCCGAACTTATCTCGCAATAAAGTCATGTTGTCGTTCGAAATGTGTGGGGGAGCGCCGTCCTGTTGGAAATAAAGATCGTCGTCACCAATTTCAACAAATTTCGGGAAGAGAAATTCACGCAGCAAGTCGCTATAGCGCTGGCCGTTCACAGTAACGGCTTGTCCGGCGTAATTTCGGAAAAAGTACGGCCCGATGATGCCACCACTCCACAATCCACACCAAACTGTGATCTTTTGTGGATGCAAAGGTCTTTCTTGCACCACTTGTGGATTGGAATCGCTCCAATATCGGCAATTCTGCTTGTTAACGAAGCCGTTCAGCGAGAAATGAGCCTCATCAGATGATTTTCTTGTGGAAATCTGGATCAGCTTCTAACATCTCTAGAGCCCAATCTGAGAACGCCCGACGCAAACTATGGTCATGGGGCTTCAGCTCTTGTGCCAGCACTATCTTGTAAGGATGTAGGCCCAAATCAATGCGCAAAATTCGCCACATTGTCATCCGAGAGAGCCCCATTTCTTGCGAGCGGCGATTTAGGCAGGCCGAACACCAGCGCCACATGCTACACGCATCAAACATTTACGTCGCCACAATCGTTGCGCTACAAGTCAGCTTACTACAAATGTATTGTATAATACGCACATCGGAAGCACAGTTGTAGCGTGGCACCGAATTCAGCATGTCGACGTCATCTTCTGATGACGACGATTTCTTGATGTGGCGATTCATGAGAAAAAAAGACGTTATTGGGTTCATCCGTTTAATCAACCGCCGAATATTTAACTATCGACTATCCCGTCTACGAAAGATTATCGAGAGCACCTTCGGTATGCTAGTGTCCAAATTTCGAATTTTTGGAACCACAATTTCATGTTCAGTCAAAATTGTTAAAGTTGCTTGTGTTTTACATAACTTTATAAAAAAGAATGATAATATAATTTCAACTCCAACCGATGACGGAAATAACCCCACTACCAATAATATAAATCATGGGAGACCGATGCTACAGAAAATCGAGATTATTTGTGTGTTTACTTCTTAAAACCGTATGGGCTGGTGTCATGGCAAAATAATTACACAGTGTAGCCCGATTTTAAATGTACAAAAAAGATAGGTACCTATGATAGGTACTTACCCTTTTCATTGAGTTTTTCTCCAATTTTAGTCCAAATAATTTCTGTAATCTGTCTGTTACTATAATCATTGAGTGTATGATTGTATAATATAGGGTTTTTTCGACCTGTACAATAAATTCAACGTAAAATTCAATGTTACCTTTCATTTTTTCAATCCAACGCGACACAAAAAACGAACATGTTCGTTCTTAAATTATTGTAGCGCGGATGACGTCTCGCCACAAAGTGCGCCCGCTACAAATGTTTCCTCGGTGTGCGTGCTCACGTAGGAATATATGGGGGTGTTAAATGTGTCGCATTTTAAATGTGGCGCAATAATTGTGGAGAAACAATTGAATGTCTGGTGTGCGGCCTGGCTTACGGACACATTTGAATTGTCGCGGACACTGACCGAAACGGCGGCGATATTTTCAGCGCTGCGAGCATTTCTGCGTCGTGCAGGCACCTTTCTATCATGGAGAGAAAACTCACTTTCCAACTTTTTGATTACACGTCTGATTTGCTGCTCAGATGGAACGAAACCATCACCATTTTTCCGTTGAAACTCTCTTCGCGTGGCCAACGGCGAACGCGAATTTGCGTAATAAATTTGGACGATTTCCAAACGTTGCGTGAGCGTGAAACTTTTCATGGTAAAACTTTGAACCTTTCTGAATAAAATGACACTTCGAACGTCAAAATTGATAAACAAATATGGCCGCCAAAACCTTACAAAGTTCTACAACCTTATTGGGAAACACTATATAGCCGCACATGTTAAAGGATCACATCTGCCAAACGCTTTCTGGATCAGGAATAAGGATCTTTTAGCCTTGTTGAATGCATGGAGAATGTGATCAGACCAGCTCAGGTCATCCGCCACAATGGATATTGGAATCATGGATGACAGCTCCGTTGAGACAGTACCTCCGCCGGGGAGTGTGGGCACCCATGTGCAGGACGACGCACTTCTCAACGCTGATTGGCAGCTGCCAGTCCTTACACCACCGCGAGATGGAATCGAGGTCCTTCTGCATAGTAGGAGCGCAACTGGAGGGGCTAAATATTTGTGTGTCATCGGCGAACTGGAAACAGTGAGAGCTGATATAGTGTGGCAAGTCTGAAACATAATAGAAAAAGAACTGGACCCAATACAGAGCCCTGCGGTAATTCACACAATACGGCCCTCGATGAGGAGACGGAATCACCCACACGGACTCGGAAGATTTATATATGTAGGATTTTTTCCGTTGTCTAGGATAACTACCAGTAATTACCACGAAGTTGGAATAAAACTTTATTCTCGAGGCAAGTAGCAGCAAAAAATCGAAGGAAATACAGCCTCTCAACGAACAAAACTCGTCTCCGATCTGATTGACGTCTAAAACTCCATTCTTTTTTTTCTCGCCTCCTATATCTAAATTATTTATAACGTCATTAAAAAAACATAGAACATTATAATACAATTCGGAATAAAAGTACGAATCCCACACTCGGCCATCCTACGTAGAATCCGACTCGGATTCAGTTCCGAATTGCACCCAAGGTTTCAAATACTCTGAACACGTTGATGTTCTGATGGGTCCTTCATGGTTTCCTACTTTTATTACATCATATCTATCATTCCGTTTCTCCTTGAGACCTCATAAGGACCAAGAAATTTTCTTGTCACTTTCAATCCAGAGCCAAACTGGGTTCGTTTAATAGCAACTAAGTCTCCCACTTTATACTTCTTGGCTTCTTTTCTTTTTATTAAAACTTCTTCTATTTTCTTCCTGCATCTTAAGCAAATTCTTCTTGCTTTCTTCTCTGACGATTTCTCTTGCCTCATCAAATTGTTTTCTCGTCTCATCTTCTATAATTTCTAATAATTGAAAATCTTCTTTTCTTCTCATTTTAACACCAGTCAATACTTGGAAAGGCGTTGTTTTAATGCTTCTTTGATAAGTAGAGTTAATCGCTCTTTGCACCCTATCAACGTATTTATACCATTTAGTAGGATCTTCCAAGCTTAATTTAGTTAATACTGAAATTATTATTCGATTTATCCTTTCAACTTGACCATTACTTCTAGGAACTCCTGTGATTATGGTCACGTGATGGATCCTTCTTCATCACAGTAATCTTCAAATTCTTTAGCAGTAAAAGCTGCTCCTCTGTCTGTGATGATGCGACTAGGGTTACCAAAAGTTTTCTGTTGCTTGACTAAACAACTTACAGTCTCCTTGGCCTTCGTCGTTTTAGTTGGGAAAATCCATGTGAATTTGGTAAAATCATCTATAATTACCAATAAGTATTGATAATTTTTATTCGTCGATGGTATAGGACCCAAATGATCTGCGTGATAAGTATGTAAAGGACCTTCTAGTTTCGAGATCGGATGAAGTAGTCCTTCTTTTTCCCTTCTTTCCTGTTGCTAAGAATACATGGAATACAGTTAGAAATAAAGGTCTGAATTTTCTCCTTTAATTTTGGAATAAAATATTCCTGCTCTATCAATTCTTCAGTTTTTTTATCGCAAAATGTCCTTCCTCATGAGCTTTCTTTATTATTTCCGTCTGCATGGCTTTTGGTATCATCAAAAGTTCTTTACCATTGACAAACTTATAAACTATTCCATGTCTAGTGAAATAATCTTCATACTCGCCCTTCGTCTCCAAAATCTTCTCAATAAGCGTGATATTTTCGTCTTTTCCTTGTGCCATTCTTATTTTTTCTAGAAATCCATCTTCTTCGGAAATCACCATTACATGAGGACATCGACTAAGTGCATCTACATGAGACATCCTGCTTCCTTTTCGATGCTCTATTTCATAATCATATTCTTCTAACAAAAGAGCCCATCTAGCTACTCTAGTCGTTAAATCTTTTTCTGCATCGTCTTTTGGAATGCTGAACAGTCAGTTACTATTTTGAACTTCATTCCTAAGAGGTAGGTCCTAAATTTCTTCACAGCTGTTATGATGGCTAAAACTTCTAATTCATAGGAATTATATTTCTCTTCTGCTGGAGTCGTCTTCCTACTTAAGAAATAAACAGGATGTAGCATGGAATCTTCATTTGATTTCTGCATTAAACAAGCTCCATATCCATATTTACTTGCATCAGTATGTAATTCAGTCGGTAAACTTCTTTGATAAATATGTAATACAGGATAGCATGTCAGTAGTTCCTGCAACTTTCGAAAAGATTGCCTCTGTCTATCTCCGAATTTGAATAGCACATCTTTTCTTAATAAGTCACTCAACGGTTTTGCAATTGTAGAGTAAGACGGTACAAACTTTCTGAAGTATCCGGTCAGACCAAGAAAAGATTGAAGTTGTTTAAAAGTTGTAGGTTCAGGATAACGTTTGATTGCTAGCGTCTTTTCTTCTGAAGGCTGCACTTTGCCATCTTCAATAATATATCCTAAAATTGTACTTTAGTCTTTAAAATTGGCACTTCTTCTTCTTTATTTCTAGTCCATAATCTCTAGCAACTTGCAAAACTATCTTCAACCTTTCTATTCCTTCTTCTACGGTATTACTAGGAATGATAATATCATCAAGGTAGAATATTACAATTCCTTGTGCAGTGAGTTTCCTAAAAACATAAGTGACAAATCGCTGAAAAACTGGTGGGCTATTGCACAAACCGAATGGACATTTGAGGAACTCATATTGTCCATTGTGTGTGACGAACGAAGTATACTTTATGCTCTCCTCTTCTACTTCAACATGAAAAAATCCATTTCTCAGATCGATTGTCGAAAAAACTTAGCACCTTCAAGCCTGTCAAGTACATCCTCAATCAAGGGTAAAGGAAACCTATCCTTTAAGATATTCTTATTTAGTTTCCTGTAGTCACAACATATCCTTATGCTTCCATCTTTCTTACGTACTAAAACTATTGGACTAGCAAATTCAGACGAACTTTCTCTAATTATTCCCTCATTTAACCACTCTTCTATTTGTTTCTCGACTTCTTTTTTTCTCAGGAAAAGATAATCTTCTAGGTCCTTGATAAATTGGTTCCTCACTTCTCAAAATTATTTTCATTTTGATACCAGTAGTTAAAGTTTTCTCCGGCTTATAATTTTCCATCATATCTTTCACAATTTGCCTGTGTCTGACATCTCTTATGTTTTCTAAACAAATCTCATTTTCTAGTTTACTTTCATCTACAGCGATCCTCATCAGAAAGTTGTCATTCTTTTTTTATGTACGATAATTCCATCATCCTTCAAGTACACATCAGCTATTTTCAGAATATCATTTCCTATTATCACCTCAAAGTCAGTTGCTTCCTTGGGTACAACATGGAATAGCATATCAAATAGTTCTCCACTTACTTCTATGTTCTTTTTAAATGATCCCAATGTTTTCACCTTGTTTGATCCAATTCCTTTGAGTAATAGAATGTCGAGTGATAGCATTTCATCTACAAAAATTTCTCATAAACATCTTGTCTCATCACACTTATATCACTTCCTGTGTCAAACAATGCTGATATTCTAACTCCTTCAATATACAATGTCATAATATTGCTCTGTATTACTTCAATTGTGTTCATATGATTTGAAGCATGCGAGTTTTGTACAGTTGAATTTTTCTCAGGACACTTCGATGCTACATGTCCAAATCCTTTGCAGCTAAAACATTTTACACCTTTACTTTTGTCTGGGCAATCGTTAGATTTATGTCCACGATTTCCACAGTTATAGCAATTTTGCTGCTTCCCATTCATCCTCTGATCTTTTGGACTACTTTCAACACCTTTCTTAGCCTCGTGCTTCACCTGATGCTTCACATTTTCTCTCTTGGATTTATAGAAATTACCTCCTCCTACATTCCTCTTCTTGGAGATAGTTTCGTAAAGCTTAGCCTTCTCTTTGAACTCATGAAAGTTTCTGGCACCATACAGTATGACTTTGTCTGCAGATTCATCTTGTATCCCATCAATAATATATTGAATGACTACTTCAGTTTCAATATTCCCTCGACTGGCAATCTCCCTCATAGACAAAACATATTCTTGAACACTTTCATCATATTTCTTTCTTCTTGTCATCAGCAACTTATGGATCTGTGCACTGGTAACTTTGATTTCGAATTCATCAAGTAGTCTCTTTTTCAACACGCTCCAACTTCTTATACCTTTTTGCGATTGTATATACAACTTCGCTAGTCCTATCAATGATTTTTTTCCAAATATTAATTTTTGAAGCTCATTCCAACCAGTTATTTCTGCAATCTCTTCAAAATCCTCAATCCACCTTCTAATCGGAAAGTCATCTCTTTCCATCGAATTGTCTTATGTTTTCTTCTACATCTCTAAAAGTCAGTGAAAATCCTTCTCGTCTATAGTTCCTTCTCGCGTCGAACTCATATTTTCCTTGCTCTTCTACCTCATCTTCACTACCCTCTATACCTTCAAGATCATCTTCTTTCTCGAATTCTTGTCGATCTTCAGTAATATTATCAATATCATCACCATCAATATTTAATTCTTGGGCGTATTCAAATTTAATCAAAAATGAACATATGCGCTCAGCTATTTCATCTGAAGATCCACTATACTCCAAATCAAGAATATTGCATACCGCTATCATATCTGGAAGTGTCAACTGTTTGGTGATATCACGTACTTTGGCCAAGTGTTGGTCCGTACCTAAATTCCAAGAAAATCCTGAAAAATTCCGCAAAGCTTTTCGACCTTTACGCGGCTCTCCTCATCACCGTAACAAATAATATGTAACGCTTTCACAACAGATAATCTTGCATGAGTTATTTGATATGCAATTTTAGGTATAGCTCCTAAAATCAACATCTTTAAAAAGTATCAAACTGATAACTAATTCGAAAATATGAAGAATACTCTAATTCACAACGAGACAACTAAAATCAGAATATCTACAAATGAAAACACTAAATACACAAAAGAAGTTTTTCGAAATAACGGAAAAGAGTTCGATGAACGATAAACCAAAAATTAATAATAATCAACTGATCAAAATTAAAAACTTGACAATTGTTTGTTGAGTGGCTGTACTCCTTTACAAAATGTCTCAATGACACAAAATGTCTCAAAAATACAGAATTAAAATAAATTCTTTTTTGAACAGCCTTCCTCAGTGAGTGCTTCTAGAAAGGATATCTCCTACCTTGATACTTCAAAACTCTAGCACCAATTCCACCTGTCGTTCGGAACCCAGTTCTCGCCGTGGGTTTCCTCACTTCGTCTCTGTCTTTCAGTGGAAAAGGTACACCTTGTCCTGCAGCACTACTTCGTCTTCTTCTTCGTTCAGATCTTCGTCTAATTTGTCTTTTCTTTGTTCAGATCTTCGTCTACTTCGTCTTTTTCTTTGTTCAGATCTTCGTCTATTTCGTCTTCTTCTTCGTTCAGATCTTCGTCAATAATCCAAACTCAGTCAATAGTTCGTTCAGATCATCTGTTCATCCAAGTCTTCTTGTTCGTCTATGATTTGTTTCGTTATCCCAGTTGATTTGCTTCTTGATCCCGGACGAGCCCCCAAATGTAGGATTTTTCCGTTGTCTAGGATAACTACCAGTAATTACCACGAAGTTGGAATAAAACTTTATTCTCGAGGCAAGTAACAGCAAAAAATCGAAGGAAATACAGCCTCTCAACGAACAAAACTCGTCTCCGATCTGATTGACGTCTAAAACTCATTCTTTTTTTTCTCGCCTCCTATATCTAAATTATTTATAACGTTAAAAAAAAAAAACATAGAACATTATAATACAATTCGGAATAAAAGTACGAATCCCACATATATATATATATAAGCAATTTTCTTGAGATTAGAGCTCTGGATTGAAATTAGATTTCATCTTTTTTATTAATACTTTACTACATATGTTTCGGCGTACATTGAGCCTTTTTCAAGTTTACATGTTTCAAATACAGTGACAATCATATTTAAAATGTATAACTGTCCAACAATTCATCTTGAAACTTAGTAAAATTAAAATCATATTCTTCATGTTCAGAACGCTGTCAATTAGAATTATTCTAATAATGGAAAACCTGTTATCTACTAAAAAACTAATCAAATCACCGCAATTTGATACTACCTCTCCTACACTTGCCATCTGGATCACTCACATTCAAATTGTAACCGAAAACGAACGAAAACTCGTACAACCCTAAGCCTTACACACTAACATCTTACTCCAAACTACTGACCTAGTGAACTGAACTCTGATAATCAAAGTGTAAACACACGTAATGCAATTTTCATATACCCCCTCCCCAAGGGTATCTTGGCCGACCTAGTCTTTGAAAAATGAACAAGTCGTGGGTTGCTGTTTTGCTATTTACAGTTACAAAGAATGAATTTTTATGGTCAGAAAATTACAAAATTTATTCCATACAGTAGGAATACACTTCTTTCTGAAATTGAAATAATATTCAAGTACTTATGATAATAGTCATTTGAGATTTGAGGGTGAAAATTTCAATTATTAACAGGATACGTGACAAAATTTTAAATACATAATGATTTTTCTTTCTATCTCAAATTTAGGATAAACATATGAAGATGTCGGATATTAAATTACAATTTTTAATTTGATATTTGCAATAAACATCGATAATAATAAACAATTTCACCCGCCTGCCGTTTCACATAGGGACGGCCAACGGCCAAGGGTTCTCGGCCGACCTCGCAAGTGTCACAGTCGAGGTATTGTTGAGTTCCATTAATAGGAACTTCGGGCGACGTATGTGTTAGATGAAATCATAAACTGAAAGCTGTGGTTCGGCTGGCTGAGCTGCGTTATTACGTATAAGGACAGATGCGGGAACTTGGAATAAAAATTATTTGAGGTGTTTGGCCGAAATAATGTGTACTTCGATGTGTTGAGTGGAAATATGAGATATATAGAGGGCAGAGGAAAAGATACTAAGGGAATTTCTCGAGATTTAAATATTGCTATTAATTTTTCAAATAAGTTTCGAATAAAAAAATATTTATTTTCACCTTCTCATTTTCGGTTGCGTTTGGGTCGGCCCAGCCGATCCTGCCTACCCTGACGAGCCGTCACTGGTTATACGTACACTCCGCCAAGAGGAAGGAAGGCACGTTGTTTCAAATGAGCGACTGAATATGAGAGAGAGAGCGGAAGTGCCAAAGAATGAGCACAAGTAGCCTAGTGGAAAAACCATCAGCACTAGATGCAGACCGGACGTCTAAGAAGAAAGTTTGGCCTCTACGATGAACGAAGGAAAAATTATTTCCTTGAGCTCGACGGACATACGAGGGATCACTATCGCGGGGATTGGATCAGTTTTGTGGGTGAAAGATGACAAGAAAGAATCGACTGAAACGTTCGCAGATTCCTCCAGGCTTGAGCATGGTTTGTTGTCGACGTTATAAACCAATGGAGGCTAATTCTTGGTGTTCAGTGTTGACCCAAAGTAATTGAAGAGACCCTTTACGATCAATAGATCGTAACAGCTTCAGTTCGTAGTCCTTTTTAACTTTAGCTATCGTAGACGATAAAGAATTGGAGAAACACCTATGAACATCATAGTCTGCTCGCTGTTTTCCACGGGTATGACGCTGCCACAATGATTTTTTATGTCGAATCAGCCTGATTATACTTTCGTTCATCCGTGACTGACGGAATGAAGGGGATTCTTCTAGTCGATGTGCACTCGTCAACCAGGCTTTGCAGCGTCTCAATAAAAATGTTCCATATGATTTCAAGATATATGCTCTACAATTGGACCCAGAAATATACTTCTACTGCATGATTTGACGTTGTCAATGTTAGAATTAACCATTGTGTTCTGTTTAATAATACCAATGAAATGTGAGTTTATGTTATTCAGCACATCTATTTCATTTTTTTTTTTAAATACATTTAGTATAAATTCATATATACCTTGTCTATTATTTGTAATATTGTTGACCAAATTCCTAGTTGCCCTGCTTTTATTTTTAGCTTCCATTATGTACTTCCTGTTGCTCATCCATCTAGCTTGTCTAAAAGTTTTTTTCAGTACGAGACATTATTTTCTATAGAACTCATTTGTTGTTTTCCGTACCTCTACTTCTTTCCAGTTTTCTCGTTTATGCTTACTTGGTGTTTTTATGCATTCAATTACTCATGATTGCGTATTCACTTTAATAGTACATTTCTTTGAAAATATAAGGTTTAAATGATTTCTCATTATATCTGAGAATGCATTATACGCTTTCTCCGAATCCATCTCCTTCATGACACTCTGTCATGATACATCCTGTAAGATCTCGACAAATTTTTTAACCTTATGTTTTGTATATATTTTTTTGTTTCTCAGTTATTTTTTTGTGAGGAACATTATTAGTTTCTACAGTTATAAACTGAGCCATGTGGTCTGATATCATAGAATTTATACAACTTTTATTCCCAAAATCATGAGTATTAACAGAAATGTTATCCGGCAAAGATCTTGACGATTTCGTTATTCTAGTCGGTTTACTAAATGTTGGCTGTAAACCATAGCTATCCTGTAAATCCAATAAACTACGTTTCATTTCGCTGTCATTTTCTTCCATTAGGATGATGTTGAAATCTCCTCATAATTTTTATTGAATAACTCAGAAATTATTGAATTTAGGAGCATAATCATGTGAGAAAACTATCATTATTTTTGACCGCAGAATCCAACACAATTATAAAAAAATAGGGTTCTAATTTGAAAAACAGAAGTTATGGCCAATTTAAGATCACAATTTTCAACACAAAATTTGAAACACCCTGTGAGATATTTTTGAAATCCAAAAGATGCATGACCTTTTCACATCCTTCCTCTTCGATGTTGTAAAAACGGTTTACGCTCAGGAAATTTAAAATAAGAATAATGAACATATTACTGACTGAAGATATTTGACTTTTTTTCCAGTTTTATTTTAGATATTTTGAAAACTATTCGATTTTATTCAATGGTTTCAATAGAAATGTATTCACTATTGAATACTCGATCATACCAGGAATGGAAAACTTGAAAAAAAATTTTTCGTCGAATTTATTTTCACTCCCTGTACAACCGGAAGTTTTTGGTCTTCGAAAATATTTTAGCTCTGTAGAGAACTTCGAACAATATCATAATCCCAATTTTCAGATTTCAAATATGTCTAGTTCTCCAGAAACGTCTAATAGGCACTCGAACTTGAGACACCCTGTGGATACCTGGCGGTAGCATAGCTGCTGCTGAACGCAGCTGTTAGTAGTATGACAATTTATGAAAGCATTCGCAAGATATTGCGTGAGAAGTCAGCGTTGCAATGGTAAAATAAGAATACTTTCAAAAGTTAAGGGATCTGTTGAAAGATTTCACCGCTAAAATACGGCCCTAATACGTGTTAACATCTCTCTTGTGGAATAGAAAAATTGCTAAGAATTTTTTTCTTTCAAATAGATTATTGATAAAAAAATTTCCAGGGTTCTCCCCATTTTATGGACTATAAAGAACCTCTTCTCAAACCGAAACTAGAACCCTCTGATAATCCGGATGACGATGATAGTACTCAACAATCCTTTGATGAGGAAGCATTTGACATGAATATGTTGATGGCCCAGTCTCTGGATCCAGATCATCCAATGGATTCAATGCCTCCTGGATGGTTACCCGAAAATGTCAAACAACCTGATACTTCGAGTCCAGGTTAGATAATATTTGATTTAGAAGTGAAAATTTCTTAAAAATGAGTTTTATGCAAATAGTAATTTGACAATGTAAGCTTTATACAGGGTCTTTCACGAGGAACCTCACCCATATTTATACGGGAAACTACTGACCGTATTTTCATGAAATTGAGCACATATGAGTATTTCACGATGCTGATGAAATCTAAAATATTTTCAAGGCATGAGCACCTCCGGTTTTTCCGGAAATGACGTCAACTTCCGTTTTTCAGGTTAGAACACCATTTTTTTATTGCAGAAATAGATTCCTTAGAAAATTTCAAGTTATTTTGATGTAACATTTTTCAGTTTTGGAGTTCCGCTGAAACAAGAATAACTTCGAGGTCTTTGGAAGGAAAATTTTCATTTTTGGGATTTTTCAAGATGTAAGATTGATGTATCCACTTTAAAAATCGAAATCGCGATTCATGATACAGAGGGTGAAAAAATCGCTTTCAAAGTTAGGGATGACAAAATCGTGAAAATTCAATTCTTTCAAATTAGAACCCCATTTTTTTATGGCAGATAGTGAATCTACGTTAAAAAATAATGTGAATGTATGCATCACACCCTTGCCCTAAAGTGGATATTTTCTGAGTTATTCACAAAAACTGTTTTTCGTCTTTAATTTTCAGCTATTTCTTTTCCCTTCACGCCAAAAAAGATGAAATTTTCAGGAACTGTTACTTAAACCATGTTTTAGATTTTACTACCCTAATATGCAAGAGAAAAAAGTTACAGGTTGTTCCTAAATAGATGGCGAATTTGGATTCGAATTTGTATCGAAACCTCTTTATTTCAACTGATCGCCATTGGTTTTTCTCCAGTGATAAATAAATAATTCCTTATGAACCATATGCAAAAACTTACCATGTTTCACATTCTTTTTTTTAATGATAGATATCATTAATTACATCTGCCAAATTCCTCTTTATTCAGTAGCATTTTGTGTTTACTATTAATTTGGTGATAATTCGTATTAAGTTATAAAATCGATCACTATGCCTAATTTTACCAATGAAGATTATTTAAATCTCATTCTACTTCATGGATAATGTAATAAAGTTGTAGATAGAATGATTCGACTGTTCATTGAGAGGTTTCCTAACCGACCCAGACCAACGAGAGATACCATCGCGCCTCATATAAATTCACAATTCACTCAATGTGTCAAATATTCTATACAGGCTATTTGAAGATCGATGGTTGGCGAACAATGGTCCACATCTTTGGCCACCATGTTCTCCCGATTTAACTCCTTTAGACTATTATGTTTGGGGTAGGATAAAAAATATTGTCTACTCAACTCCCCTGACTGATAAAGAGGACTGCATATAACGAGTCAGAAATGCGTTCAGGTTTATTTATTATAGATTTTTAGATCCATAGTTTTGAAACCCAGTTCGGTTTTTAAACACTTTTGCAGATCTCTTCCTCCCGATGAAATAAGAAGAGCAACGCACTATGCATTCCTGAGACGTATAAATAAATGTCTAGAAATTAACCGTCAAAACTTTGAGCATCTTCTCTAGTTTTAACTGCGAGAGTTTGCCATGATTCTCCTAATAGTAACTTGAAGTCGGTTTCAAGAAGGGGTGAAAAATCTACAGCATGGTTCAAATAACCGTTCATGAAAATATCATCTCTTTGGAGTGAAGGGAAAAGAAATAGCTGAAAATTCAAGGAATAACTCAGAAAATATCCACTTTAGGGCAAGGGTGTGATGCATACACTCACATATCCAAATTCGCCATCTAAAACAGTAACTTTTTTTTGCGAATAACTCAGAAAATATCCACTTTAGGGCAAGGGTGTGATGCATACACTCACATTATTTTTTAACGTAGATTCAATATCTGCCATAAAAAAATGGGGTTCTAATTTGAAAAAATTGAATTTTCACGATTTTGTCATCCCTAACTTTGAAAGCGATTTTTTCACCCTCTGTATCATGAATCGCGATTTCGATTTTTAAAGTGGATTCATCAATCTTACATCTTGAAAAATCCCAAAAATGAAAATTTTCCATCCAAAAACCTCGAAGTTATTCTTGTTTCAGCGGAGCATTATTTTCGATTTTTTTTCCAATTTTCCCGCTCAGAGAGAATTTTCCAACCAAAACTGAAAAATGTTACATCAAAATAACTTGAAATTTTCTAAGGAATCTATTTCTGCAATAAAAAAATGGTGTTCTAATTTGAAAAACGGAAGTTGACTTCATTTCCGGAAAAACCGGAGGTGCTCATGCCTTGATAATATTTTAGATTTCATCAGCATCGTGAAATACTTATGAGTGCTGAATTTCATGAAAATACGTTCAGTAGTTTCCCGTATAAATATGGGTTCCTCGTCAAAGACCCTGTATAGAATGAGTGCAATTTAAGTTATATTGAGTTCGATGCTCAAATTTTGTAAGGAGATTCCAGCAACCAGATGAAGTGGATTAAAATTAATTGCACTCTGTCAGGCTGGATTTTCTAGGGAATCAATTTCTATATTCAAACGTTTTCGAGCTGTCAGAAAAAACGAAATATTTCCATAACGTCCTTATTACAAGTGCTATTAACATGAAAACAGTATACAGCTCTTTCTTCAAGTATAATTCAATGACGTAATGAATTTCGTTTCATTCCAATTATTTTTGAAGTTAAAGTCCGCTCAAGTTATATTGTCATTAAGAAGGGCTATGAAAAATATAAATTGAATTGGCAGCGGCCAATATAGGTGAATTTCAAGTTCTAGAATTAAAGTTGTTTTCACGGAAAATTACTAGCTGGGTTATACCATTCTGACTTAACGATTATCGATAATTTTCACATTTTTACATATTCTCAAGATTATTGAGTTTTAGCTAATTATTGGAAAAGTTAATCTTTAATTCCAGTATTTCCGTAGCTTCGTGGTTTTATGAAATGTCTAAAATTATTCACGATACCTCTCGTTTATAGAAAGGGAACGAAGCAGGTACAAGGTGAGTCTTTACTACAATAATTTTACCCATAAATTCTTGAGACCATAGAAAAGGCTTTTTTCCTATACCATTTTTGGAAATTCGGATCAAGATATTGAAATTTCGTTTCAAAATTTTTTTTTATATCTTCATAATGGATAATCTTAATGAATTCAAACTTTGCAGGTTTCAAACAAATGGAAAACATTTGCACTATCATCTAAGGTCTTTGAGTTAACGCATCACTAACTCATATCGTCTTCAGAACTTGCTATAAAATTGTTATGAAACACATCCTACCATTTTTTGTATGCTTGAATATTTCAAAAGAATGCATTATTCCACATTTATCTCCCTAAAATGTACCGTTTTCAAGATATTCGATGTTGAATGATTTGAACGTTTGGAAAAAAATTCAGAAATTTTCTCTTTTTACTGGATCCGACCCTGACCAGAAAAAAAATCACTGAGTCGGAATAATTCAACGTTGCCGAAATCATTATCATCGTGGAGAATTTTGAATTTGAATGATATGAAAAATTTCACCTTGTCCATGGATCAATGAAAATTAAGAAGACATCATTAAAAGTTTCTTCAACTTCATTTTCGTTGTTAAAACAAAGTGACAAAATGGGTGTACGTCTGTTTACTCCCAGAATGACACGCATTTCCTTTTTTTGAAGTTTCCGGAGGTGTTCAATTCTGCCATCATTACACAAAAATATAATAGTCGAACAGAAATCGAAACGTGGCTGTATTATGGTATTGTACACCAATATTCTCGAAGAAGGGGTTAAAACAGCCTCCTCCAATCTTGTAAAGAAACCAAGTTTCTTTGAAATCGTCCCGTGAACAAAATCGAAGTGCTTTTGGAAGGACAAGGTATAGTCAAGATAGAAACCCAAATACCTCAAAGACTCAACCACATCCAGTCTCTCTCCATCTATTCTCAAATTCACACAATCATCATCTAGGAGATTATTCTTTGACATACTTAGTGACTATCATGACCTTAGTTTTACTGGTATAATAATAATAATAACAATGTTTATTTTTCAATTAAATCAACAAAATAAGATTACAAATTTTCAATAAACATGGATTTACTCCAAAAGCCGAAACTTGTACGGAGAAGATGAAACATAAGCAATTAACACCCACAACAATACCATCCATAACATGAAAACATTCAAAATTACAACTTGAAAAATATCTAAAAATGTTCATTCGTCTTGTAAAGGTATAAAAGTCGCTTACTTCAATCATACTTATATAAAATTCCCTTACGTAAAGAACAATAAACTTAAATAAGAAAAATAAAAACCGCCTACTCCAATCCTACTCATATAAAAATCTTATACTTAAAGAATACACAGATGTGCATACACACATGTATCCAAACATACATACAATAAACATATAAGTGTGTGGCCATGGAACAATCTGAAAATCGAAGGTCTTCAGCATCATCTCAATTCCACAGTACCGTGTATAATGTCCCTCGATTTTGACTCCATGAATATTGAACTTATATATAAGATGCTGAATTTTTTTACAATAAAATTAATACGTTCCTCCCATCTAAGATTGAAGTCAATGATTACTCCCAAGTATTTAATTTCCGTACATGATCTAATACTCAGCTGTCCATCTATGTGTAAACCATGGAAATCGGAGGAAGAAGCTTTATTCATGTAAAATGGTAAATAAAAAGTTTTATCAAAATTTATTGTGAGCCATTCCTCAATAATCTTGAAATCAGCTTCAACCATCTCTTTTAAAGATGTCCAATTTTTCGAACAATAAAAAATCGCTGTATCGTCAGCATATGTTGTAATCAACCCTCGACTATGGACATGAAATAAATCATTCAAATAGATGTTGAAGAGAATTGGTCCGAGAATGGTGCCTTGAGGTACACCATATTCTATCGGCTGGTATTCACTATTTGTGCCGTTAATTCTTACACACTGCAATCGATTTGACAGATATGAAGCAAATAACTTTAGTTGATCACCTCTAATCCCCATTGATTCCAGTAGTAGAGTGTGGCTCACTGTATCGAATGCCTTCGACAAGTCAATGAAAACACATAGAGAAGGTCTTCCGCCATCCAGACTGGAATATATCTCGTTAGTGAGCCTCAGGATTGCATCCTGAGCAGAGACGCCTTCACGAAATCCAAATTGTTTTTCTGATAATAAGTTATACTTTGCAAAATATTCCGAGAGTCGCAGTTGTAAAATTTTCTCAAATATTTTAGCAAAGTTGGTGATGACCGAGATAGGTCTGTAATTAACGACGTCCTTGTGGTCACAAGTTTTGAAAATTTGAAATACCATGCTTTTCTTGAATTTACTAGGAAATATTCCTGCTTCGATGCTCTGGTTGATAATAAAAGCTAGTGGTTCTGATATCAACTCACAGAGTTGTTTCAACGTTCCGGACTTTATCCCATCCATTCCGGGCGCCTTTTTATCTTTGAGAGAACTTATAACTCTAATTATCTCTGAACGATCTGTGGCCCTGATAAACATGGAATTTTTTGTACTTTCGCTTTTATAATTCTTATAATGCGCTTTTTTAGGCATCAGGTTCGCCATTGTTTTCCCCACTGATACATAGTGTCCGTTGAAAATGTTAGCGATGCGCTCGATTTCACCAATTTCTTGTCCATTATTCCTTATAGTTTTAATAGAGGACTTTTTTTTGTTCTGTGAACATATCTCTTTGACTGTATTCCAAAGACATCCTGAATTTTTTTCATCATTTTCAACCTTTGCTCTATAATAATTACATTTTGTGTTCTTCATGATTGCTGTCAATCGATTTCTGTATTTCACAAATTGCGCCCTCAAACCAACATTTGAAGGATCCTTCAGTAACTCCTGGTACATTTTATCTCGTTTGTTGATCGATTTGATGATACCAGTGGTTATCCAACATTTCCTCTTTCTGTACTTAATCCTGATTTTTCTGGTAGATTCCTGAATACTTTGATCTATTATGTTAACAAACTCATCCGTTGCAGATTCCACATCTGACGATTGGAAAACAGAATCCCAACCGAAACTCCTCAATCTACCCTCCAAAGCACGATAGTCATCTACGAAAAAATTTATTGTCGTTGTCTTGGCGTACCTTGACCTGTTGCAAACCGGGAATCACCAATTGTAGAGCAGTTATATAGTGATCTGTTAGATGAGTTTTGATCACACACGGTAAAAGAAAATCTGAACCGGAGTAGGTCTTCACGAAAATGTGGTCAATACATGTCTGGGTTGTTTGGGTAACTCTAGTGTACTCGTTGATTGCTGATAGAAATCAATGCTCGCTCATGACATTGAGATTCATTTTCATTTCATTTTCATCCTTAATATCGATGTTCATATCTCCTGTCATTAAAAAATAATCTGCTCTGAGACAGATTGTGGTTAAATAACTTCCAAATCTCTCAATGAACTCTACTGCATTTGACGATGGTGATCTATACATAGCTATTATAATAATTTTTTTCCGTTAAAGGATATTTCAGCATTGAGAACTAATTCTACTTCCACTTAGAAATTCCACTGTTTTATGGGAAAACTCCAAATCGGACCTGATATAAAGTATTACTCCATCACATTGATTATATCTACCCTCATTGTATACAATCTCGTAATTTTCTAACTTATACAATTCTAGGTTATCAAGTTGTCTAGTTTCTGTCAGAATGATACATTCCGGTTTACAATGAATTTGTTTCAAATAACATTTGGAACCATCCAAATTTTTATTGATACTACGGATGTTATTATTGATCAATTTGAAATTGACGGAATTTTCATTAATCTTCATTATATCATCATATTCAAGGCAGTCAAATAACGTTTCAGTGGTTATTTCATCAACTTCATAATTTCTAATATAATTATCCATTTTTGGTCAAGCAAAAAATTACAAGAAAACATGAACCCAAAAACCAAATCACAAAAAGAATGTGGAACCCACCTCTAAATCAATTTGCCCTCCTTGTTTGATGTCTTAGCGCACGACCACCCTTATCTTTATTATCCTTATTGCACGGATTCAGCATAAGATTTTGTCAACCCAAAACCTTTTGGGCGCTCTTGTTCACCCGTACAGAGTGCCTATCATTTTGCCCAAATGTCTGTAATTTTGGAATATCGAGCCGAAAATGGTGTCAATCGATTGGGTTCGGCTCCCTGATAAAGAATCCGTGGCGAAAGTTAAGTCTGTCCGGCCGTATTCTCTCTAGCATCCAAAAGAGATGAGTTAGAGTTTTCATATGTTCTGAATAGGTTAATTGTCCAAATATCTCGGTCAAGATCGTTATTGGGCCAAATCCGTCGGATGGTTCAGTAGTTATGAGCATCTGAAATTTTGTTTCCTCAATAACTACTAGAATATCCATCCGATCAAGTTGATACTTGAAATATTGTTGAGGCAGGCTGCAACAAAACGGCTCTCAAAATTCCCCAGAAATCGTCACTCTAGAAATTTTTTTTAAATTCCCAAAAATTTTTTTTTAATACTCACTATCTCATAAGATATTTTTCGGATTTCAATAAAAACTCGTGAATATATTGAAGTGATCGATATCTTACTTATCCTCAGATTTCATTGTCGTAGCTCTTTTCCATTTAAAGATATGGTCATTTTTTTCATTTACTCAAGAGAAAAGAGAAATGACATACGTCGCGATGATTTTCTCTGAACGATGGCCATCACAGATCGATATTCGATTGACAAATGTCGGGCTTATTAATCACTGTTAGTTGGCGTAATATTAATCAAAATTTTTCATAACAGGAAATCATAGAGATATAATTCAATCTCGGTGGCTGAAATAATACACTTTATCAAAATTCAGAAAAGCACGTAAGTTTTTAGGCGAAGGGAATTATAGCTTCGAACAAAACTTGGGGAAAATTATGAGTAGTTATTTTTAATTTGAGATATAGGTTTGTTCATTCATTAGGCTTTCATATTTGCATCACATTGTCCCATAGTACGGGAAAAGGCTATTGTTCACCTGATCAGAGTGCTTATAGATTTGTTATGGTTTGAATATTTACTCGCAAGTAGCTCAACAAGAGCGCCAAAGCAATCTGACCTCACGTCAGTGCTTTCTAAATTTTTTACTGATACTATCAAAATAATGAAAATTATGCTGGCACTTTTTTAAGTACAATTTAGTAGCATAATGAATTGAGTTGCACTCTTATAATACAAACTTGTATTTTCTTCAAGTTGCAGGAATTTCTTCCAAATAAAATTTTTTCGTTTTAAAATATATGAAAATGATATCGGGGTTCATTTTGTGAAGCATAGCAGTGTTCTATGCGCTGGCTCAACGACTTTTTAATGATTGTTATAAGGGTCTCTCAAATTTAATCCAACAACCAAAGAGCCTTTGAAAGGTGGATGAAAGAAAATCTGCTTGGATTTCTAAATAATTAACTCAACTTATCATATGCGAACTATCTTTAAGACGATGAGCATAATTTGATTACAACTTCAATATTTTCAACTTTCTGAAATCAACAGATACAATAGGCAACTCATTTCACTTAATGATCAAACGCATATCCACAAAGCAACACCCCTCAACCTAGCATTAAAAAACCCATATACAAGAAAGACCCAATGTTTTATGTTGACTTTATACAGTGTGTCCCGTAATTCAACGTCAAGCGGTTACTGGGTGATATGGTTGGTTATACCAGTTCTAGCAAAAATAAAAAAATTCTATGTCACCTGGTTAAGTGGTATTATGTATATTTTTGTAGTCACGAATTTTCCAATTTTGCAGTGATTTTTTTAATTAATTCTAAATAACCACGCTATTGATTACAGTCACAAATCCATTGTTAGGTACAATTGTTTGATTTTGATTTTATTCTTAATTTTTAAAAATTTTTTTTGCTTGAACTGGTATAACCTAGCATATCGCCTAGTAACCGCCTGACGTCACGGGACACCCTGTATATGGTTTACCAAAAATACATATTCCTTAACGATCCATTGTGAGCTCCAGGAACTCACCATGTCGACAATTGGCTAAGTTTGTTCTGGAAAAATTAATTTTTTTTTCCGAATTTCAAATAATTCAACATCGAATATCTTGGAAACGGTGCATTTTAGGGAGATAATTGTAGTATAACAAATTTTTTTTTATAAGAAGTTTTGAAGATTTTATGACTTGATGATGTATTATCTTGAAGACCTCAGAGGATAGACCCAGTGTGTTCAATCTGGACTGTGGGGATTATCCACACAGATATACGAATATTCAATTTTTTAAATGAACTTTCAAAACTTTGTACCTTTTAAACGGGACCGAATTTCAATGAATTATATAAAAAAATAGTCTTGGTTAAAATCAATATGGTAGTCAAGGACTCATCCTGTATGTACTTTCTTAAAGTAATTACAAAGTGTCTTGTAGATGTCGTGAGATTGTCGTTCTTTGGAAGTTGATGATTTCAACTTATCATAGATTCTTCTATTTATGTTTTCACTTTTTAAAACTATGTCAATCTCACCAGTTTCATTATAGTCCAGTAAAGGAAGGGCTGAAATCACTTTTTCTTGGAAAGTGCTGCATTTTTGATATGTTGATTGTTATAAAGAGAGAAACATATGGTCAAAAATGCAGGTGTTAACATTTTCAGGAACATTGAAAAATTCTTGAAAAAAGAGAAAAAATACGGTTTTTCTGATATTTTCGCACATGAGAAGGTTTGGTGAGAAAACTTTTCAAACAAAAGTTGTAGAGCGGAAAATTCTAGTCCAAATTATGTACTTTACCGTTCTCGAAAGTGATTTTGTATACTGATTATTAAGGTATTTCTCTAATGCGGCGATAACAGTGAATTCGAAATTTGGCGCCTAGTGCAAAACCGAGCGGTCCTAGACATCTGAAGTTCTAGAACAGGGTAGGATTCAGCACAAGTTGTCTGGAGAGTGTGATTTGAAATTCTTGGTCGATTAGAATGAATAACAGCTCGCTTGGGATATCAATAACATATAATTATTGGGTTTAAACTCATTAGTTTGAAATCGATATTTCAGTGACGCATTGAAATGAATAATTGTTGCCCACCAAAATTTCATTTTTCTCAAATAACTCGTTGACGGTGGACTTTTTTGAATACTTACAAGAACAGATTATTATATAGTTAGTTATAGGGGGAAAACTTTCTCAATTTTTTCAATAATAACTTTCATATTTAATTTTCAAAGGCCCTTGTCGAGCCAATAATTTCGAACCGTGAGAAATATAGCATTTATTTTTCATTTCGTTTTTTCATTTTACTCTTTTTTCAAAATTACTCAAAACAAAATTCATATTGTTTTCTGCAGTATACCTTGAATAATAATAATGACGACAAAATTGAAACAACTCAAAGCTCGTCGTCAAATTGTTATTGATGATCTCGAGGAAATTCTGAATGTAGCACAATTCGCTGTCACTGATGAAAGTCTCCACTTAAGATTCAAATTAAGATGTGAAATACTTGAGGATATTCTCGTGGAATTTCAAAATTTACACACTTCAATTGTCTCTATGATTGTATCTTCCGAAGAACCGGAATTGAACACTGAGAAGGTTATTCGAACAGCCTTTATGGATAATTATTACACCATCAGAACCACTTATGTTAATTTATTTCCGGAAGTAATAAATCCAGTAAAAAACCAAAATAGTTGCTCTATCAGTTCGCCAAATGTTAAACTTCCAAAGATAGTATTGCCCATTTTCAATGGGAATTATAAAGAGTGGTCTACTTTTTCGATATGTTCCAAAGTTTGGTACATGAAAATTCTAACTTGAGTCAAATAGAAAAGTTTCAATACCTCCTTAGTTCACTTTCTTCTCGTGCTTTAAGTTTAGTTAAAGGGTTTCCATTGACTGCTGAAAATTATGAAAGCGCTTTTCAGACATTGGCGGAAAGATATCAGAATAAAAGACTTCTCGCTAATACGTGTTGGAAGGAAATCTGTAATGTTCCAAAGCTACAGGGCGATTCAGCTAAAGACCTTAGGCGAATTCTAGAGGTTTTTGCGGAGAACTTATCGGTATTAAGAAATTTAGGTTTACTCGTTGACCAGTGGGACTTTGTTTTATTTCACATTCTCATTCAGAAATTAGATTCAGCATCGATCAAACGTTTTGAATTACAAGAATGTTCAACAGATATTCCGTCGTTTGTCAATTTACGAAATTTCCTGACTAATCAGTGTATAGCCTTGGAGGCAGCAGCTCTTTCTCTTCCGTCTAAAACTCATTCAGTTTCGAATTCTCAATTTTTAAAATCTAGTTCTCTATCAATTAATAAAAGAAATTCGACTCTTCTCGTTCAAACGGAAACTGAATCATTCAAGAAACGTATAACCTGTAATTATTGCAAGTTAGCTCATAATATTTACAAATGTCCATCATTTTTGGAACAAACTGTTCAAGATCGGTTCAAGACTGTGAAGAACAAAATTGGTGTATCAATTGCCTCCATTCTGGACATAAGATTAACAATTGTTCTTCAAAGTCAAATTGTCGTGTTTGCAACGGAAAGCATCATACCCTGTTGCACATGCGCAATAATGCAGATAATAATTCTTTAACAGAGACGTTTCATTTAAATGCTGCAAAGTTATCGGATTCAGACTCAGCTCAAGTTTTAACGAATGTTTCTTCAAATTCTACCGTTCTCTTAGCAACCGCTGAGGTCGAAATTCGTGATGCTTGGGGTAGATATCAGAAGGTCCGAGTTCTGTTAGATGGAGGCTCTCAAATAAATATTATAACTCAATCGTGTGTAAATAGATTAGGCTTGAAAATTTGTGATGCTTCATTTTCGATAAATGGAATTTGTGAAAGCTCATCTTCTGCTAATTGCAGCACTGAATGTACTATTCGTCCATCAGGTCAAATATATCCATCTTTTATATTCGATGCCGTCGTGATTCCGAAGATTTGTGCGGAGATGCCGAGTTCTTTCGTAAATCATTCGTTTTGGAATTGTGTCCATAACAAGAAGTTAGCAGATCCGAACTTTTCCATTCCGAAATCAATAGATCTTCTTCTGGGAGCGGATATATTCTCTTTAATAATTCGACCGGGTCGTATCGAGGGTAACGGTTTGGAACCAACAGCACTTGAGACAGTATTTGGTTGGGTTTTCATGGGAAAGATTCAATCACCTAACATATCAGTTAACAATTTTCATTTGTCATTGTCTGAATCAGGTTTGAACTCCTCGTTGAAAAGAGTCTGGGAACTTGAAGAAGTTTCAGAGAATGTCATTGTATCACCAGAAGATCAATTTTGTGAGAACTTATCACTCAGAACTATTCTAGAAATACATCTGGACGGTACACTGTGGCATTACCTTTTAAACCTGATCAGTCAACACTTTCATTCGGTGATACATATTCTTTCGCACTACGTCGTTTTTATCCCTTGAACGTAAACTTATTAAAAACCAGAATATATACAAGGAATACTCTACTTTCATGAAGGAATATTTAGAAAAAGATCATATGTCATTGATTTCTACGAGTTCGGATTATGAAAATACTTTCTATATCCCTCACCATTGTATAATCAAACCAAACAGTCCATCTACAAAGTTGAGGGTTGTTTTCGATGCGTCAGCTCATGTACCTGGTCATTTATCTTTAAATGATGCTCTATTGATAGGTCCTAAATTACAAAAGGATATTATTGTCATTTTGATGAACTTTCGTGTTCATCGGTTCGTTTTCACAGCTGATATCAAACAAATGTATCGTCAAATATTAGTTCAAAATTCACATCGAAACTTTCAAAGAATATTGTGGCGGTTTTCACCATCGGAACCCATGAAGACATATCAGCTGAATACCGTTACGTACGGGTCGCACCAGCACCTTTTCTTGCCCTTCGAACTTTGGCACAGTTGGCCAAGGATGAGGAAGCTCGTTTTCCGAAAGCATCCAAAATTTTGCTCACAGACATTTATGTCGATGACGTCTTTACAGGTTGTGATGATTTGGAAGGGGCAAAAACGTTACAAGAGGAACTGGTTTCCTATTGAATTGCGGTGGTTTTGAGCTCCGAAAATGGAGTAGTAACAGTTCTCAATTACTCTCAACCATACCTCTGGATCATCAATATCACCATTCTTTGGATTTTGATATAGATCCGATAGTCAAAATTCTCGGTTTGAGGTGGTTTCCTTCGTCGGACGAATTTTCTTATCTTGCAGAAACTACTGTGCAGGTATGTACCAAACGTACCATACTTTCGAACTTTCTCGAATTTTCGACCCTTTGGGTTTCCTTTCTCCATTTACTTTTCTTGCTAAGCATTTGATCCAGCATCTTTGGACATTAGGGTTGCAGTGGGATGATACACTTCCAGACGATGTCAGCCGTCGCTGGAATCAGTGTAAATCTGAATTAACCGAGTTGGGTAAACTAAAGATACCTCGAAACTTGCATCGAAACCATTTTATCGTTGCGAACTTCATGGTTTCGGAGATAGTAGTGAGCGTGGTTACGCAGCCGTGGTATATTTCAGGTTTTTCAATTATGACGGCTCCATTGACATCTCTTTCGTATGTGGTAAATCAAAGGTCTCCCCATTGAAGAGAATTTCACTTCCACGACTGGAATTGTGTGCTTGTCTCTTATTATCGAATTTCATTAATGTGGTTTCCTCTGTTTACCAATCAGCCTTTACAATAGATGACATTTTTGCTTGGTCTGATTCAATGGTAGCTCTAACATGGATTAAGTCTTCTCCTCATCGATGGAAGACATTTGTAAGCAATCGTACAACTCAAATTCAGGACTTAGTTTCAACAGAGAATTGGTATCATGTCCAATCGAAAGACAACCCAGCTGATTGTGCTTCACGCGGCTTAACGCCAACCGAACTGTTGAACTGCTCTTTGTGGTGGACAGGCCCTGACTGGCTTCGTTCCAAACATCTCACCTTCGCAAATGATGAAATAGAGAATTCTCTTCATCTTGTACAAACAGAAGAGCGTCACCTCTCTTTGTCAGCTTTCATTTCTCCGTCGTTTGTTGATGATTTGCTCTCCAGGTGTTCATCTCTGTCCAAGGTTCAAAGGGTGGTAGCTTACATTTTCTGATTTGTTCACTTCATGAAAAACTCTAAAGCTCCTAGGATATATAGATTTTCCGCAGTTCATCTCAAAGATGCACTTTTCTTTATTATAAAACAGGTTCAGAGGGTTGTGTTCAAGGAACAAATCGATAATCTCATCTCAGGAAATCCCATATCTAAATCACTTCGAAAATTGAATCCATTTATTGGAGAAGATGGTGTTCTCAGGTGGGCGGTCGTCTGTCTTTTTCTGGTCTGGCTTATGATTACAAACACCCGGCTTTGCTTCCTTCATCTCATCGTCTTACTGAGCTCCTTATTCAGCATTTTCACAAAATATATCTGCATCCAGGTGCCCAGACTTTACAGTTCCTTCTGTCTCAACAGGTCATACAGGAGTTTTATACAGTCCTCACACAGATTGAATATGTGCTCAATTCTCGCCCTCTATGTCCGCTTAGTAATGATCCGAATGACATATCTGCACTGACACCAGGACATTTTCTTACTTTGGCTCTATTAACTGCTATTCCTGAACCAGATTTATCTCACCTATCTATCGGTCGATTATCGCGTTGGCAGCTTTTAACTCGTATCCATCAGGATTTTTTGGAAAAGATGGAATTTAGAATACCTGAACACACTGCAACAGCGAAAAGGTGGTTCAATGGTGACTCGCCTCCTTATTTAATATGTGCAAAAAATTTAAAGAGAAATATAGTAATGTCATTATCATCGAACAACATCATGGGAAGCAACCGGTTTTCTTTTACAAATCTCCCAATATAATGGAGCTTAGTAAAGATTGGCTTTTAATCCCGATTCTCGCAGTAATTATCAAAAAAATTCAATTTTACTGATAGCTGGTCAAATCGTTGTAGCTGATATAAAAAAACAAGATTATAACTATGAAATGTATCCCCTCTCAAGTAAATTCTTGGATAACACTATATCAGAAATTCCGGAAAGTTTGAAAACGCTCCTATTCCATTTACTAGATTCAAAATGTAGTGCAAGGAAAGATGTGAAACGTGATACAATAGCACATTCCATCATTTCCATTGTTCGTCCAAGAATATTCATTTCCAAATTTCAGTCAGCTGTAGGAACTTAAGTGTACAGAAAAACAGGTTCTCGTTTGATAATTGACATGATGAGTAAATTAGGAGTGTCAGCTTCATACCACAATATTCAATTATATGAAGCTTACGTTATTATGCAACCTGCAAAATTAACGCATCCAAACTCTTTCATTCAATTCGTTTTTGATAACACAGATCATAATGTAAGTACGTCGGATGGTCATGAAACATTTCACTGTTTGGGGGGTATTAAAGTCATTACACCAGAATATGATGTTGAATATGAAGGATGTTCCAAAAGGCTGATGGAAATGCCATCTGCTTCTATTTTAGCTTCACAAAAGCAGATATAATTAATACCATTCAGTTACACGAATCCTGATGAATTGAAGAGTGTAGAGTTCGTTGATAAATCAAAACTTCATATAAAAGTACAACCTGAAGTTCCAAAATTATGTTTCGTATTTATGTGCGAAATCTCTCGAAGTAGAAAATATTCCAACATGGAAGGGTTTTCATGAAATTTTATCACGAGACGTTACATATATGATGTCGCATGTTAATTGTCTCATATTCATTAATGCACCACCATCCAGTTTAACCACTTTACACACAGCTTTGCTCTATGCAGTTGAAGAAACGAAGATAAAAATAAAAGTAGAACAACTTTTGTAAAATTCGATCAGCCTCCTTATTTCAAAGCTATTATTGTGCAGTCGGACAATCCTGAATTTAGGAATATTGCTGTGAGATTAGGAGGGTTCCATTTATTGATGTCATATATGGGCACCATTGGCTTTATCATGGATGGGAGTGGTTTGAAAGATCTTTGGGCTACTTCATACGCTGCACAATCAGTGAAGAAAATGTCTGAAGGGCTTTCAGCAGAGCTTTACGTGCTCACATATTAAGTGACACCGCTATAGGAATTCATATTTTGAAAACAAGCAATACATCTGCGACTGATGAAATTGAGAAACAAGTGAAAATGTTGTTCGAAAAATGGACGAAAAATTCTCCTGTGTTTGTGGGATATGACTTTGTCATCAAAATTTAAAGTTGACAATTTATGCGATAGCCAGAATAAAATTCGTATTCCTGGAGGTACATCTTCTATAGACCCATCTGCATTGTTGCAGAGAATGTTCATTCTTTATCAGAACGATGAATCAAGGAAAAAAAAAACAATTTCTTACGAATTGTCGCCAAATCCACTATCTCTCTTCGACGAATATGGATTAATGAGAAAAACTGTTAACTCTGACCTCTATAAATTATTCTCAACGCATCTTCAATCACAATCTCTGCTTACTGGTATGATATATGTTATAGATGGTGGATGGTTATTACACCAAGTTGTATGGCCTCACAGTAAGAGATTCGTAGATGTATTAGAAATATATAGATCGTTCATATTGAAAAAAATTGGACAGAATTGTAAAATTGTATTTAGCGGGTATTCGGATGAAAACATCGGAATAAAATCGTATGAACGATTCCGCCGAAAAGAAAAAGTTGTTGCCTCTGATGTACAAATTGATGAAGACAAAGTAGTAACAATGACCTAAAAAAAAATTTTGTCAAATAATGGGAATAAGTATACATTTATCAAAATACTGTCCAATTATCTACGAAAACATAATATAGAAGTAAATGTAGCAGAAGAAGATGCCGACGTAGATATAGTAATGGCAGCAATCTCTCTGAAAGAGAACATTCCAGAATCGGTTGCTGTGGTTGGCAGTGACGTAGATCTCTTACACCAGATCATATTTTTCTACAATGTTGTTCCAGGATCGAAAGGAAGTACTTTGTATTCAACATATCAGGACCGTGAATTGAAGCCATTTATTTTATTCGCCCATGCATTTGCTGGATGTGATTCTACTAGTGCTATGTACACTCAAGGAAAGAATAAAATAATACGTTTACTACAGAGAAATCCCGATCTTCAAGAATCAGTGCAGATTTTCTATCAAGATGAAAGTATTAGAGAGCTTTATCCTATTGCGGAAAAAATAGTGAGATATCTGTACAACACAAGTGGGGAAAATTTGAGCATCTGTGAACTGAGACATAAAATATCCACTACCCCAGTTTTAGGAACCAGGAAAACATCGCCCCTAGTAATGCTTCCTCCAACAGAGTCAGCATTGATTGAACACACCAGACGAGTTTATTATCAAATTCAGGTTTGGCTAGGACGACTGTCGTTGAAACCTGAACATTAGGGTTGGCATAGATCACATTGTATGCTACTTCCTGATGACCAAAGCAGTAGCTCCACAGGAATTATTGAATAATGTGATCAAATTCATTCACACCCTAGTTTTATTACTTTCAGAAATTTCAGAAATTCTTTTTATTGATTCACATTTGTTAAAGGTATTCTGCAGCTGTAATGGAAAATGTGATACTTCTCGCTACAGTTGCAAAAAAGCTGGACTGAAATGTACAAGGTTTTGCAAAATGTGTAACGGCATAACTTGTGAAAATGTCTCTGACCTGATAAACAGAATACAAATGAACTCTGATGTAGATGAAGACGAATGGGATCTAGATGACGCTGAGGGAGATTATATTAATGCATTTAATTGAAGAATTATTAGTAAAAATGAAGAAACAGTTTTTCCTGATATTATTCGATGCAGAAACTTTAATTATTATTCATTAATGCTATTGCTCTCCAAATAATCACTACGGTTTTTTAATTCAACTCTTTTGTCCCATTACTCTGAATAAATTTCTTTCCTTGGAAGAATTACTATTATTTTACCTCAGAAACATACCTACCTACGTCTAAATTATTATTCGTATATCGTATGCATCTTAAGGAAATTCAGCTAGGAATTTGTTCATAATTGCGGCTGAAAACTATTTTAGTTTTTGAATTAATAAAATTTCAATTTCGTCAAATTACAAAATTTCCTTTTTAAAATTTATGCAATTTCTGACTTTTCTATTTTTCATATTACTTCTAGCCTCCATTGAAGAATCTATATAGCCTTTGCTAGCACATCAGATCAGAAAACCGAACATCGTTTTACCCAAACTGTCCGTTTCCAACCAACTCATCATTATATGCTAGGGTTCGATGTAATAAATGCAATACAATAACAAAACGAGTGGAGAGTCCAACTCTAGCTAATATCTGCCAGATGTTTGGTTCAGCGTTCAGGTAGTCATTTCATCGAGCGCCAAATTTAAAATTCGTTGGTATTGCGCTACTAAAGAAATACTCTGTTTATCAGTATACAAATTCACTTTCGAGAACGATAAAGTTCATAAATTGGACTAGAATTTTCGGCTCTACAACTTTTGTTTAAAACTTTTTCTTACTAAATTTTCGCGAAAATATCAGAATAACCGAATTTTCTCTATATCTTCAAGAATTTTTCAATGTTCCTGCATTTTTGACAATAACAATCAACAAGTTGAATGATTATTTGGGCTATTACCATCATCTATTGTGGATGTAATGTTTTCCAAATAATCACTACATTACATCCACAATAGATGATGATAATAGCCCAAATAATCATTCAACACGAGCTCCATCATCAACAATCAACATATCAAAAATGCAGCTCTTTCCGAGAAAAAGTGATTTTAGCCCTTCCTTTACTGGACTATTAAAGGATTTAGTTTTATCTGTTACTCGGTTTTAGCATTTTGCATTTGCCTGATATTAATTTTTTCTTATTAGTTCAGAAAGATAGTTATAATTTGCTAGAATCATTTAGATCTTTTTAAATTTTCTTGGTGGAAGTTGATATTACTAGGATATTTTGAGCTCTTCATGATATTTAGCTTCGACCAAGAATGTGTCAATTCTCAATTTGTTACTTCAAAGAGGTTTAAATAAGGTGGAAACGAATGGGTCAACGAGAAGTCGTGGAAATCGTCACACCAGAAAGTTTCGAAAAAATCCTAAATTTTTTTCAATACTTGATATTTCATGTTTTTTTTTTACAAAAAATTGGGATGATACATCAAGGTTATTTTTATCCAGGAAATGATTGAAAATTGCGTTTTTATATAGAAGCATTGAAGGATTGTGAGTTATTATCGATGATTTAAACATTCAGACTTCCTTCAACGAATATTCCAAATAGAATTTCTCTATCGTCAAGTGGAGTTTTGTGTTATTATTGTGGCATTGTGATATGGAAATAAGATATATTTCGGTCCAGAGAATTATGAAAATGAAGGCCATGATATTTTTTTATTTATAATGAATGATTAGACAGTTTATGGGGTCGAATGTGATATGTAAGATGTGGAACCAGCTAACGAAGATGCACTGAACAAAGAAGTGGATAACTTCTTCTGCATTACCGAGGTCTTTCATAGCATTGATATAGTTGGTTTGAAGGTAGTAATAAGGGGTGCTTGTTTATATATTTTTACCATTTATATACCTCCCAGTTTGAAACTTGAACAATATGAGGGACTGTTCGAGGCTATTTCAAGTTTGCCATATCTGCTTCTCGGGTATTGCGAAATCATTATTCTGGGGGATTTTAATATTACTGAATATGTGGATTATCAGTTGTCTTCTTCACATACTACTGGAAAAGTGGAGGCACTCCTGGGATTCTTGGACTATATGGACTTACATCAGGTCAACAATGTGTTTAATAGGAATGGAAGGATTTTGGACCTTGTTTGTTGTCGTCATCAGATGGTCGTGAGTGGGTCGAACTACTCTCTCGTACCGGTTGATTTACATCATCCACCTCTAGAGTTTTATCTGACCCTGCCATTTAGACATCCTAAAGGTAAGTTGAGGAGAGGTGTTCCTGAGAGTTTTAATTTCAGACGAGCTAACCTCTCGTTGCTCTATGACTGCCTATCGAACACCAACTGGGATTTCGTCACTGAGTATGACGATGTCGATTTAGCGTGTGCAGGATTTTATGATCATCTTAACGGTATTTTTAATGCTTGTGTACGCAAAACATCTGGTAGGAGATCCCGGTACCCACCTTGGTTTAATAGAGATATAATTTTTAAGTTGAAAGCCAAAGACAGTTGTCGTCGAGCTTTTAAGTCAACAGGTTGTCATTGTGGAATTTGAGGAGCTTCGCAGAGAACTAAAGAGTGCAATCTCGATAGCCCGGACCGGTTTCTGTCGGGAAGCCGAGGAAGAATTATCTAGGGATCCATCAAATTTTGGGGCTACTTAAATAGAATTCGAGGTGGTTCCTCCACTCCGGGGTCTATTAAGTTTGATGGATCCGTCTTGTCTGATCCTTAGGACATCGCCAATGCCTTTGCTGCCTTCTTTGAGGCTGCTTTTGTGAGATCTTCGGCACCACAGCGGGACCGTTCCGGCCAAGACTGTTTTGTGCAGACTCTATCTGTTGTGTGGAGTGAGGAGTGTGTGTTGTCTTGTTTGAGGGAGTGCAAGGGCAGCATGACGGCTGACCCGGATGAAGTTCAGTCTTTTTTACTGAGAGACTGTGCCATCATTTTCTGTGGGCCTTTGACTGCGCTTTTTAGGCTGTCACTTTCCAAATGATGTTTTCCTAGCATTTGGAAGGAGAGTAAAAGGTGTCCTGTGTTCAAGGGGGGCAGTAGTGAAGACATCGAAAATTATAGATCTATCGTTATTCTGAGCAATTTTAGTAAAGTTTTCGAGATAGTTTTATACGATATAATTTACGCACATGTTAAATGCCAAATTAATGATGGTCAGCACGGTTTCATTAGAGGCCGGTCTACTGCTACGAACTTGACTTGTTTCAGTATGTGTCTACTGCTTTGGATGAATTTTCTCAGGTCGATGTTATATACACTGACTTCTCCAAGGCATTTGATAGGCTTGACCATGGAGTTGTTCTCTTTCCTGGAATCATATCTTGCTGATAGAAAACTGTTCGTTCAGTGTTTTGGAATCAGGTCATATGAGTTCTCCTCAACGTCAGGTGTTCCACAGGGTTCCATTTTGGGTCCTCTGTTGTTCATGCTGTTTATGAACGATCTGAGTTTACACTTGCTCTGTCTGTTGTTTTTGTATGTAGATTATTGGAAATTGTTTCGTAGAATTGAGTCTATCCAGTATTGCTGGGATCTTCATGGTGAAATCGATAATCTGAATGATTTGCGCCGGAGAAATCGACTATCATTAAACATAAAAAAGTGCAATGTGATGTCCTTCTGTCGCAGTAAGTCCGTTGTCATATTTCAATACAACATTGAGGGAGGTGTTTTGGGCAGGGTGACTGAATACAGAGATCTGGGTGTCTTATTCGATCAGACTTTTGTACTCCATTTGAGGGCAACTGTTTCCGATGGTCTCAGGGCTCTCGGGTTTATAATTAGGAATTCCGGAGATTTGTTGGAGACTCGATCCCTTTTCCTTCTTTTTACGGCGTTCGTGAGGTCAAAGCTTGAATATGGATGTGTTATATGGAATCCCGGTTATAGGGTTCATATTGATAGTTTGTAGAAAATACAGAGGCGATTTCTGAAGAACGTGTGTTTCAAAATAGATTACTTTTATCCGTGTCGTGGAATACAAAATGGGTATGTATTGAACAGGTTTAATGTTAACTCTTTAGAGGAGCGTAGGACTTATTTGGGAATTCTTTTTCTAAATAAGCTTATGAGTTCCAAAATTGATTGCCCCTACTTACTAGGGTCTGTGAACTTGCACGTCCCTAGACTACCTGTTAGAAATATATCCACGTTCTATCTTCCATTTCCTCGTACTAACGTGCTTCGGTTTTCGCCACTGTTTAGAATATGTCATGAGTTTTGCAATTTTCAATATGTATTGGATGTTTTCAACTGTACTAAATTGGATATAAGAAGAGCTGTATTGGGGTCGTGATTCTTTAGTTAATTTGGGTTTGCATTTGTATGTATATATATTTTTATCAGTTTGTATTTTTGTTAATTTTTGTTTATTCCCAATCTGTAATTGGTCTAGACTGTAGATTGGTGTAATTAAATAAATAACCCTCTGAGGAATTCCAACCATAAATGAGAAAACGAGTTACAATTTATTTTCTTCAATTCTTTGAGATCTATGGAGCTTGGTAAAATATTTGCCAGTAGATTCACATACACCATTACCTCAACCTTTGGGAGTTAATCAGAATGAATTCATTCTGTACATTCACACTGTTTCAGGGTACGGAATATACTTCAGAATAAGCGCGCACAAGCTCGTGACCTCACGTTAGTGCTTTTCTAAATTTTTATAACTCATAGTCCTAATACCTTTAAATAATTAAATTAAAATTAATTTTTAGTCTATGATCATTCTTGAAGAAAATAACAATCTGAATTTTTAATATGGAATAGTTAGTTAGATGTAGATTTATGCTTAGTATATAGAATTTATTGATGGTTTAATGACCTTCTAAGGAACAATCCAATGCATCTTGGGGAGAAGGGGCAACCCCAGACTGATTGTGGACGGTCACGTTTTCTACAAAAAAAGCACCTACAAAGGCAAAGCGTTCTGGTACTGTAAAAACAGTCGAACACCTGACAAATGCCAGGCGGTGTGTTGGACAATGAATGGTAACATTGTAAAATGGCCTTTCATGCACACTCACGCTGTCATACCAGACGTTTTCAATCCCGAAGAAGACACTGAAGTTCCTATCGAAAATCTACAAGAAGTCTTATGGCAGACTTCAATGTGAAACTGACTATAATGTTATTTTGTGACAAGAAAAATTTGATTGTGTTACAAGTTCGTGTGACTATCAACAAAAACATAGCCTGCGTTGCATAGTCCCTATCTGTAGCTCACTAACAAACAGCCACAAAGTCACACACTGCATGTCTGAATGGATCTTTGATATACACCCGCAGATAGATGGCGTTATCTCACAAGATATTGAAAGAAAATTAATACAGAATATACACGGGTGATTTTCACACCGAAAAAGATACGGTTCAGGATGAAGAAAGGTTATTTTGAGTCACCAGATAGTAAATATAATTGTGGTGAGAGCTCAATGATGAAAAAGGTAGAGAGGTTGTTATTAGATTAGAGGTTCATTAGTTTTCCACGATGGATACGCATAACTCTACCTTAACTCTTCTTGTGGATACAAATTTGTTACTTTTCTTCATTCGGGTTGAGACTGGATGGATAATATGTCTTTTGATCATCTGGAGCAAAAAGTTACCATGATCATCCTGAATCGTATCTTTTAGTCCACTCGCACCATCTCATTGAGGGTGTCTTTCAACGATTGAAGGCCGAGAGGGTGATTTCGAAGATTGTTTGTGTTGTGGGTGTGTTTTTGATGGTAGTGACTCTTTCATGTTATAATTTCTAAATAGAAGAATTTGGTTTTTGTTGAAAAAATGGACTAGATTTTTTACAAACATTTTGAAATTGTTTTTTTTTTCTGGTTGTATGGAGCATTTGTAAGAGAGTTTGACCTCTTATTGTTAGTTCTGTAATTAAAAGGACAATTCTTAAATTGATACCAATATGCTGTGCATCCATTTGGTATTTCATGATATTTGATCATTATAAAGATATTTTTATTTATTTTAGAGGTTCTAATTTTATTTGTATGTTTTCGATAATTCAATTTGTACATAAAATATCTTGCCAATACTGAAGATATTGATTTTCAATGAGAACATCTATGATGTTTCAAATTTATTTACTCAAAAAAGTGATCCAGAATTTATTTCATATATGTTATTCGGATCTATTAGTGATATTATTATTCTGATACTTCTATTTAATCTTATTTCGTTTCAGAATATTGTATGTTTTTGATGCTATTTTCTAGTTGAATTACTTTTCATTTAATGTTGATAAATGCATCTTTGACCTGTGTGATTGAAGTATGTTGAGGTTAACTAAATAATCAAGAACTGATATAATAAAAAGATACCGTTGCAATTTTTAATTTTCCTTGTTACTTTTATCAAAATCCATAGTCGACGTTAAGTTTGACGATTCAAGCTACAGTTTACAGGGTGGACATATTTCGATGTTTTAGCACTACAATTTTTAAACCAGAGGATATAGAGAAAATCTGATACCCAATTCTCGTTTTCTTTTTTCAGAAACTAACAAAGTAGTATTTTGTTTTCAAGTTATGAGCGAAAATTGGAAAAATGGCGATATCGAACAAAGTTATATCTCTGCTAATATTGATGATACAGGGTGTCTCAAGTTCGAGTGCCTATTAGACGTTTCTGCAGAACTAGACATATTTGAAATCTGAAAATTGGGATCATGATATTGTTCCAAGTTCTCTACAGAGCTAAAATATTTTCGAAGCACAAAAACTTCCGGTTATCTAGGGAGTGAAAATAAATTCGACGAAAAAATGTTTTCTCAAGTTTTCCATTCCTGGTATGATAGAGTATTCAATAGTGAATACATTACCTATGTTTTTTAAATACGATCACTAGATTTTTCTGCGATTTTCTTAAATATTAATTTTGTCTGATCTCAAAAATATGCAACACTATAGTTGGTATAAATATAAGTAATAGATATAATAATAGACTGATGTGTCTACGCTGTCCGGTGACATTGGTGCTTTGAGGCGGGAGGTGGCTGATATGATATGGGTGTGGACGTGAGTCGAGTGCGAATGGTGGGTTATGGTGGACTCTGCTGAGATTGTTGAGATGGTGCGAAGATCTTGTAACGTGATCATCAGGCGTCTTCCTGAGGCAACTGAAGGCACTGCGAATGACGATATTGTCCGTTCTGTTGTCGGCCATATCTTTCCGGCTGGCATCCAGCATGTTGTGTCTCATAGCAGGATCGGTACTACGTATGGAGGGAATCCTAGACCCCCCTTGGTGAAATTTGCTAACTTGGTCACGGCTTTGATTATGTTGAGGGGTAAAAAACTTTTGTCAACTGCATCAGCCTTTAACAGGTTGGAAATATCCGATGACCTCACTCCCAATCAGTTGGCTAGTTTACGGAAGTTGAGGGAAGAATTGAAACTCCGACAGTTAAATGGAGAAGCTAATCTTACAATAAAATATGTGAAGGGATTACCCGCTATTGTTTCTACGCGAACTTCCACAAGGTCAAAAAAGTAGGTGTTATTTCATAGGGATGGATCATTGTGTATACCAATGCCAGATCAATTAAGAATAAATTTGATGAAATATTCCTGCGTGTTTATGATTTGAAACTCAAGATCATTCTCATAACTGAAACTTGGTTGCATGATGGTATACCAGATAGCTGTTTTAATGTCCCCGGATTCAAACTGTTTCGTTATGATAGTCAAACCAACAGAGGTTATGATGGAGTATGCATTTACTTGCACAATGACTTAGCGAACTCCTTCAAAGTGAAGGCTAAGGTTCATGATTTGCCGGGGATTGATAATTTGTTTTTACATTTGTCTTCACATGACTTCTCCGCGATGTTCGGCTGTATATATAGACCTCATCCTTCTCCATCAGATTCACTCCTCTATCAGCTTCTTGTTACTCTTTCTCAGCAGAATAGTAACATTATTGTGGCTGGTGACTTCAATTTCCGTGATATCCATTGATTGATTGATTGACTATGGTCTACTGAGGGATTACCTGTATGATGTCGACAGGAAACAGTGCCTATCTTCGGAGGACGTTGATGTTGTGTGGAGTTCCTTCAGGTGTCTGATTACTCGAGCGGTTGAGGCGTGTTCGAGTGCCAGAACGATCAGGTTGAGTCCATCCAAGCCGTGGATCGACCACAGAATTCTTGGCATGATTCGTACCAAAAAGAGTCTATGGCAGCGCTATTTGCGAAACAAAATTCAGAGGAATTTCGACACACATAGACAGTACTCAAATATGGTTTCTGCTGCTATTAGTGAAGCTAGAAGAAAGTATGAGATGAAATTGGTAACTTCTGGGAACCGCAAGAAATTCTACAAACATGTCCGATCGATGTTGAGTTCCAGGGTGTCGGTACCCGTGTTGCGAGGATTGTCAGGAGATGAGTGCGCCGATGATAGTGCATCTGCGGAACTGCCTTCTGAAAGTTTTGCTGCTGCGTTTACTCATGAACCTCTGGGTGACTTGCCGCGTGTTGTTGTTGCCCGGTCTGAGGCTTCGATGAATTTTGTCGAGGTGAATGAGGTGGAGGTGACGGAGCTTCTTAGTAAATTCGATCCTTCCTGCTCCCCTGGACCTGATGGAATATCGGTGATAGTGCTCAAGACATGTGCTGGTTTAGTTGCTGCTCCTATTACGGAAATAATCCGCTGGTCCTTACGATCGGGTCGATTGCCGAGGGAATGGAAGTCTGCAAGGGTAACCCCTGTTTATAAGGGCGGTGATAAACAGCTCGCCTCCAACTATCGTCCTATTAGTTTCACACCCATTGTTGCTAAAATTGCAGAAAAGGTAATTTATTCGCAAATGGTACCTTTCTTGATATCCAATGGGACCATTCCTTCAGTGCCTTTATTCGTGGACTTTATCGTTTGATTCTGGTTCCCTGGTAGACGTTGTATACCTGGATTTTTCAAAGGCTTTTGATCGTGTTCCTTTAAGGAGGTTGCTAAGCAAGCTAGATCATTTCGGAATCAGGGGTGGGCTACTTCGGTGGATCGAGTCATTTTTGGGCGATCGAGAGGTTTCGGTGAAGGTTGGCGGGTCCCTTTCATCTTGTAGGCCCGTGGCAAGTGGAGTTCCGCAGGGTTCGGTGCTCGGTCCAGTGCTTTTTCTCGTTTTTATTGCCGATCTTGGGCGGGTGATTTCATCTGGGTACGCTGCATATGCGGAAGACTTAAAATTGTTTTCTGATACGTTAACGTCTACGCTTCAGAGTGATCTGGACAGGATATGCGCATGGTGTGATGAATGGTTGCTTCCCCTAAATGTCGGAAAGTGCACTGTGCTTCACCTTGGTAGAAATAACCCTCCGCGATGTTATAATGTCAGCGGTGTACTGCTCCGGCCGGTAGCTCAACATAGTGACCTGGGCGTTATTATAACGTTTGATTTATCGTGGTCAGCGCATATAGATAGTGTCGTGGGAAAAGCTCGACGATTGATCTGTTTGATCCGGAGGTCGTTTCCACGATGTACAGTTGAGATGGCCAGAAAACTTTACACCACTTACGTACGCCCTCTTATGGTATTTGCTGGTCCGGTTTGGACGCCTTTGCTCGTGAGAGATCAGGAGCGACTTGAGTTGGTTCAGAGATGTGCGACACGTTTGTCGTACGGTAGAGTGCGTCCCTGTTATGATGACAGGCTCCGTCTATTTGGTCTCCGATCTTTTATGGACCGTCGCGAGCGAGGTGACCTTATCATAACTTATAGGGCCTTGCACGGCTTCATCGGATGCGACTTGCGAGATGGGCATTAATGTCTGACCAAAAATGTCCATTGTGTTTGTTCAATATCCCAGCGCTTCTTTGAACTTCGACTGACCTCAAAAAACGAAGGATCTTCTTTTTCCAACTACCAATGGCAAAATACTTATGGACAGGCAGGACCTCTACGTCGGAGAGCAAATTATTTCCTGAAGGTATAGGGTCGGAATTTATTTTTTTTTTTTTCAATATATTTAGAGCCTTCTAGTTATATTAATTTTTGTTTCTATTTGACAATTCGAATGGTTTGACAGTCAAAAGCTCGAATCGATGACAGCAGTCTAGTATCCTCTGGTCTTGGAGAAATTGATTAAAAAGCATAGCAATGAAAATACAGGAGATTGTGGCGAATACACTGCTCAACAATTGATAGGGATCCAAGATTATAAATTTAGTCAGATATCAGAGTATTTTCTGTTGATAATATGGTTCACTTGAGAAAAGAATGAAAAAATGGAAAGTTGAAGAGAAAAGAAGACTCTATTAGGAACACTCAAAATTCTGTGTTTGAATAACATAAAAATTTTATGATGAATCCACAAGAAGGCTGAAGTTTCGGTCAAGCTAGTACCTAGTTGGTCTCCCACAAGCTCGTCTCAAGCATTCTACCCTACGAGGCATACTTTCAATTAGACGATTTATAAAATTTTGGGGCAAATTCGTCCAAATATCCCGTAAAGCGTTAGAAAGGTCCTCCAGGTTATTGATCGGTTGTTCTAAGGTTGACAATTGTCTAGACATCTCAGACCAGACATGATCGACAACCAACTCTGTGCGTTGGTTCAAACAAATGCCTCCCCATACACATATAGAACCTCCGCCAAAATCTGTTGTGGCTACCATAAACTGTTCTGCATACCTTCGACCTCTTTCCCTCCAAGCAAGAATACGTCCATCGGAGTTGACCAAACGAAATCTAGACTCATCCGTAAATAAACATCGGCTCCAATCTTCAACTGTCCAATTGCGGTGCTCCTCAACCAATTGCCGTCGACGAACCCGGTGTTCCCTATTCAAACGGGGATGTTGTACCCTCCTACGTGCTCTCAAACCACGAACATGTAGTCGTCGTCTTACAGTCTGGTTCGAAATTAGAACTCCTGTTGCAACTCTCAGTGATCTATTGAGCCGCGACGCCGGGTAAGGGTGATTTCTCCTAGCATTGAGGATCAAATGACGATCTTGGGCAGCTGCCGACCTCCCCCATGAACATAAGCTACTGAGTCGTTTTGGATGAACCTATTCCAAGTCCGACTCACAACACTTTGCGAAACATTCAACCGCCGGGACACTTCTTGCTGGGACAAACCTTCCTTTGTTGTTAGTTTCTCAGAAAAAAAGACCGAGAATGGGGTATCAGATTTTGTCTTTTTCCTTTGGTTCAAACGTAGTACTGCTAAAACATCGAAATATGCCCACCCTGTACTATTAAGAGGGTAATGGACAAAGGTGTTCAAAAAATTTCTCCAGATGAGAAGAGACCGTCATATTTGCTGCATATTATGAATCGGCATTCAATTCAGCCAGAATTGTAAATTCTACTATTTGACTATTGTGCCCAAAATTTTCTAAAATATCATCTGAAACAATTTATGCTACGTTTATACGTTCTTGTGCTATATTTGATGAATCCGGAGTACTTAGCGCTTATGCTTTATAATTTGATGACTCATCAAATCCACGATTCATCACCTGTCACGATGTCATAGACTTACTTCGAAGTACCGCGATAGTATTTCTGGAGCATTTCTTTCGACCAATCGACACAAACCTTTTTTTGAGCGATTGACAAATTGTGTGGGATCCAAGGCGAACAATTTTTTTTGACGGTCAAATTTTGATGAGAGTACACAAATTGTTACTGCAATATTGAATGTATGCTGGCCCCACTAATGCCTAAGGTTTTCTCAATTTCACGTTAGATCTCACATTAGCGTACAGCATCAATGGTTTTCGGAAAAACAACTGACTTTTAACGACCTTTACGAAATTCTTCTTGGAGTGAACTATGACCTCGGTTGAATTCACCATACCATCGATAAACACTGGTCCTTGATGGAGCTTCATCGCCAAAAATTGAATTGAGTTCATCGATGCACTGTTGTAAAGTTAATCCACGTCGAAAGTTTTAAAAATTAATCGCACGAAAATGTTCACGATTTTATTCCATTTTTTGGACGAGATGAATCTATACTGTAAGCAACACAAAGAGCGCTCGTATGTCAAAACGTTCTGACTACGTAAAACCTCAAAAATGTCGAGCTTTGCTATAGAGCTGTCAGTTGGCAGATTGCAACACTATGGGTTGTCCTATCCCGAAATATAAAAGACAACCCTCATAGATATAAAACGACATAGAGTTCGAAAAAGTGCTGCAAACAAATGTATATTCTACAACTACGATAAGAAATTCATTAAGGGAGATATCATTGAAAATGTTTTTTTTTTTGCTCCAGAATTATTATTTGAGCTACATCCACTATCTTTTATCGCTTTTGCTACCAATGTTTCGATATATATCGTCTGTTCTCAGGTAAATTAGCTTTTAAAAGACATGAAATTGTATAGAAAGGTTTCAATAATCATTGATTATCAACAAAATAAATGATAATTATACAACTTTTAATCACTCAACTTAACCTATTTACTAAATCTTATATAAGGCCCTTTTAACTAATTTTATCCTTATTTTACTCTTATCTATTTTCCTACCAATTTAACAACCTTAATCCCCTAATTACTTATAAAACTAAAACTTAACATTTCCTATACCCTACACCACTAAGTAATCTAACCATGAACTATCATTCTTAAAGTAAGTTCATCTACTTTTATTTTTCTGAACTTAGTTTTAGCTCAGTGAAAATTTCTCTCGAGGGTTGCTATCGCAAGTACTTGCATTTACCAAAAAGCTTTTACAGGTCAACTGAAAATGTAATTACTATGAAATTACGTTCAGCTCTCTATTATTAAACTATACTCTCGTTTATCTGCGCGCGCGTCTTTCTTGACCTACTCCCCTAACGCTTTCTATAGAAGACCCTATTTCTTCCAGGGCATTTCCGTACTTTGCTCTACAGTCGAGCGAGGTTTACCCTTCAACTTCTCTACAAGGCATTGCCAAATAATCCATATTAAAAACAATACTATCATAATCAGTATAACTGAACCGCTTAAGGTGCTGATAATTTCGGTTACGTTAAGTGCAGCTACTCTTTGTGGCATTCCAAATGAAATTAAGTAAGGGTTTTTATTATCACATAAAATATTAAAATAATAGCAACTATATTAACTATTCTGAACGTTGTCCATTCGTATGTAAACGATTCCGACGAATAGTGAATCAGCTCCACGTTGTCCTCGTTAATTTTATATTTAGATTGAAATTTATAATCAAAGATTGGAATCGTTGTATTCCATTTAGAGTTTAAACACTCCTGTATATTTGAGAATTTTAATTGTGTGTGTGTGGTTATAGGCTCTATTTTGAAAAGATTCTAATTTCGACCAAACAGCAGGTAATACATGTTTTAAATTTACATCTAAGATAGATTCCGCATCGCATGGAAATGCTCGAGATATTATTTCTTTTTCTGCCGACCATACAGAACACTCACACGGTATATCTATTTCCACGCTCCTGGTAAATTCTCTCGAATTATGGAAGCATTTGGTTTATTCGGACAACGTAACATTAAATTATGCGGAGGGTGCGTAATTATGAATTTTTCAGGTTCAATTTGATTAACTATTGTACGATTATCTTTGAAGCAAAGCATTTTGCATTTTTGTATTAATTCCGAAACGGATGCTCCTTGAGCTAATTCTTCAAAACAATTCAAGTTACTTATTCCATTATGGGGATGCTCTAGGTAGTAAACAAAGGTTTTTGTTACATCGCAAGTAGATAAGAGATTACCTCTAAGAATTTTAATATGAGACTGAAATTTAGCTACAAGAACATTATTTTCCGCAAACTGACATGTATACTCATCCCACGCATATGGTATAAATGTTAACCTAAACAATTTCCATGTTTCTCCTGTTCTTCTCACGGGTAAATTCAACACCACGGATACTTCGTTCTCAGTTATTATACACGACGCCACTTTCAGTTTTAGATATCTGGAGATACTTTTCGCTCCTATTACAAGTTGAAAACCTTGCTTATTAAGTATTTTATCGATGCGAACTAAATCTTGCCTTAACAATGATAATTCAACAACTTCCAGTGGAATTTGATTATCACGACATTGTTTAATTATTTGAGATTTACTGAAAATATAAAGAACTTCTTAGATTTTGCCCGGCGCCTCCACCAGAGAATTTACCAGGAGCGTGGGAAATAGATATACCGTGTGAGTGTTCTGTATGGTCGGCAGAAAAGAAATAATATCTCGAGCATTTCCATGCGATGCGGAATCTATCTTAGATGTAAATTTAAAACATGTATTACCTGCTGTTTGGTCGAAATTAGAATCTTTCAAAATAGAGCCTATAACCACACACACACAATTAAAATTCTCAAATATACAGGAGTGTTTAAACTCTAAATGGAATACAACGATTCCAATCTTTGATTATAAATTTCAATCTAAATATAAAATTAACGAGGACAACGTGGAGCTGATTCACTATTCGTCGGAATCGTTTACATACGAATGGACAACGTTCAGAATAGTTAATATAGTTGCTATTATTTTAATATTTTATGTGATAATAAAAAACCCTTACTTAATTTCATTTGGAATGCCACAAAGAGTAGCTGCACTTAACGTAACCGAAATTATCAGCACCTTAAGCGGTTCAGTTATACTGATTATGATAGTATTGTTTTTAATATGGATTATTTGGCAATGCCTTGTAGAAAGTTGAAGGTAAACCTCGCTCGACTGTAGAGCAAAGTACGGAAATGCCCTTGGAAGAAATAGGGTCTTCTATAGAAAGCGTTAGGGGAGTAGGTCAAGAAAGACGCGCGCAGATAAACGAGTATAGTTTAATAATAGAGAGCTGAACGTAATTTTGTTGGTTTCGGAAATTCAGACACTGCTAAAATTTTTTGAGGGTTTGGGGAAATGCCTTCCCTACTAACTACATGACCCAAGATGTCGATTTTAGAATAAGCGAAATGACATTTACTAGGTTTCAGCTTTAGTCTATATTTCCGGAAACGTTCAAAAACTAATCTCAGATTATTTAAATGGTCATCAAAAAGAATTACCCTTTATTATAACGTCATCAAGGTACACTAAGCAAACTATCCATTTCAACCCTGCTAAAACTTCGTCCATTGTTTTTTGGAAAGCTGCTGGACTTAACGCTAAGCCAAATGGTAATTTATTAAATTCATATAACCCTTGTATAGTCGTAAAAGCCGTCTTATGTTTGTCATGTTCCGCAAGGTTTATCTGCCAATACCCCGATAACAGATCCAAGGTTGTAAAAATTTTGATCCTTCTAATGCATCTAAAATATCCGCAATTAACGGGAGTGGGTAAGATGGAACCTCTATTAACTTATTTAACTTTCTATAATCGACACAAAATCGCCACTCTCTGATTTCTTTTTTACAAGAACTACAGGACTTGCCCACGCACTGAATGATTTCCTAATAATTTTTGCTTTCAACATTTCATCAATTTGATTTGAAATAATTTCCCGTTCTTTGCTGGACACCCTGTATGGGGCCTGATGTATGGGTACCGCATCTTTCGTATTAATGCACTGTGCAGCCACTTTACTATCTCCTAACTCTAAATTACTTTTTGCAAAAATATCAGAATACTCAGTAACAGCTCATTTAAATTATTTCTATGATGTTCAGTTAATTCATCGCAAACATTAAAATGAATTGAATTGTTTTCATTGTTATATGAAATTTGATCCATTTCGGCGGGCTCACTGCCGACCGCTAGTACGTCGTGTTCTTTAATGAACTCTCCTAAACAGCTGTTCGCGTAAACGACCTTTGAATAGTTAGATAGATTCTCAATGTAGGCACTTCCCTGTTTTAAATCAATGAATACTAGGCTAATACTTTTACTACGGAAGAAATTATAATTTTGTTTAAAATGCATATGTTTTTCTTCAATGTACTTAGAAATGTCAACGTTAATTTTTCTGGTACTTTTGGCGTGAAGGGTTACTTCTTCTATCGTACGAAGTTGTAAATCGAATTCATCTATATTTCTATCTTCATTGACTAATTTATTAGCGAACTCTACAGTGTGAGCCTTGTTATTAATACCTAATGTCACATGTCTAGTCATAAAGTTTATTTCCACCTTAAATTTGTTATTGAAGTCGTTGCCTAAAATAAATCTATTTTTGATCTCCCTAACTACAATTACAGTATGTTGGACTTTCACCTCATTCAAATAAAATGTCAAACTTGTTTCTCCCAAAATCCACAACAATTTATTATTTTGAAATTCTAGTATAGCGTGTTTTACTTACTTTATGATTACCAACTAAATCTTCACTTACTATACTAATGGCTGCACCTGTATCCACAATAACATCAACAGATTTAATCTATTTGACCCTTTATGATAACTGGCTCAAAAAAAATCTTCCACGGAATATACATTATTTACTTTTTTTCTATTTTTGTATTTAATCTTTTTTGAACAATTAACTTTTTATGGCCTACCCTATGACAAAAATAGCAACTTAGATTTCTAAAATGTTGTTGTGTATAGAATCTTTTGAACAGAACTTCAGGCTTGGATTTTAGTTTTTTGAACTTCTACAATTTCTAGCATAATGGCCAACTCGACCGCATTTGAAACAGGTAACTCGCCCATCAGGAGTTCTAGGTTCCTGTTTCACCTCAAATTCGGCTTTTGATAGGAAGCATTCCCTTTTACATCATTGTATCTAAATCTAAAATTTTTAAAATTTGACCCACCTGAACTCCTCTCCATGTCCTGTAACTTTTAGTGAGATGTTCCACTTTCAGCTGCAGGTCTGCATAGGACTCGTCCTTTTGTGAAGAAGTACTCGGCTGCGGGCCTCCCAATAGCATTTCCGTCACTTCAATCCTCTCCAAATTCTTCCTTAACTTATCCATTGTTTCATTTTCAAATAGGTTCACTTTTTCCAGTATTCTAGGCTGCAGTCCCGTATAACAAAACCAATTTTTTCATGATCTTCCATAATAGGGTTGACTTCGGCACATAGATTCAAAATTTCGTGATAATATTCCCATACATCTTCTCGTGGTCGTTGCTTCCTATTCAGTAGTTTCACATATTTTTGTTGTTTTCGAACTTCATTTTTGAAAGCATCATTCAGTAGGTCTGCGATTTCTTCATACGTGTCGACATCGTTTTCAATGGTTTCAAAGAATTTTAATGCATTACCTTCTAAATAACAGGGTAGTTGAAGGAGTTTTGTCGCCTCTGACCACCGGTTAGCTCTTGATGCACGATCAAACGTTTTATAAAATCTTTGACGTCTTCATCGGCCGTTCAGAAAAACTTTTCGGTACTATGTAAGGAAGCGATTCCTATTGTTTGCTGCCGCTTCTTGAGCCATTTTGTTTCTTCGTGCTTGTAATCTGGTTTGCATTTACATCGTTTAAACACTTTTTATTTTGTAACTTTTAGACACTGTGTAACACTGTTTTTGAAGAAACTAGTCGAACTTCGGCGCCTCCACCATTATAACAACTATAGGGGCTTATTGGGAAACATAGTTGTTAATGCTACACACCGAAATGTATATAGTTATTTATTTGTAGGAGCTACATGATGAATCGGTGTGTCTTATACAAAATCTAGTTAAGAATTGTCCTCATTCCATAATGTCGCTGCTTTGTTTCCATAATGCCAAGTCAGCAGGTCAGAAGTCCCTTCGCCGTGGTCATCACCGCATTGCTACGGGCCAATCTGATGTACAGGCTGTGTCTCGTAACAATATCTTCACGAATATGGAAACTTGTAGTTCTGAAGTATTAGAATTTCATGTTTCTGATCATAAAGCGCAAAAAATTAATATTTTAAATTATACTACCACTAAATCTGGTAGAAAGTATAGTAGATTTTCACTCAACCTGCAAAAAATACTTTTTGTAACTAGACTTCTACAGCAAGATTGGAAATTGGTCTATGATGTAGATAAGGCAAATGTATGTGAACAGTGGCAACAGTTCATGTCCGTGTTTTATGGTGTTTTCTGTGAATGTTTTCCACTTAAACTAGTTAAAAACAGGAAACGGAATGTTATTCCTCCAAATCAACAAATAATTGAATTAAAAAATCGTTTAGACATTTTAAGGAGACTAAGCAGAGAAAATGCTGAATATTGCGAATCGTATAAAAAATCAAAAAAGGAATATGATAAATTACTCAAAACTTTAAAAATGGAAAATTATGAGCAACGGATAAATAGTTCAGACAATAAAAATAAAACCATGTGGGCTGTGTGTAATGAAATCAGGGTAAAGGTAAACGGCAAAATGATTGTCAAATAGAGGAGAAGCTCTGAGTATAGCAAATAAATTCAATCAATATTTCAACAATATTGCATTAGAAATGTTAGAAAAAATAAAGATACAAAATTTGATGTTACCCAACTAAAAAAAACAACAGATCAATGTACTTAATACCCACAGAACCAAAAAGAAATAATAGAATTAGCAAGGTCCTTAAAAAATAAGCTCAGTTGTGGAGAAGATGAAATACCTGTTAGCATAGTTAAGATATCTATCACAAGTACAAATGAAATTTTATCCTATATTATAAATAATTCCTTTAGAGTAGGCCTATTTCCTCAACAGTTGAAGCGAGCATTAGTCAGACCATTATTCAAGGAAGGTGATCAGAAGCTCATCGAAAATTACAGACCAATCTGTTTGTTATCAAGCTTCTCAAAGATCTTCGAGCTTGCAATGTGTTCAAGGGTAATAAAGTTTTTACATGAAACAGACTTCTTTGCGGAGAGTCAACATGGTTATTTAAAAAAACAGATCGACGCAAACAGCTATGTTTCAGCTTACAAAAAGCATAATTGATATGATAGAAAATAGTGATATGGCATTAGCAATGTTTTTGGATTTATCCAAAGCATATGATTCGATCAATCAGGAATATTTGCTACAAAAACTGGAAATATATGGAATTAGGGAAAAGTTAATAAATGGTTCCGATCATATGTATCTGAGAGGACACAAAGAGTCAAAATAACAACAAATGGTATCACTTTAAGATCGGACATGTTAGTTAATAAAACTGGGATAGCACAGGGAGCGTAGTTGGGCCTCTTTTTGTTCATAATATATTTAAATGACTTATGTAACATAGTAAAAAAGGTTGAAGAGATGTAAATTTTGCTGACGATACTACCTTACTGATGGGAGCACGTGAAAAAGATGAATTAATTAGAATTGGAACAGACTTTTACACTAGAGCGGAAAACTGGTTTTCAGGAAACAAATTGCTATTGAATGCAAAAAGAAGTCAAATTTTGTAATCTTCAGTACGGAAAGAAATAGGAAAGAAAAGCCTAACAACATACAACTACATGGCGAAGAACATCAGATCTCAGAACATTCAGAAATTTTTGGGAATATTTATCGACAACTTTTTTTGAAATGGAGGGTGCACACTGATTATATAAAACAGAAACTAAATAAAATTAACTTTGCAATCAGAACAACAAGTAAATACATGAATGAAAAAACTCTGAAAATCTTATATCATGCAAATTTTGAAGCAGTTCTCAAATATGGGATCATGTTTTGGGAATTGAATATAACCTGCAGGAAATTTTGTTGTTCAAAAGAGTAATTAGAATAATTTATAAACTACCTTTCAGAAAGTCTTTTGAGGCTTGTTCAGGGAAAAAATATTTTAACGGTTTGTGGATTGTATATACTCGAGTGTTTAACTTTTTGATGAAAAACAAGGAAAGGTTTACAGGAAACAACATGAAATCCTGCTATAACACAAGAACTCTCGACTTCATTTTACCGGTGCATCGTCTGACTTACGGAGAGAAATCCTTCATATATGTGCATGAGACTATTTAATAAACTGCCAAGCGAAATTAAAGAGATCAGGAATATAAAGCAATTTCTCAAAAGATTAAAAGTGCTCTTAATAAATAGAGAACCATACAATTTGGTGGAGTTTTCAATTGGTGATTTTTTGAGTTTGGTGAATTTTTTTTTGTGTACTTGGGAATGTAAATGGTTAACTAATGTCATATATTTGACGCTATTTTGTTTGATGTTCGAATGTAGCTCACAATTGTCGATGTTATATGTAGAGATCATTCAAAATAAAGATTATTATTATTATTATTATTATTATTGATAGAATTATGAAACTTGACAAAATTTGTAGTTATCTGTGGTTTGGCGACTTCTTCAAGTTACTACGACCAATGTTTCTGCTTCTGATGTTCTTTTATTCTCACTTCCAAATTCATATGATTCTATATTTGTTATTCGTCGTTCTTTGGTTTTCTTTATAAGGTTCAACTTTTGTTTATATTTGTATGTTGTATGAAAATAATATATGACAGTCTCGAGTATGTTCGAGCTATGTTTTTTTTTCACTTTAAAAGATCATGCGTCACGTCCAAATTGTGGGTTTTTTCGAAGAGTTTATTTTCGGGTATAAATTATATATATAATTATTATAAACAATAATTGTGACACTTGAAAATTAAGCCAGATAAATAAGGGCATTGTAGAAATCTCACGAATCCATTTAAGCCACTTCTTCTAGTACGAAAATTGTCATCGATTTCTTTTTTTTTTTCTGAATTTTTTTTTCATTGAGTGAACACTCGACAATTAAATCTCATTAGTATCTCTGGAATCTTATAGGTGAGAGGAGATTATTTTTTTTAAGAAGTGGAAAAGGCCAGTTAGTTCTCGTACACAATGGTCACATGTACACTTCAGGCAAAGCAAGAGGTAGTACTTATTTGTGGTTATGCGTGAAGAAAAAAAGTTGCAGTTGTAGTGGATCCGTTATAACAATGGAAGGACATTTACTTGTTACACACACTGTACACAACCACCAGCCACTTGATGACGTCATCAAGAGGTTGCAAGTATCTCCAGTTGCTCCGGTGTCACCTTTGAATCTAAGCAAAAATGTTTCATAATTTCTTTTACTAGTCAATGAAGTTTATTTTCTGTTCAATTTATAACAATAATTTGATTTCATCATTTTTTATCTTTATGACTGTTTGGATACTGAAAAGATTTTTATTTATTCATTATGCGTTTTATATATTTTGTTACAAGTTTTCTGAATAAAAATATTGTTTCTGTTTATTTTGACAATATATTAATTAGAAATTTATGAAGGGCGCAGAACATTTGCAACTTCTGTTCTGCACTTCTTTTTCCTATAATAAGATATACACTCGACAGCAAAATTAATCAAACATCATTGACTCGAAAATTTTTCTGTCGTTTATTTATGAACAAGATGTCATATTGTATCGTTGATTATTTTATTCTTTCTGAATCTACGTGCAACGTAAAGAAATCAAAACAAACATTCCTCATTCTAATGATAGTCCAGTCAATAAAGCCTAGAGAACGAAATAATCAGCGGCAATGAAAATTTTTGCTTTTATTGTTTGGGACAAAAAATAGGATACCCAAAAAAAATTTCAACCCTCTGGAGGAAAGGCTTAAGAGGGGAGGGGGTAAAAAAGGTTTTTTTTCTTATAACTCTGACTATAATTCCGAACGGGTTGAAATTTTTAGGGATGGTTAAGTAAATAATTATACATCTTGTATTAAAATTTCAACCCTCTGGGGTGACGGCTAAGCAGTGGAGGGGGTAGGAAAGGTTTTTTCTCATAACTTCGGATAAAAAATTCCGAATGGGTTGAAATTTTGAAGAATGGTTAAGTTGTTGATTATACATCTTGTATTCAAATTTCAACCCTCTGGGGTGAAGGCTAAGTGGAGGAGGGGGTGAGTAAGGTTTTTTCTCATAACTCGGGACAAAAAATTCCGAATGGGTTGAAATTTTAGGGAATGGTTAAGCATACAGTTATCTATCTTGTGTTGAAATTTCAACCCTCTGGGGTGAAGGCTAAGTGGTGAAGGGGGGTGGCATAGGTTTTTCTTCTCATTAATTCGGATAAAAATTCCGAATGGGTTGAAATTTTAGAGCATGGTCAAGCATAAAATTGTCTATCTCGTGTTGAAATTTCAACCCTATGGAATGAAGGCTAAGCGGTTGAGGGGGTGAGGAATGTTTTCTTCTCATAACTTCGGTAAAAATCATCATACTCAATGGTATAAATCTACCTAGAGGGTAACGCAGTTCAAAGAAATGAAGGCAGAAATTTACTAGTACGATTTCTAGTTCATAGATGGACCGTATGTTTCTGGAAATAAATGTATTTGTGCTTTACAGCATCTAACGGAGAGTTACCGAACTATTAGACGATGGCCAGGGCCGTCTTCAGAAAATATATTGTTCTTCAGTTATTTAATTTCGATATTTGTTCATCCAAACTAAGATTCAAGGGGAGGACAAGATAGTAGCATTATATATTGAATCCCTCATATCATGATTTATCCGAATTTCTCCCATGTATGTTATGTCATTGGATCTTCTCAGTTATGATTTTATATATTATACTTGTGTTTTTATAGAATTTCAGGAAACACTTCTTTGAATAAGATAATAAGATTGCGGTCAAAATTAATGAGGAGTGCTATTTACCTATGAACAGCCTAGAAGGGTTGTAAAAAGCATCGGATATACATACTGACACAATTATTCAGGCTTAAATTATTTAAAACCTATCTTTATGAATATCTAACACTAAGCATTTTTTATAATATTAAGTTTTCTTCTTTTATTACAATTTTCCTTCGGTTTGAGGATAGATCTTTTGAATAATTTAACTCTGACTAATTGTGTCAGTATATATATCCGATGCTCTTCACAACCCGAATCGAATTCCGCTAACTAGGTTTTTATCGATTTAGTTTTTTTCAATTTTTCTAAAATATATCGTTTTATGCTTATTTTTTCTGGTTTGGTTGACAAAATATCTTTTATAACCAATAATGCATTTTTTATTATAAATATAAAGTCGGTTGAAGAGATTTTCAAATGAATTGTCTCATTTGAATTGGCATAGAAGGTTTCTTCACATTTGTCACATTTAAAATTCACACTGAATTTTTTGAACAAATATTCAGTAAAATAAGCAATGGAATTAATTTCTAGACTGCTCAAATCGCACAGGTATATCGCACTCCTTATAAATTGCGACTGCAACCTCGGTGGTATCAGGATCTTCTGTTTCTTTCGAGACAGAAATGGTATTTGTGGAACCTACCCCTACAATATTTGAGCCGCCCATATCCTCCTCTGTCAAAAGATATACATCTTGATCATTTTGACAGTTGGAATTTTCTATATACCTTTCAAGGTAGCCACTCATAATGGATAGCAATCCAAATCTAAAACTACGCACAGAAGGATTTGGATCATAGCCCCTTCGCTGCCTTATCTTAGAGAATAAATTCTCCACTGGGTCCTGATTTAAGCGGCTTGTCATTAAGAAAGGAATAGAATCCCTTTTCTCTTCCCACATTTGAAGTATACCATTGATAGTTTGAACCAAACCATCAAAGCAGAATGGTGTATTTTTATCAAGCGTCCAAGACTCAATGAAGCCTATTGATTCCATTAAAACTTGTTTCGCTGCAGTATTCTTATCAGATAACGGTCGTCTTAAATAATTGCCATCAAGAGTTTAGACAACCGAAAAGGTCATTAATTTTCAATAGGAAATTAGCAGTTGCAATGGAACTTGAAGAATTGAGCTCACCACTCGCGATCACTGTCATCATGGTACAATAAAATGTCTTACTAAAAATCTGAGTTGCTAATTTCACTTTCATTTTCTGAAAGGCAATGGAGTTAATGTGAGTTTCTGTTATTTTTAGAAGGGTATGAGAAAGTGAATTTGACGAATCGATGTCGTACGTTTTTTTATATCTCTTCATGAAACATTACTCCCACCCACTATGATATCCCTTTTCATTAATGAATTCCTCACATTTTTGATTAGATGTGGAGGGTCGTGAAGAGCAAAAATTTTATGTACGATGAAAAAAAAATGGTTTACTTTTTGATGCTTCTAGCAGTTTATAAAGAGATCTCTTTTTTGATCCTTGATCACAAATTAAAACATTTATTACTAGACCAAATTTTTCAATTTCTAGTAAGCATCTTTCCAGGCATATTTTCAATTGTGTTCCAACTATTGATCCACACGACAAATAATACCCTACAGGTACACACCAATTAGAAAAATGGCGTTCTGTAAGCTGAATTATAAGAAGAAAAATAAAGCTGTCTAATACGTGTCATACATATCCGTCCACGTGGTGCGGTAACGTTAACACCGCACATTACCTCAAACTGAAGACGCATGCGCTGTACCGTAAATAACATGCAACGCTAATACCGTACGACGTTATTTCATCTTCCATATCTCTCTAATCTTTGACATCGTTTCGGATTCACGTTTACCTGAACTGTTATCTTTAAAATAAACTAAAAAATCTTCTTTCGTCGTTCGACGACGTTATTCTGAAACACCCTGTGAATACAACGTTCGTAGATTAGATTTCTATCGCCGGTCACAGTCAGTGAAATATCTGATATGGCCGAAATATATTGATCACAATTGTCATGTTGGGAGATTATGAAATTTTTTCCTAGAAGTAACAGAATGCCGTTCTTTCCAGAATGTCATTATAAGCAGTAATTACGATTTTGAACTAATAATAATAGTAATCCCTTTCATTTCCGCTTGCAGCAGTAAAGCAGGTAACATTTCATTGGAACAATTTGCGAAATAAAATATTTCTTAAAACAATTCCCTGAAATTTGTCAGTGTATATGATTATTTTTATAAGTGGTCTGGATATTGGTACAGTGGACTTGTTGATAATGAAATCATTTATCCTGAATTCATTAAAAATTTTAATGAAGCTAGGGTCAACACAACATATATTTCCACAATCGTTTACCTTAAAAGTTATTGAAACGAAGACCTATCGAAAACAATTTATGCTCAATAGTTCTGCCTACTAAATATTTAACATCATAAATGGAATCAAGAAGGTGCATGCAAATAATGAAAATAAAACAAATATTACTAATTACAGGAAATAATTTTATACCATGGTAGATTATTCCATAGCAGGTACTAATCTCAGTCTGATTGTTTTTATAGTTTTGCAACTCATCTGAAGTAACGAAATGCTCACAGAGGAAAAACGGAATAAAATAAATAAAAAAATCTAAAGAGAATACTGTTTTATGTTTGTAGGATGATATCTAGCTTGAAGTCATTATGAAGTGATTCTCAGTGCAGGATTCCACTAATAACCATTTTTTATTTCGGAAAGTGTGGTTAAAATCTATTCTTCCGTCAAGACGATCACTCTCGAACGGAAGGAAATATAGTGTGAAATTTTCATGGTAGGTTTGTGGGTTCAATAGGTAGTTATAGGGTGATTAGGAAGTATCGATTTTTTTTACACATTATACCATTGAAAAAATTATTATGTAGATTCATCCTCTCAGAATTTATCCTCATCGATTCTTAGAAGGAGGTAATAAGTTACCATTATTAATTAAAAATATTTTATTACGGGAGATCTTCGTAAACAGATGGGTTTGATGCAAAAAAAACGAGAAAACATCAAATTTCACTATGAATATTTTGTTTCTGTTGCTTCAAATATTCGAATACACCGAAACATTTCACGTTCTTTTCTTTTTCTTTCACCTGAACTGCTCCAGACTCATTTCAGAAATTTAAGTTTTTTTCCGCAATTAACTCTGCGCCAAAACTATCATAATTTATATATTTTATATTTTATTTTATATATAATTTTTTTTTGGCTCAATACAGAGGATAAAAAATATTTGGGAAAAAAGCCGGTTGTTCCTCAAAATCAAGGTGATAAAATAAGAACTTGGTCCATTTATTGCTCTTTCAAATATATATGTCACATACAATTTTCTTGTGTACATGCGTAACTGATCTAAATTCACTTCACGTATTTGATATCACCAACAATATGCCCATTATTCATTTTTAAAATCGTCATCTAAATATACACAGATCATTGGACAGTAGGTCAATATATCTAAATAATAAAATATTCTGAGAGGTGATGTCGAATAAATCCGGCCCTGGCTCAGACCAGCTCAAACAGAGAGACCAAGTCGCTGCAACCATAAATACAATGAAATGAATATTTCCGTGTTTACACGCTTGAGACCGCCACTTTACCGGTAGAATTTTTGGCTTTATTTCTTTGAACTGCGTTTCCCCTCTAGGTAGATTTATACTCAATGATAGTAGTCAGCAGGGGTGGGAACTCGCCTACTACAAAGCTGGTCACGTTTTTCTTCGACGAGCGGTAGAGACATCTGTTGTTATCTTAGAAGCTCGGATCGGTAAATTAGTACTTCTCAGTAGTGATCGGTAAAAACGGATTTTATCAGACCTCACTCTTGGTGGACTTTATGAAGAGTAAGAAACTATTTTATGATGAGCATGAACTGGTTGACTGAAATGGTTTATTCATTTTCAACTTATTCAATTTAATTTAATTTAAATGGTTTATTGTTACTGTGTTCCCAATTGCTACAGTCATAGTAATGTCAAAAGGTATGTGTTGCATTCATATAAGTAGTAGTTTTGGATTAACTTATAACTCACTAAAAATGTACTGTGAATTAATATTTTCTGTAGCAATTTCATATTCCTGTAGTAATTTCTGATTAGTAAAAATTTGGGACAGTTTCTAACACTGTTTTCTTTCTAGGTTTTTCATTACACAAGTTGAGGGTGTTAGAAATGTTTGGTTGGAAAGAATCAGAAATCCATGTTTTCATTCATCCAAAAGTGTTATTTGCATAAAGCATTTTCATATGGATTGTATAGACCCTCATGGAAAGCTGAAAAGATTTGCTCTACCAACACTTAATTTGCCAAGTAATTCATTCTACTCCTATGATTATCATTTTTGTAATTTCAATAATCTTTCAGGTTATGTAAGCATATTTTGTCTACCCTCCAGAACTCCTGAAGAAACTTTGAGGCAACAAGGTATTTATATATAAGTGAACTGCTCATGGTCATTGATTATAGTTTTGGGTATTCCACTTATAGTAGGTTTCATAAAAATCGTCTATCAGAAGATTCCTAGAATACTTCAACGGATATGTGAGATTTACCGTTGAAACGCCAAATTCAAGGAATTTCAGTTAATAAGTTTATTGATTTTGCCATGATATTATTTCTGTACTTTTATGACAGAACTATTTATAAAATTTTATCGGGAAAAAAAAACAATAAGATCTTATGATCCAATAATGAAGATGTCATCCGAAAAAGTATGTAACAGAAAATAGACTTTTAGAAATTGTTTCTGTCATAAAAGTATAAATCTAATGCATTTCATGCTTAAATTGATGTACCTATCTGTCACTAATATTCTAATTTATTCTTTCAATGTATTTTCATAACTTGATGAGTAATTGTTGCATAATTATTCTTGGTTCGTTTATTCTTTCCCTCGATATTGAAATTTTTGTAAATTGATAATTTACTGCATTATATATATATTTCTAAAGTTTCTTTTTTGTTTATTTCCTTTCATCCTCTAAAGATTAGTATGTTCTTTGATTTGAAAGACGGATATATTTGAAATGACCATAATTCTTTAATCTGCTGCAAATTGTCACAATTTTCTGATCAAATGATATTTTTTTATTGAAATTGTGACAATATACAGCAGATTAAAAGAATTATGGTCATTTCAAATGTATTTGTTTTCATTTCCAATAAAAATATGGGATTCAACCTGCGCTTGCGTGGAATCCTATGATAACTCTTATAAAATGCACTAGAGGGCGCCACGAGACGGAACGTTGTGCGAATGGAATCTGTAATCAACTCTAAGATAACGTAAGATGGCGCTATAAGTTGAGCTCTCTAAGCCGGGACCGAAATTCATGCCAGAGTTGCCTACCTATAGGTAGTCTATGGTAGTCAGTTAGTAATAAATCATTCAACGAATAAAAGCTATTCGCAGGTGTAGTTGATTGCAACAATATTCTCCTTTTCAACCTGAAATTCCACTACAAAAGCCCAATTATAACATCCTTGGCTTACAAATGGAAGTTTTGAACTTACAAATACTTACTAACGAATAAAAAAAAACAATTTTTTCCGCATTTGTGGGTGCTTCGCACTTTAACGTTTGCCATTTTCTCATTTCAGGTTAACTTACCAATGAAATTTTTTTATTACAAATAGTTATTAACATTCCAAATGCATGATTTTATTGTAAAAAAATTATCATGTGAATACCCGTGAAGTTAGAACCCAGCGGTATGCGGTGTTTTTTCACTTCACGAAAATTTTGGCTTTGGCCTTACAAATACTCACCAAAGAATGCAAAAAAATTTTCTTCATTCTCAAACATTTGGGTGCTAACTTCACGGACAAACAATTTCTTTATAGGAACACTATGGATATAGTGTATAGTATAGGATATATGCATATGTGAGATGGTTCATTCATAGCATCTAAAATTCGAGGGCGTCTTTTTACAGGATACGGTAAGTTATAGAGGAAATAATATAACACATATCATGTCAAATCTGTGAGACGAGATCTACATAATGTACACATAAAACTATTCCCAAGATGTTGTGGAGCACATATAGGAACTACAGTGAAAGCTCTCATAAGCGGACACTCACGGGACCAAAATTTTTGTCCGGTCATGGGAGATGTCCGGTTGAGGGATAGTCCCAAAAATGTATTGTTTTTTCAATTGGTTCATGTACTTCCAATTTGGTTATGTAAAATCCTCTTTGAACATTATATACGAAATACATATATAAAAGCCATTATTGATGAGATAAAAAGGTGCATAGATATGAATTCTCATGAAAGACTGAATTGAATTTGAATATCCAACCACTCAGATAATATATTCACTCAATAACAAATCAAAATTATCAAAGTTTGCTTGTTCAATGAGAACACTTACCTTTATACACATAGGATAATATTTGAAGGTAGAATTGGGTGAATGACGGTGATGCTTAAAGGCCAATAAATATTTATATAACATATTTTTATAACAAAAATACAAAATACAACAAAATGATATAAAATGAAAAGTTTTCTATAAAAATGTGAAGATATAAAAATATATTATTATCAACAAAGTGGAATCATTTTATTTGAGCCTTTATTCATTATTGACTGAAACAAAATTCAGAATGCTAGTTTGTCTTAATCTCGCATTATTCCTCTGCAAAAGACAGTTTTGAACATGACTCTCTAAATTCTTTACGAGCTCAAATGCAGTGAAATCATCTCTAGCGAAAACTTTCAAGAGATGGATTTGTTTCAAGGCTTCCTCATAAGAATTAATTCTAATAAAATTTTCATCTTCATCAGTATCAGTCACCTCTACTTCTTCACTGTGTTCGTCTTCGCTCAAATTTTCAGTGTTAATAATGGATTGAATGTCTACATTCTCATCTTCTGTCAATAAATGCTCGTCCATTGTTATGAAGTCCTCCGAACCCAGTTCACCTCCAGGTTCTAACTGTTGAATACCTCTCAACAAATTCGCGAGTTGATCTAAGGGTAATTCATCTTCCTGGTCAAAATGATCTACGCTTAATTCGGATTTCTTGAATCCAGCTTTTTGAAAACAGTTTTGATTGTTGTAGAATTCACCATATTCCATGATGCCTTTATAAAATACAAAGCTTCTAACTGATCAATGGATTTTGCAAGTCCTGATGCTGATTCAACACCTCCCATTTTGGACAAAATATGTTTGAGGATCTGTTGCCTATAATGAAATTTAAAATTTTTGATTACTCCCAGGTCTAGCGGTTGGCACACAGAAGTCAAATTTGGGGGTAAGAAAATGATTTTGATATTTCTCAGACTCAAATCGCGTGGATGGGATGCTGCATTATCTAAAAATAAAATTATTTTTCTCTTCTGGACGCCAATTTTTCTGTCCAGGTGCAACAACCATTCAGTCATAATATCCCGTGTCATCCAGGCTTTTCTGTTTGTAACGAAGTAGTTTTGTTTTGCGTGGTAAAGAAACCCGTTGACCTTGATCGACTCCAGCGAGATCGCGCCGAGCGGTGGGGACACCGACCGATCATTCCCACCTCCATCTGCAGTGCGCACGACTTATGTTGCTGGAGGGGACCGAGAATGGTATTTATAGGCGAGTCGAGCACTGGAACGGCAGTTCCTCGCACGGCGCGGAACTCAAAATAAATCAAGGCCTCTACCGTATAGTGGAAGGTCCAGCCAGTGTTGTGAGTGCTGGTAGTGAGTTCAGTGGTAGGCAGACATACCAAGGTAGGAAAGGGGTATAGAGAGGGGACCGGAGGACCACTTGTGGAGGACGAGATTCCAGGAGGTGAGTGTGAGGTTCGATCGTTGAGACCGAACGACGGCTGCAGGAGGGCGTTTAGGGCTTTCACGTCCTTTACGAGTCCTTTGGCCGGTATTGCGGAACCGACATCTGGGTGCCGAGATGAGCTAAGCTCAATCGTCCCTAGATTGTGGGCCGTTTTACCTCGGCGGACTCCTGCTGTCCATCTCTCGGAGCTGACGTTGATGTACGAGATGAGCAAGCTCAATCGTGCTTAGACCGAAGCTTTCCGTGACGTGGGCTGCTGCGCGGTGAGGGTCGTGGTGTGCCCCCTGTTGTCGTTTGTCGAACCGACCCCTGGAAGGCACGGGTTCGTCACGGGTGTCGGCTGGGTCCTTTAGCCGGTATTGCGTATCCGCCGTCTGGGTGCCGAGATGAGCAAGCTCAATCGTCCCTAGGTGGTGGACCGTTTTACCTCGGCGGACTCCTGCTGTCCATCTCGCGGAGCTGACGTTGATGTACGAGATGAGCAAGCTCAATCGTGCTTAGACTGAAGTTTTCCGTGACGTGGGCTGTTGCGCGGCAGGCACTGGATTTGCCCGGTCTTTGGGGGTGCGGGATTCGTCACGGGTGTCGGCTGGGTCCTGAAGCCGGTATTGCGAACCCGACATCTGGGTGCCGAGATGAGCAAGCTCAATCGTCCCTAGGTGGTGGGCCGTTTTACCTCGGTGGACTCCTGCTGTCCATTTCTCGGAGCTGACGTTGATGTGCGAGATGAGCAAGCTCAATCGTGCTTAGACCGAAGTTCCGTGGTGTGGGCTGCTGTGCGGCAGGCACTTGGTTCGACCTCGGCCCTGTCGTTGTCGCGGGTGAACGCGCGGTGGTTTGCGCATGCGCACACCATACCGCTGGTCACTCCGATTTTGGCTGGGCCTTGGCAGTTCTCTTCGAGGGGTTCTGTTGCGCGCGGACACTAGTTGCGCCGTGCGGAACCGTGCCCCAGGGACCCCCCTCCGCTTGGATGGTCCATGTTGGCCTGAGTGAGGCTTTGGTTTCCGCCCCCCCCTCTCGCTTTAACCCCGTGATATTATTATTTCTTTCACACGGCCTTAGTCACTTTCATGCATGAGCAATTTTCTGATGAGCGAATGCCTTATCTATTCTCTGCCTGATTCATTGGTATGCCTAACCCATTTTTATGCCTACGTCATTTTGCTTGCCTAATTCTTTCTGATGCCTAATACGTCGAGTAACTCGCCACTGTAATCGCTTTATGTGCACTCTAAGCCCTTCACGGAATGTTACTGGTGATTGACAAGTAGATTTGGGACTTGGGTTCTTAGAGGTTAAGGACTGTGAAGATTTTGTGGTATAGATTAAGGACTGTTGTACCTGATACGAACTGTTGATTAGTTTTAAGGACTGTGAGACCTATTATTTTGGAATGTTTGTTTATTTGGTATGAATAGAGAGTAATTTTTTAGTTAATCGCGTGTTTTATTGGTGACACCTCCACCTCCAACAGCTACCCACTTCATTCTCCACTGGAGTCTGCCTAGGCTCGAGCTTCTGGACATTCCGGAGGAGCTCGATAGGTGAGGGTGACGCCCTCAGAAGCAAATAGTCTGGCGCCCGAGTTTACTGATAAAGGAACTGCACGTAAGGGCGTTACAATTCTGGCGCCCGAGCAGGGACAGCAGGTTGTTGGAGGCTGGTGTTGGAATATAATAGAGATTTTTCTCTATTTTGGACGTTGGTTGTTGGAGTTTGAGGTTGTTGGAGTTTGGACGTTGTTGGATATCCTGAGGAAGTAAGGATGGATGTGGATATGCTTCGGAGTGACGAACTCGTATGGGAGTTGCGTGCCCGGAGGTTGGAAGTTGGATCCACTGCGGATGAGGATAGGCTGTTGCTGCGAAGAGCGCTGTCGAGAGGGATAGACATTCCCGAGGATGTGGAGCTGGATACCCCAGTGGAGCTGGCGATCTGCGGTACGAAACTGAGCGAATTGTTGGAAGATGTTCCGGAGGTTGGCACTGGAAATGCACGAAATGTATATAGGAGGATGTTCAGCCGTCTGGAGCATGTTGAGCATAGATTGAGGTTGGTGAAGCCAGGCACCATGGAGGAAGGACTGACGAGAGATAGAATGATGGAAGTTTTGGAGGACGCTCGAATAGCGTTAGAGGACGCACGTAGCATCGCTGGATTGGCCACGGAGGCGACTGAGACGCCGTCTTTAATTGATGCGCCGATACCTGTAGATAATACGCCGGTTTTGATACCGAGGACCGATAGGACTTACCGAGCAAGAGAAGTTAGAGACCAGAGGCTGTCATTTGACATCGACGGCAGAGACGAGGAATTTCAAACGATTGGGACAAACACACGACCTTGTGGGATACGAACGACGACTGGTTCCATCAATCGCCGGATTTTTGATTCATTGCGGAGCCGGGTGCGCAGAGAGACTGTGCCAACGACGACAGAGATACCAAGACGTGGATTCACTGAATCAACGAGGAGAGCATCAGTACCGAATGCAAACATCGTAGGAGAGACAATAGAGTCAGTAGAGTCTGTGGTTACCCCACTACCGGTGCAGACAAGGAGACAAGAGAGAGAAACACCAATTCCCCCACCACGGGAGGACGAGAGGAGTATGTACCACATCTACCCCACTCGTGCCCCCACAGTCCCATTGTACATGTGGAACGTACATTATGACGGCTCGGGAAGTATCACAGCGTTTCTGGACGAGATCGAACAACTAGCCGAGTCGAGAAACCTGACACACGGAGATTTATTTAAGTCAATTTATGAGATATTGAGGGTGATGCACGAGATTGGTATGTACCACGAAAAGCAAACATAGAGAGCTGGGAAGATTTTAAGACCAAAATCAAAGAAGCCTTCTTGCCACCAAATTACGAAGAGTTGCTTCTCGAAGATATTAAAAAGAGGACGCAAGGCAAAGATGAAAAACTTGTACTGTACGTGACTCGAATGCAAAACCTATTTCGAAAGCTGGTACATAACTGCGTAACTGAGACCGAGCAAGTCACAATTATCAGACGAGGCTTGTTGCCACATCTTCAGAGAGCACTCGTATTCCAGCATACTGATTCAATTGAGGAACTGCTGAATAAGGGCAAGGTGTTTGAGTTGGTACATTGGCAGGCACAACAGTATAAACCACCACCAGTACAGAATGCCATAGTAACACCAGAGCCTCATCTCGTATACCAAAGCCCGCAAACCAGACCGAATGTGTCGGACACGAATAGATCTGAGGTGCCGACTAGAACGTCGATGGAGTTACCACATAGGAATAGTGACACGGTCGTTAGAACGAACGTTGTCGCCCAGGAACCACGGCCTAGTCCCAACCGAAGAACTGTGAGATTCAAAGAGGACACGATGGTATGTTTTAGGTGTGGGGAGAAAGGACATATGCCAATAAACTGCCGAAACCCCCCCCAAGATTTCCTGTCCACGGTGTGGAAGAGATGGCGTTTCTGCAAGAAAATGTGGTTGTTCGGAAAACTAAGTGAGGATTGCGCGAGGACGAGGCATCCGCAATCCTCTGAAAGACTAGTCTCGAAATTAAATACCATTCAGAGACATCCGCCAGATAATATAATTTATGTCAGTGTGGAAGGGAGAAACTTTCGAGCATTACTGGACTCTGGTGCTACGAAGCCATTCTTGGGAAGAACTGTGGCTGTTTACTGCGATCGAATGAACATACCATCTTTCACACACCAGGCTACGGCGAAGATAGTTGATGGACAGTCAGTATCAATCCCAAGATGCTATAGACTTCCATTGCAGTTGCACGACGACTATATCACGGTGGATATGCTGTATATGGAGAGTTTACCGATAGACATAGTGGTTGGGATGGACGTGCTGAGTGACTACGATTTTAGCATTGAACTAAGAACTGTGTCCTGCTACTACAAGGGTAGATTACTGAGATCTGTCGGAGAGGAATCACTGTCCTGCTCGGAAGCCGATTACGACCATGAAGAACTGGAACTCCCTGAGGAAGAAAGACGAGAGCTCAACCGCTTTCTGGACAGGGAACTTGAACAATTTGACGATATCCAAGGAACGACGAGCCTGGTCGAACATAAGATTCAGCTCAAACCGGGGACTGAACCCATTAAACAAAGATACCAACCACGTAATCCTGCGACACAAGAGATCATCAATGAAGAGGTCGACCGAATGCTAGAGGAGGGAGTAATAGAGCCATCTAACAGTCCATGGAGCTCGCCTGTGGTGATAGTTAGGAAAAAGGATGGACGAGCTAGATTTTGCGTGGATTACCGAAAATTAAACGAAGCCTCTATAAAAGATGCATACCCACTGCCGTACATCTCGCATATCCTCGACAAACTACGGCGAGCAAAGTATATCAGCAGCCTAGATTTACGGCAAGGATATTGGCAGGTACCCCTGAGCAAAGAAAGTAAGCCCCTAACAGCTTTTACGGTACCTGGGCGAGGTCTTTTTCAATTCAGAGTAATGGCATTTGGTCTACATTCTGCGCCAGCAACATTTCAGAGATTACTGGATCGGATCATTGGACCAGAGATGGAACCGTTTGTTTTCGCATACCTGGATGACATAATAGTTTTGGGTGACTCGCTGGAACATCATCTGCAGATCCTGAGCGAGGTTTTTCAAAGGCTTAAAGCAGCTAACTTACAGCTGAATCCAGAGAAGTGTCGGTTTGGGTGCAGAAGCCTGAGATATTTGGGTCATGTCGTGTCCTCGGACGGAATCAAGACCGATCCTGACAAGGTGGCGGCGATACAAGCAATACCAGTACCTCGAAGTGTCCGCGAAATTAGAAGATTTCTCGGAGTGGCATCTTGGTACCGTCGCTTCATACCGGAGTTTTCCCAGATTGTGGCACCGTTGACTCGCCTACTACGTAAGAAGCAGAAATGGCGTTTTGAGGCAGAGGAACTGAAATCTTTCGAACTGCTAAAAGAAGAAACTCACGGAGGCCCCAGTTTTGGCGTGTCCTGATTTTGAGAAGCCGTTCGTGCTGCAGACTGATGCTTCGGATCAAGGATTGGGCATAGCGCTGACCCAGAGTGTCGATGAGGTCGAAAGAGTTATAGCCTATGCTAGTAGAACGTTGTCACCGGCTGAACGAAATTACTCGACAACAGAGAAAGAGTGTCTGGCTATAGTATGGGGCGTGGAGAAGATGAGACCCTACCTTGAGGGATACCACTTTACAGTATTGACAGACCATCAGTCGCTCCGATGGCTGAATTCAGTAAAGAGCCCTGCAGGACGTATTGCCAGATGGATAGTCTACTTACAACAATTTGATTTCGACATAAAATACCGAAAAGGATCCTCAATAGAGTGGCTGATGCGCTGTCAAGAAGTCCATTACCTGGCCCAACCGAGGGAGAGATTTGCTTGTCTGAGGAGACCAAATGCAAATGGTATACAAGGAAGTTGGCCGAAGTCGAAAATAATCCCGAGGCGTTGCCCGACTATTGCGTGAGCGATGGCAAATTATATCGACATTTCTTCGAGTCAAACGACTTGACTGAACCCGATATGTCCCGACCCTGGAAGCTGTGTGTGCCCGCCAACCAAAGAGAGGCTCTTATGCGGGAAAATCATGATGCTCCAACCGCCGGACATATGGGAATAGCGAAAACTAGTTGCAGGATGGCTAAACTATATTACTGGCCAGGAATGTTTAGGGATATAGCTAAGTTCGTGAGATCGTGTCAGTCCTGCCAAAGATATAAAGTTTCGCAGCAACAGACTCCTGGAAAGATGCAGCCAAGTATAGGAAAAGACCCCTGGGATAAAGTCTGCGTTGACCTGATTGGTCCATTACCGCGCTCTACCAGAGGGAATACTTTTGTATTTGTGGCTCAGGATAAATTCACCAAGTGGGTGGAATTTCGTGCTCTACGCAAGGCGACAGCACCAGCAGTAACAAGGGCTCTCTTCGAGCAGGTGATTGCAAAGTTTGGTTGTCCTCGCACGGTGATATGCGACAACGGCAAACAGTTTGTTAGTCGAGAATTCCGGAGCTTATTGAGGCAATTGGGAGTTCGAGTACGGTTCACACCGGTGTACAGCCCTCAAGCGAATGCGGTCGAGCGGGCGAATCGTACGTTGAAAACGATGATAGCGCAATTTTGTGAAGGCGATCATCGTAAATGGGACGAGAGACTACCCGAGCTGGCTATGGCGACGAATTCGGCGAGACATGAGTCGACGGGATTTACTCCGTCGTTCCTCAACTTCGGCCGTGAAATGAACATACCAAGAGTGGTTGTTGATGGCGATGGTCCTAGAGAGGAGCCAGAAGACTCCGAGGCAGAGGAAGAAGATGCTCAGGACACCAGTCGTGAGGAGGTCCGAGGTCACGCGAGTCGGGTAAAACGGTTACGCGAAGTGTTTGAATTAGTACGAGTAAAGTTGGGTCGGGCATTCACCCAGCAAAGCCACTATTATGATCTCCGGCGACGGGAATGGAGATGTAGAGTGGGAGATGAAGTCTGGCGCCGGGAACGACCACTGTCCTCAGCGGCGAACCAGTTTTCGGGCAAATTAGCGCCGAAATTTTCGGGGCCATATGTGGTGACCAAAGTAGTTTCACCGGTGGTCTACGACTTGCGAGACGGATCGGGCAAGAAATTAAGGCATATCCATATAAAGGACCTGAAGCCCGCTTATGCTTCCTATGTTTCAGACGCGTCGCCCTCCGAAATGAACGCATAGTGCGCGTCTTTTCCGACATGACAGTAGTGCGCGTCACCGCCCTCCCAAATGAACGCACAGTGCACTTCCTTTTTCCTACATGACAGTAGTGCGCGATGACAGCCCTCCCAAATGAACGCATAGTGCGCGTCCTTTTCCCCACATGACGACAGTAGTGCGCGTCACCGCCCTGCCAAATGAACGCATAGTGCGCGTCTTTTCCCCGCATGACAGTAGTGCGCGCGCACCGTCCTCCCAAATGAACGCATAGTGCGCGTCTTTTTCCGACATGACAGAAGTGCGCGTCACCGCCCTCCCAAAGGAACGCAGCGTGCGCATCACAGACGCCGACGAACAGTAGAGAGAATTGCTGATTTAGGCTAAGATTTCTCTTGTATGTTATCGCAAATTTAGGCTAAGATTTTCTCTTATGTTGTTGATTGAGGCTAAGATTTTCTCTTATGTTGTTGATTTAGGCTAAGATTTTCTCTTATGTTGTTGATTGAGGATAAGATTTTCTCTTATGTTGTAGATTTAGGCTAAGATTTTCTCTTATATTGTTGATTTAGGATAAGATTTTCTCTTATATTGTTGCTTTAGGATAAGATTTTCTCTTATATGGTTGATTTGGACTAAGATTTTCTCTTGGGTTTTATTAGGCTAAGGTCCTTTCTTCATCCTTTTTGTGGTTTGTGGTCAGGAAGAGAAAAAAAAATTCTTTTTTTTTTTTGGAAGTAAGGGGAGAGTGTAACGAAGTAGTTTTGTTTGCGTGGAAGAAACCCGTTGACCTTGATCGACTCCAGCGAGATCGCGCCGAGCGGTGGGGACACCGACCGATCATTCCCACCTCCATCTGCAGTGCGCACGACTTATGTTGGTGGAGGGGACCGAGAATGGTATTTATAGGCGAGTCGAGCACTGGAACGGCAGTTCCTCGCACGGCGCGGAACTCAAAATAAATCAAGGCCTCTACCGTATAGTGGAAGGTCCAGCCAGTGTTGTGAGTGCTGGTAGTGAGTTCAGTGGTAGGCAGACATATCAAGGTAGGAAAGGGGTATAGAGAGGGACCGGAGGACCACTTGTGGAGGACGAGATTCCAGGAGGTGAGTGTGAGGTTCGATCGTTGAGACCGAACGACGGCTGCAGGAGGGCGTTCAGGGCTTTCACGTCCTTTACGAGTCCTTTGGCCGGTATTGCGGAACCGACATCTGGGTGCCGAGATGAGCAAGCTCAATCGTCCCTAGATTGTGGGCCGTTTTACCTTGGCGGACTCCTGCTGTCCATCTCTCGGAGCTGACGTTGAGGTACGAGATGAGCAAGCTCAATCGTGCTTAGACCGAAGCTTTCCGTGACGTGGGCTGCTGCGCGGTGAGGGTCGTGGTGTGCCCCCTGTTGTCGTTTGTCGAACCGACCCTGGAAGGCACGGGTTCGTCACGGGTGTCGGCTGGGTCCTTTAGCCGGTATTGCGTATCCGCCGTCTGGGTGCCGAGATGAGCAAGCTCAATCGTCCCTAGGTGGTGGACCGTTTTACCTCGGCGGACTCCTGCTGTCCATCTCGCGGAGCTGACGTTGATGTACGAGATGAGCAAGCTCAATCGTGCTTAGACTGAAGTTTTCCGTGACGTGGGCTGTTGCGCGGCAGGCACTGGATTTGCCCGGTCTTTGGGGGTGCGGGATTCGTCACGGGTGTCGGCTGGGTCCTGAAGCCGGTATTGCGAACCCGACATCTGGGTGCCGAGATGAGCAAGCTCAATCGTCCCTAGGTGGTGGGCCGTTTTACCTCGGTGGACTCCTGCTGTCCATTTCTCGGAGCTGACGTTGATGTGCGAGATGAGCAAGCTCAATCGTGCTTAGACCGAAGTTCCGTGGTGTGGGCTGCTGTGCGGCAGGCACTTGGTTCGACCTCGGCCCTGTCGTTGTCGCGGGTGAACGCGCGGTGGTTTGCGCATGCGCACACCATACCGCTGGTCACTCCGATTTTGGCTGGGCCTTGGCAGTTCTCTTCGAGGGGTTCTATTGCGCGCGGACACTAGTTGCGCCGTGCGGAACCGTGCCCCACGGACCCCCTCCGCTTGGATGGTCCATGTTGGCCTGAGTGAGGCTTTGGTTTCCCCCCCCCCTCTCGCTTTAACCCCGTGATATTATTATTTCTTTCACACGGCCTTAGTCACTTTCATGCATGAGCAATTTTCTGATGAGCGAATGCCTTATCTATTCTCTGCCTGATTCATTGGTATGCCTAACCCATTTTTATGCCTACGTCATTTTGCTTGCCTAATTCTTTCTGATGCCTAATACGTCGAGTAACTCGCCACTGTAATCGCTTTACGTGCACTCTAAGCCCTTCACGGAATGTTACTGGTGATTGACAAGTAGATTTGGGACTTGGGTTCTTAGAGGTTAAGGACTGTGAAGATTTTGTGTGTATAGATTAAGGACTGTTGTACCTGATACGAACTGTTGATTAGTTTTAAGGACTGTGAGACCTATTATTTTGGAATGTTTGTTTATTTGGTATGAATAGAGAGTAATTTTTAGTTAATCGCGTGTTTTATTGGTGACACCTCCACCTCCAACAGCTACCCACTTCATTCTCCACTGGAGTCTACCTAGGCTCGAGCTTCTGGACATTCCGGAGGAGCTCGATAGGTGAGGGTGACGCCCTCAGAAGCAAATAGTCTGGCGCCCGAGTTTACTGATAAAGGAACTGCACGTAAGGGCGTTACAATAAATCATCTTGGTTTGGATTACTATAATGTCAAACATAATATCCTTAATTTCAATCATATTTTCAAATATGAATGAAAATGTAGTAGGTAACTAGAAGCAAGTAGTTTATGTTCAGACCAGATCTGCAGATCAAATATACAGGGTGGCCATTTGAAAATGAAACAGACGAAATTACAGACGAAATAATTTTTTTCGATAGAAATGCTCGGACAGGTCGATTTCTGTTTCGAGGAGTACAACTTAAGATGTAGGTTACGGACGCATAGCTCTTCAACCCTTGCTACTACAACCCTCACCCCCAAATTTTGAATAGGGAAGATGGGGTGAGTGATACCTCATTTAAAATGTATTTTTATACTGATTTCAGCACAGTAATTGTTTTTCCATTTTATGCATTAGTTCACGAAATAATCTTAACTAAGTATTTGAAAATGAAGTGGTGTTTTCATGGCACTTGTAGTGTTTATAGAACTTATAGAAACACGTGTCGGCAAGTACCTTCCATCCATTTCCCATATTTTCTGCATTCCTGCGGTTTAACCCATTATCCTTCTCCAATATCTTATTTCACCGCATTATCTTCACTTTGAATATATATATATATATTTTTTTTCTGGGGAGTGAATTGTGAATGTGAAGTCTATAAAATTTTTTTTATATTGCCAAAGATTGGGGTAGAAAATTATATTTTGTTACATAACTGTATACAGATATCACCTTAGGGTAGATAACTCACAGTTGTTTTCTAAGAGTTCATTGGTGTAAATTGTAGATTTATATTAATAAACTCTATTATTATTATTATTATAGCGTTTATTTCATACGGTTCAATAATTTCACTTATATTTTTACAAATCGCTATTGAACAACTTGGCATTTTGATGTAAACACTGAGCTCAACACCACGCGCACTCTAGAAAGCAACTAATAGCCTCTATACCCTTCACTGCTTCTCTCTATTCTAATGCTTTTTAATAAACTATAGGTTTGTTCGCGTGGCAGTTCGGAATTGTAATTTTTGGTAATTTGTGGTTCCCACCCGTTCGTCTGGGACGGAACAGGAGTTCCTTGTCGTTCGTGTGGTAGGAACACTTGATTTCGGAACTGTTCGTTACTGTTCTTACGGTTCCTGATCTAGAGATGGCACAAGGTACAACAGAAGAAGCGGTAAATTCAAATCATCGGTGATTCAAATTTTCAGTAGTTCTAATTGGCAATTAAGTTATATATTTGGTGACTACGATATTCGCATAGCTGTTTTTGAGTATATTTGATGTTGTGGGAGTATAAATTTTTAATCAATTGTAGCTTCTCAAAATTTTTGTTATCTCAAAGAAGAGGAAGGATCATTTGCAATAGATGAATAAAATAATTGCATAGTTTTTGATCAAAGTATGTAAGATAATTATTTTATATTATTTATATTGTTAGAAATATGAAGAAAAATTGCCTAAGCCGCCGCTGGTCGGGGACCACTAGAAAGAATGCTGATGTAAATAAACACTTGAGATGTTTATTTCCTAAAGACTTATTAGGCAGTTCCTAGAGAAAAGGGAACAGGGCAGCATACGTCTCCGCTCAGGGATACAAGGCCGCTTATTTTTATCCATCATTATTTTAATTCCATATATTCGAATTATTAAATGATAACAATTACGAGTTTGTTGAATTTCTAATAATATATACGATATTTCGTATTTATATTTATTTTTGTTATTTCGTGATTGTAGTATCTTTATTTTTTAATCACTCAAAATGTATTGCAAATTTGGGAAGGAAACGGAGGAATTAACTCTTTCAAGAACACAACGACTTGTTAAAACAATTCTTATCTAACAAATAATTACAAAGCTATGAAAATTGTTAGAAAATATTTTTATTTTTTTCCCAAATGCCACCAGTTCCATATACAATTACCTAATTCTATTTTCTGTACACAGTTTCACCAAAATTACAATGAAATAACAGAAGAATTCACAGTTTACCCAGATATGAACTAACAAATATAATTTCTCCACTGATGACCACTACTACGTATATTGAAATTACAAATTATAATTAAATTAAATCATTTATTTAAATATTTCATTACATATAAATTATATTTACAGTTATTCATATGGATATGTTTATGTTTATTTATTTATGACAAAAAAAAATTGTTTAATATTAATATTTGTAATTTCTAACGTATTTCCACCGTATTAATAACACAAAGATATTGAATAAGTTATTCAATATCTTTGTAACACTATCCATGATGTACAACATAACCTTACTTTCTCCATAGAAATACAAGACTCTTATCTATGCACTTAACGAAATCGTTTTGAAATCATCTGTTCCCATCTGTTCTCACCCGTTCGTGTCATAGAACAACTTGCGACGATTCCAAGAGATACAAAACCTGGTTCTCTGTGACCCCAGAACAACTGGGAACTGCCACCCGAACAAACCTTATATTCGGTGATTCGATGAATGATAAAAATTTCTTGGCCCATGAGGGGATCGAACCCGCGACCTTCGCGTTATTAGCACGACGCTCTAACCAACTGAGCTAATGGGCCATTTGATCTATAGCTAAGTGAAAGCAATAGTGATTAACCAATTAAAATGTATATTTTCTAATTTTCCGAGAGATTTTCTTTATGTTTTTTTCTGTAAGAACCATGTACAGCGTATTAGAAAGCCACAAAAAAAAACCAGCCAAATCGGTCAAGCCGTTTTCATGTTATGCCGTGACAACGAAGAACGGGTTTCATTTTTATATATAAGATTTCACAGCAATATATCCTCATCAGAAATAATATACGTTGTCAAAATTCAGAAAAACACTGAATTAAGTTTTTAGAAGGGAATTTAGCTTTGAACAAAACTTGGGGAAAATTATGAGTAGTTATTTCTAATTTGAGATATAGGTTTGTTCATTCATTAGGCATTCATATTTGCATCACATTGTTCCATAGTACGGGAAAAGACTATTGTTCACCTGATCAGAGTGCTTATAGATTTTTTATATGAATATTTACTCGCAAGTAGCTCAACAAGAGGGCCAAAGCAATCTGACCTCACGTCAGTGCTTTCTAAACTTTTTTCAAGGATTCTGGTATATTCAAAATATGTTTAAGAAATTTCTATTACAGACTAGTTGACCCGACAGACTTCGTCCTGTCAAAAAGATTTGTAATGTGGCCGTTTTGGTGCCTACGTATTTTAAAAAATCTCCTGAACAGAACCGTCACCCTGGTGATAGGGCGTTGTGAATAAAAAATAATTAAATAAAACATATATAAGGATTTAAAAGTAAGTAATCGCTTTATTGTTAATCATGTGAATCATGATTATTATTATTATCATTGTAGTGCTTTGTGGTATACGATGTTTTTTTGTTTGATTACCTGGCGCATAGATAAACAAATCTGATGGTTTTCCAACACGGGAACAGGCAACATACACTTGACCATGTGAGAAACATGGGTTTTCTAGATTAATACCACAAACACTTAATGATTGCCCCTGGGACTTGTTTATAGTCATATCAAAAGCAAGCCGCACTGGAAACTGTAGTTGTTTAAACTCAAATGGCACATCAGTCGGAATCATTGGGATGCGCGGTATGAGAACATCTTCTCCTTTATACTTTCCTTTGAGTATAGTTGCTTCTATCACATTGTTTAGTAATTTTTTTATCGCTAACCGTGTAATATTTCGCAACATTATAACCACCGATCCAACCTTTAATTGAAGGTTATGAGGTGGCAATCCTGGCAAATCCAGCGAGTCTAAAAATTCCGATGGATAGTTGACTACATCATCTTGATTAGTAGCCGAATCAACTGAAGACATCTTAACTTTGGTGACAGAAAATTTTGTTCGCTAAAATAATTATGAGTAACTGCTATAATACATACCTTGAAAGTTGGCATAAAATTTTCCCGAACTACATTTGTTGCCCCAAATGAAGTCATTTGAAAGCTATTGTTATGTGTCAAAAAGTGTATAGAATCTGTTCCTATTCCTGAAACCAATGAGTACAATGGTTCTGGTGGTGGATCCAATGGTATCAATTTCACTTTACCATTTGCGCAACACAATCCATTGGCTTCGTTTTTGTATTTTAATGCCTTACAGTGTGAGCAAACGGAGTTCATAGAACCAATAAAAACACATTGGTAGTTACTGTAGTCAATTGACATCGTAACTGAAAGCAGCTCGATTCAAATTTGCGCGATTGTTAGTTGAATGTCGCGCTCGCGCTTCACGCGTTTGTGATACTCGAATTCTTTCACGTTCATTTCCGTCGTCACGTTCTTGTGCAGTACGATTAGATCGGTAATTAGCTTGGTTTGTAGCATTTCTGGATCTTCTACCTAAATTGCTTCGTCTTATAGGAGGCATATCAAATATAAATTATTTTTTCACTAATCACGAACTAAACAAACACTAACTAACTAAAAACTCTGCACAAAACACGTTATACGAATTTGTTTCGTGTATCAGTTGACAAAAGCAAACTCAGTAGATTAGGTAACATACAACTTTTTTTTGTTTGACTGATGTAATGACGTGGAAACTGATGCATTTTATCTCGCGTGCCGAAACTAATAGAAAAGAAACGCGAGTTTCGGAACGCGACATTAAATTCCTCCAACTATGTATTCTGTGCTCCAACGCACACACGCACATTATTTTGATGGATATGATCTTTGACGTTAGGAACACACCTACATTGCTTAGACAACAGTGAGTGCTTGTAATTTAATATGAACTTTATACCATAGCAATAAAGCTCGAATTGACTATGTTTTAGTTACAAATCATTTGTATGGGAAAAAGAAAAGGGCTATTTTTAGGGTTTTTCCAGCAATAATTTTTCTCGCCGTAAAAACCATCCTTGAACTTCAACGAACGTATTAAAAAAAGATTTGGCCAAATTGGTCCAGGCGTTGTTGAGTTATGCGCTTACCAACACATTTTGCGATTCATTTTTATATTATACACTTTCAAGTGAAAATTGGTTTTTCAATTAAATGCATGTCACGTAAAAATTGCATTTTTATTCTAAAAAGAACTCCTTCTTTCAATTTATTTATTGAGGACCAATGTATTCCCGTGATGATACCATCATTTTGGAATTATTATTACCAGTTTACTAAATTGAAGGTGCTTGAATAATTTTGAATTGAGCTTGCTTATGGAAGATTTGAAATTCCCGCAAACATGCCATTCCATGCAAACTAATAAAATGGCGGCCGAAGTTATCAAAATTAAGATGTTTACTTTGTTATTAGTGTTCTGTGGCGCAGATGCTTTGAAAGAAAGACCAAAATAACAACCAATCTTCTCCTTGAAATTGATTCAAATTCGACTCTTCGCTTTTGCTTGAAGTTTGTAGGTTATATACGAATTGTTCTATGATTATAAAAAATTAAATGGATTTGAAATGCCGGAATGTAATGAAAAAATTTCAAATCCATGATATCAATTTGCAAATAATAAGTGAAGAATAATTAAGTGAATGTTTTGATGTTCATACTAATTTTTCCGTGCTGGAAGTTGGCATCATAAAATTGATCGTTTTATTTTAAGTTTTTCAGTTCCTCTTCATTTGAAAAAATTATGAAAACTGCTGCAAGTAATACGATGAACCTCAACGTTGATAGATATCGAAAATTAGTCCGACACTATTTAGATCTGGTAATGGTTGTCATTGATTTGTTCCTTATACTTTTGTTATGGGAAATGTTTCAGCACATGAATGATACAGCCTTATTTTGGGCAGATAAAGTAGTCACCTTAACAGACAACCCCCAGGATGTTTATTGGCTAGCTGAGTGTATGTATCATTCGAAACAGTATCGTCGAGCAGTAAATCTATTGAAATTAAGAAAATTAGAGAAAGTAAAAGAACCCATCAGTGTAATACAATTTTTAAGAAAATTTCTTTCAGACTTATATTTCGTGTAATTATTTAGCTGTTAAATGTTTGTATGAAGCAGGGGATCTGACCAATGCCATGAAAGTAATCAGTAATTTAGATTCTCACATAAAAATTAACTTTACCCAAATCACAGGTCCTCAGTCAAATTTTAAAACATTCCTATTTGATGATAAACCAAAAAATGTGAGTTGCCATTAACTATATAAGCTGAATTTGTTTGAATTTTTCATATTTCCAGGTTATGTATGCTTCGATATGTTTCATGAAGGGAAAAGTTTTCGAAGGATTGGATAATAGAATCCTAGCTGCTGAGTGTTACAAGCAAGCACTCCAACTAGATGTGTATTGTTTTGAAGCATTTGATGCTTTGACTAAAAATCAAATGCTCACAGCTTCTGAAGGTAAGTTTTGAAGTATCTTTGTACACACCAGACAGTGAACCTTAAATGAAACCAGCTATAATAGTTTTTTTTCTCTGCTATTATCATAAGAGGTTTGTCAGGAAAATTGAAATTATATGCATTCCAGATGTTGTTATGAAACAGCTATTATCTATTAATTCTTTAAAAAAACTCTTGAAAGTATCCAATTCCATATCCTTAATTTAATTTAAAAATTTCTTGATCTGTTTGTAGTTAAATTCCTCCAAATCGACTTGACCTTATTGATCTAAATTTCACTAAATGTTGTGGGTAGTCCACCCCAAATTTATTCTTATTCTTTAGATAGTTTTTTTTTATAAGAGAATATAATAGAAATACCTTTATTGCAAAAAAATCACCACACATACATAAGAATAAAAAAAGAATGACATAATGTATCCACAGCAAAAATACAACAGGTCAAAAAACAAGATGGGCTTCATGGCCCTGCTTTATAATATCTACAGTGAGTGTAATGTTAACTCATGCAGTAGGGCTCACAATCAATTAACCACTCAAAATCTTCTTGAAACAATTAGACTTCCGTAATTCAAGAATATCATGGTGTAGCAAGTTTAACAACTTAATACTCATAAAGTGTGTACCCCTCTGTGATAGTGTTTGGGTCCCAAAGGGATAGTGATAGGGATGCACCAGTCTTGTATTGTTATGGTTTTCGTAATAGGAGAAAAAGTCCGGATGATCCACAATAAAGCAGATGCATCTGTACACATAAATTCCTGGCAGTTTCATCAATCCTGCCTTTAAATTGCTTCTACAAGACTCGTTATAGTTGAAACCTAGAAGAATTCTCAGTGTGTGTTTTTCGCAATAAAGATTCTATCTATCTGAGATGAGTTTCCCTAATAATTGACATCATACTAAGTAGTGACTCAAACAGAGAGCTGTAAGCTATCCTCCGAATGTCTGGATCAACCTGACTTTTCATGATTTTTAAACTATATAGGACAGAGTTCAGCTTCTTAGAAAGGGAGAAAATGTGATTGCTCCACTTGAGATTCATGTCCAGATGGATGCCTAAAAATCTTGTTTCATCTTGAATTGAAATGATCTCTGTGCTAAACTCTGAACTGCATGGTTACTTCTACCTGTATGAAAGATAACACACTCACTCTTTGTCATTTTTAGTCCCAGTCTGTTCTGCTCGCACCACTCCTTTGCACAAATCAAGGCATCCTTTACTTTATCTAGAGGATGATCTACATTGCTTGATTTCACCATGATATTTTAGTTATCATCAAACAGAGTTGTGTCCCATGAATGTTCGCCAAACACTCCTGGGAAGTCGTTTATATATATATGACAAACAGTAGAGGACCCAGAAATGTATCAAGCTACTTGTTAATAACTTTTCAAAGATTTAAGAGAATGAGCTTAGAAGACTAATGGGACAATAATTTCCCAGATCCTCCGGATCTCCTTTCTTATAGAGTGGCTTAACAATTGTCATCTTCAGTTCTTCAGGAAACGCTCCCTATATATATACATATATTCAAATATTTTGGTTAAGGGTATAACGACTAATTATTTTCTAGGTAGGAGTGTTAGAGTAAACGCTTGATTCTATACCAAGCTTTCAAGCATTTATTCAGCTCTTCATCGGGGCTTCTGGAATACAAATATAAAGAAAGATCTCAATAAACTTAATCATTACATTTTTGTTTTCGTCTACTTACTGAATGTGAGGTTATACAGGGTGGCCATTTGAAAACGAAACTGACGAGATTACAGATGAAATAAATTTTTTCGATAAAAATGTCTGGACAGGTCGATTTCTGTTTCGAGGGGGACAACTTAAGATGTAGGTTACGGACGCATAGCGCTTCAACCCTTGCTACTACAACCCTCACCCCCAAATTTTGAATAGGGAAGATGGGGTGAGTGATACCTCATTTGAAAGGTATTTTCATACTGATTTCAGCACAGTAATTGTTTTTTCATTTTATGCATTAGTTCTCGAAATATTCTTAACTAAGTATTTGAAAATGAAGTGGTGTTTTCATGGCACTTGTAGTGTTTTTTTTGTGAAAAATCGACATTTTGAGCTTCAAAACAACCATGACACATTGATCCAATTTTGACGGAAATTATTGAAAACAATGCTGGAAATTATGTGGAAGATCAGATTGTGTTTCAGCAGGATGGAGCTCCTCTACACTATGCCTTACCAGTTCGAGAATATCTGGATCAAAGATTTCCAAATCGGTGGATTGGAAGAAGGGGTCCCACTGAATGACGGCGAGATCGCCAGATCAGTCACCACTAAATTTCTCTCTTTGGAGCCACTTGAAGAGTAAAATTTACTCTACACAGCCCGATTCCATAGAAGATTTAAGAAGACGTATAGTGAACGAATGTCGTCAAATCACTCCAGAAATTATATTATATTTCAAAATTAGCAAAGGACTACGGTGCTGAGATTATTCTTCTTCAAGAGACACATGCGGATACTGAAAAAAATCTTCGTCAAAGAGGAACCATAAAAGGTTATGTATTCATTGATTATCTCCTTAGTAAAATTTACGGTTTAGCTTGTTATGTTAAAAAATCATTGATTCACAATATCGAGTTAATCCAAAAAGGCGAATTTGAGGGTGTTTTCTATATCTCTTTCAAATTTTGTAATATTTCTATCGTTAATATTTATAAACCTCCAAATACTATTTGGCCAAGAAATTTGGAAATGAATCTTCCTCATCCTTCAATTTATTGCGGTGATTTTAATTCTCACCACGTAATGTGGGGTTATAATAATAATGATAGAAGTGGAATAGCTTTAGCTGACTGGATGGAAGATAATAATATCTATTTAATTTTTGATGGAAAAGATGTACCTTCTTTGTATTTGTCTCGATGGAATAGAGGCTACAATCCTGATCTCTGCCTAGTGTCTTGTGACAATACTTGCAAACCGCTTCCTGTAAAGCGTCAAATTTTAGGAGTTTTTCCTCATAGTCAACATAGGCCTATACTGTTGACTTCAAGAAGTTTAATTCAATATTCAGAATGTTTAAAAAGACCTCGTTGGAATTTCAAGAAAGCGAATTGGATTGAATTTGCTAAGAAGGTAGACAGTGATATCAGATAGATTAAACCCACTCATGATAACTATCACAGATTCTTAGGTGTTGTGAAAGCCGCAGCAAAAAAGTTCGTTCCAAGAGGTTTCCGGAAAGATTATATTCCAGGTTGGTCGAAAGAAACCGATAATCTGTACAAGGACTATCAAAAATCACCATCCGTTGATAAATGTGAAAGGCTTATGAATTCTATCAATACAAGTCGAAAAGAGAAATGGGATAGTGTTGTATCAAAAATGAATTTTACACATTCGAGTAGGAGTTCATGGGATATATTGAGAAAATTAGGTGAAGCTACTCCTCTTACCTCCTTCATCATCAAAAATTGATCCTAATTTAATCGCACGCCGCCTAGTTGATGTCTCTGAATCAGTCAATTTATCCCAATCTAAAATGAGGAATATGAAGAAAAAATTGCAGATATTCAGATCAGCTCCTACTTTAGAACATGTGTCACATCCATTCAACATAGATGAATTGAGGGCTGCAATCAAATCTACCAAATCTCGAAAGGCAGCAGGTTTTGACGGAATTTATCCAGAATTCATCAAACATTTAGGAAAAAAGGCCTTGTCTTGGTTATTGTCTTTCTATAACAATATTCTGAATTCGGGAAACTTTCCTTCCTCCGTAAGGCTAAAGTAATAGGGATTTTGAAACGAGGAAAAAATCCTTGTGATCCTAGTAGTTATCGACCCATTAGTTTATTGAGTGTTCCTTTCAAGATATTAGAAAGGCTAATCCTATTCAGAATTGAATCTTCTATAGAAAATGCTTTACAAAATTTCCAGGGAGGCTTTAGAAAAAACAGAAATTGTTCGGATCAGGTTCTCAGCCTTACAACTTTCATAGAATCAGGCTTCAATGATAGGTTGAAAACAAGAGCTGCTTTCATCGATTTATCTTCGGCATATGACACTGTGTGGAAAGATGGATTAATGTTCAAACTCTATACCCATCTGAAATGTGGGAAAATGGTACGATTATTAGAAAATATGTTATCTGATAGAAGGTTTCGTGTTTTTATTGACAATAAGAGTAGCAACTTCAAAACATTGAAAAACGGTCTTCCTCAAGGATCAGTTTTAGCTCCTTTACTTTTCAATTTATATCTAAGTGATTTGCCCACTACATCATCTCAAAAATTTGTTTATGCTGACGACATTGCTATTGCTTACCAACATTCGGATTTCCATACTCTGGAAAACATACTGTCATCTGATTTGGAAATTTTAAAGAATTATTTTATCGAGTGGCGATTATGTCCAAATCCCAACAAAACAGAGGTATCTTGTTTCCATCTGAATAATCATGGAAAATATAGAAAATTAGCTGTAACTTTCAATGATTCTCCTATCAAACACAATTTCTATCCAAAATACTTAGGAGTTAAATTAGATTCATCTCTCAATTACAAGGCTCATTTAAATGATCTGAGTCTAAAACTGAAAACAAGGAATAATATTGTTCAGAAATTAGCTGGATCGTCTTGGGGTGCTGATGCTTCCACTCTTCGCACAGCTTCTCTAGCCCTAGTCTTTTCTGCAGCTGAGTATTGTTACTCTGTTTGGTTTAATAGTGCACATACACAAAAAATTGATGCACAATTGAATACATCCATGAGAATAATTACTGGCACCATAAGATCAACACCGGTTCATTGGTTACCAGTATTGTCTAATATTGTCCCTCCCCATATTCGCAGACAGACTGGAGCTCTGAATTCTTGGAATAAATATTTTTCTTTCATTCTTTTCCCAATTTATTCCCAATTATTTCATATTTTCCACAAAATAGAATTCCCAGATTGAAGTCACGTAAACCATTATGGCATAATACGTTCTTCAATATGAACTTATGTGATAAAGAATTATGGAAGACTGAGTGGAACTCTTACGAAATGTTCAATAAGTATCTCGTTTCTGATCCTTCTGAAAAAGTTCCTGGTTTTGATCTTCCAAGAAAAATTTGGACAGTTCTTAATCGTTTGAGAACAGGTCATGGTCGTACCAATGGCATGCTATTTAAATGGAACTCAGTTCCTAGCGCAAGTTGTGAATGTGGAGAAGCAGAAGAAACAATACCTCATCTCATCAATAGTTGTCCCATATATAAATTTCAAGATGGTTTTAGGGCTATTCATGATGTTTCCAACTCTTTCTTGGAATGGGTTATAAATTTCAAACGAATATGATAGGTATTTTTGTTATTCAGTTCTTTTTTCTGCTTTTGTCTTTTTATTTCCAGATTCAATGTGAGCACCTTTTATAAGTCTCTTTCTCCATCAATAGAAGATCACTCTTGAAGAAAGAAGTCCCTGAAATATATTTCAGCTTATTTTTGTATTTTCACACTTAGACGGGGACCCAGGGTTTTTTTTTACTGGGGTTTTTTCCCTAGGCTTTTATGTCATACGCCGAATTGTATGACACCCCGTCACTAACCCCTGATCTATATGCTTTATTGTTTGCTATCTTAATATTGTCAACCAAAAGTTCAAAAGAATATATATATATACTCCAGAAATGCTGCAAAATGTGCACCATCGTTTCGAACAAAACTTATTTCATTGTATGGAAGCTAATGGTGAACAATTTTAATATTTAATTAATTGATGTGAGTTTTTGATAAATTATTTACTTTACTTTGAAAAGTCTTATTTCTTAGATCAATACTTCACATCGTTCTGATACCATACAGTTGGAGAATGATTTTAGTGAATAAAACAGCTAGTCGAACATCTGACCCTAGTAGCATTAACATGTATGGTATGACTTCATTTGCCCAGTGGTAGATGTTTTGTAATTTCAAATATAAGCATGGAAATTTTGGTGTTTCGGAAGCACTAAATGTCAATTATTCGCAAAAAATTAATTTAAGTGATAAAATTAACTAACACATGAATATTTCGAGAACTAATGCATCAAATAAAAAAACAATTACTGTGCTGAATTCAGTATAAAAATACCTTTCAAATGAGATATCGCTCACCCCATCTTCCCTATTCAAAAATTGGGGGTGGGGGTTGTAGCAGCAAGGGTTGAAGAGCTATGCGTCCGTAACCTACATCTTAAGATGTCCCCCTAGAAACATAAATCGACCTGTCCGAGCATTTCTATCGAAAAAACTCATTTCGTCTGTAATCTCGTCTGTTTCGTTTTCAAATGGCAGATCTATTTGCTAATATAGACAGCCGCATAGATTACGTTGAAAATGAATCCAGGAAAAATTGCATACTTATCCATGGAATAAAAGAGAAGGATAATGAGGATTCTGCATTGGTGGTGGACGAGGTCTTGAATATGTTGGATATTAATGTGAGGCTGCCGTCTGAAGAGCTTATGGAGGACGTGTATCGATTGGGTAAGCTGAAGGATAAGAGTGAGGGAAATCCAAGACCACTATTGGTGAGATTCACGAGATGTAAACATAAAAATTTGGTGTGGCACGCCAAGAGGAAACTTAAGGGAAAAAAGATAATAATTACTGAGTTTCTCACCAAGACCAGACAGGATATTTACCAGAAGTGCAGCGAGGCTTTCGGACCTGGAAGAGTGTGGACATCGAATGGTGGCATACATGTTTCGCTAGGAAACAAAAAGGTCATAGTTTCGTCATTATCGCAGATCTTGGCCCTCAAGCCTTCCTTGGAGAATATTTCAGTGCCCAGGAGTTCGCAGAGAACAAGCTTCATTCAGACTAGAAGCAAATTCGTGAATAAATAAAGAACTTTTACATATCACTGTTTATCATCCGCAATTTTGAAGGCTTATATTTCTGTGAGTGTAGTTTTTGATCAAATTTTCTTTTTGTTTGTCTCGTCCCTTTTTTCTTCGATTAATGATTAATTCTAGTGCTTCTGCTAATGCTACCCATCCTTCCTTTTCCTCCTCCTCATACCTGCCCTTTGAAGGTATCGAAGATGAAATAATCAATTTAATTGATACAGATAACACCTCACATGTTCTTGGGTTCACGGGGGATGAGAATTTTGGGACTTTGCCGTCGAATAACTTGTTCGTATGCGACATAAATTCTCAGAGTCTGGTTGCCCACTATAATGATTTGGTTAGAACGTTCTCCCATAACAGATATCACATAATATTAGTTAGTGAATCATGGCTTAGGAAATCCATTAAGTCATCTTTTGTCAAGTTGCCTGGATATAAACTTCTGAGAAATGATAGAGATCATCGTCGTGGGGGTGGGGTTGCTATGTATGTAAAAGACGACATCCCGTGTAAAATTGTGAAGCAATCTTGTGCGGATCAAACTCATAAACTTGAATATCTTTTTGCTGAAATTAATTTTCGCAAAAAGCTCTTGGTCGGTGTACTTTATTCTCCGCCTGCACACAATTACTTTGAGGAGTTCGGATGTGTCCTTGATGATATTATGATATATATTATGAATAAGAAGCCCACTCATCATCTCTCCACCTCCAATTCTTTACTTGACCTACTCATCACCTCATCTTCCAGTAGAGCAATACTGAGTGGACAACATCACTCCTTCCAATTTTCTCGCCACGATCTTCTATATGCTGCGTTCAAAGTTAAATGCCCAAAACCTAAGCCACGCATTATACAGTACCGAGATTTGAAGGCTCTGGACGAAACACTGTTGATCGACGCTGTGAAGAACATGAGTTGGGAATCGGTTTACAGCGCGAATTCTTCGGACGATATGGTTGCTCTTTTCAATGAGAAGATCATCGCAATTTATGATAAAGTTGCGCCGGTGAAGGTTATCAAGGTAAAAAGTCCCCCTTGTCCCTGGATCAACGAGGATATAAAACTGATAATGAAGGATCGAGATAGGTTGAAGGCCAAATACGTGAAAAATCCAACTGACGAGAATAAAGAGGTGTATCGTGCTGTGCGAAACCAATGTAACCACTTGTGTAGAAGGGAGAAAAGGAGGTTTTTTGAGGACAATTTGACCAACGTTCCTCCCAGAAGGGTTTCGCAAACTCTACGGTCTGTAGGCGTAGGCAAGGAAATTAATCCACAACCAATGGGTCTAGATACTAACTCTCTCGCTCATTACTTTTCCACTTCTAACTCTTTGATAGAAGAAGATATAAAAAGATCATCGTTGGAATCGCTTCGGACACTACCACTGCCAGACCGGCCTCAGTTCGATTTCGGGCATATTAGTGAGGAAGCTATTAAAACTACCTTGAGTGGAATCGTATCCCAATCGGTGGGATGTGATGGAGTGGGGATAAAATTGCTCAGACCAATTATCAACGAGATACTCCCTATTCTGGCCCATATTTTCAATTTTTCACTGCAAAGTTGCAATTTTCCGACAGTCTGGAAGTGTGCTAGAGTAGTTCCCCTAGCGAAAAAAGAGGACGGTGACCTGCCTCAGGATTTCAGACCAATATCGATACTACCTACATTGTCGAAGGTCTTCGAGAGGCTCCTTCACTCCAGATCTTGGACTACTTGAATGACCATTCCCTTCATAATAGATTTCAATCAGGGTTCCGCCAGAGATACAGCACTGCAACTGCGCTCACTAAAATCACGGACGACGGAAGCCAGGCAATGGATAATAAAATGCTAACCATTTTGGTACTTTTGGACTTTAGCAAAGCTTTTGACTCGATTGACTTCGATATTCTTTTGAGTAGATTGCGCTTGATGGGATTTTCTGACCGTTCCCTTGCTTTTTTCAATTCATATATATCCGGGGACGTAAAATATCGGTCAGTTTGGGTGACAACTCCTCTGAATGGGTGGAGACGGTTGCTGGAGTTCCGCAGGGGAGCGTTCTGGGTCCGCTTCTGTTCTCACTTTATATATCTTCGTTGTCTGATCTTGTCCATTGTAGTTTTCACCTTTATGCGGATGATTTACAGATCTACGTTCGGGCCCGCGTTGAGGAGTTCGCACAGGCTGTCCAACTTTTGAACAGAGATCTTTCGGCAGTTGCCGACGCGGCTTCGCGCATGGGTCTTGTTATGAACACTACGAAAACGCAAGCAATCATTATTGGTGCGAAGAGATACTTGAACATTGTGGATAGACACGCTCATCGAGTAGTTCTCTGCGGTGAGAAGATTCCCTACTCCTCGGAGGTGAGGAGTCTGGGTTTAATAATCGATGAGACGCATAATTAAGATGTATAATAGATGTTCACCAGATCATCTAATGACAGTCATATTTCAAAAATTCGTTTTATCAAAACGATATCCCATCTAATTTATGTATTTCTTATAATTTTTCAGATGCTAGATAGAGGTCATTTTATAAGTGTTAGAAAAGTGCCCACCAATCCATCGTGAATGGATGGATTGAATTCAACCAATGCCTTCATCATGAGCTTCATGGAAAAATGATTAGTTTCAAAGAAGAATTTTTTCTGCCATTCAAAATTCCAGACGATCATTTTTCGACATTGAGGACCCTGCACAAAAATATTAACTCTTTTTGCGCTCTTACATAGAATGGATTTTGGATTATGCGGATATTGACTAAGATGTTTTTAGATGGGTCTCAAGTAAGAAGTTCTACCAATGCCTTCATCAGCTTTTGAAGCCAGTTCCAGACGAGGAGGACCCTGTTTTTGACCGCCTGCAGAATGCAGAGGTGCAGAAGTATCGTTTACAATTTGAGGAAATACGATCACGTCAGCCAGTTCAGAGACGCTCTTAACCTTCTGCCTATCCGGCAACGTCGTATTTGGCATATGATGCTCATGGGCTATAAGGTCTTGAACCGTCACGAGCCAGCTTATCTGTACTGTGGTGTCAGACCACTGGGGAGTGAGAATCATCAGACTAGATCACTCGAGGATCAAATTTTAAGAATACCAGCTCACTCAACTAACTATGTCAATAACAGTTTTTCGGTGAGATTTCCACAACTCTGGAATCGCATACCTGTGGAGATAACTCGAAGGCCAACTTTCTCATCGTTCAAAGTGAGTCTGAAAAAATACCTGAAATACACAAACACGATCAGTTGAAGGACATTTTTCTCTTTATGTGTTATGTCGTGGATATCTTCTCCTTTTTCCTTCCTAATCCATTTCCATCCATAGCAGGAGTTATTAGATTTTATATTATATTCTTCAAAATTATTTCAATAACTTTTTCATGTAAAATAATTGTTATTCTTGAGCTACGATTGAAGGTTGGCAGGAAGACATCGCTTCGCGATATGCCCACCCATTGCATATTGTATAAATTCGATTGTAAAACATCAGCAGCTATAAAGAGTTCCAATAATAATAATAATCATAAACTTCTTTGAAACCATTTTTATATTCTGTTTAGTTTAACCATAACAGCGTTGTTGAGGTCTGAATCCTACTCAAATCTTCTACCTCTCAATTCATTTTTGGCTTCAGGAAACAAATGAAGTTACATGGAGCAAGGTTAGAGAGAATGATGCACCAAAATTTCAACCTCAAAGTCCCGATTAAGCGGCCTTTTTTCTCTAATTTTGCCTTTGAGGGCCCTCGACGTACATTAGAACCGTACTCTCCTGTTACTGTATGTCCTCTAGGTACAATGTGTTCGTAAATAAGGCCAAATTTATAAAAAAAAAACAATCAGGTCATCACTTTACCAGCGCTTACAGCAGTTTTGGCCTTCTGCGGTCTTCTGCTACATTTATGCTTCCATTGCTTATTTTGAGACTTCAATTCAGAATTTATCATAATAATAATAATAATAATTTTAAGTAAAATACTACATTTCGAAAAATATCTCACTTAAAATAAAATACTGTCAGTCTAGAAACTTAGTAATTTGCCATGCTATATTCCAGATATTCTCTTACAGTATATGGCTCTATCTTGAGCAGTAGTCCGTAGATTGATTTTTTGAATTTTTTCAATTTTCTTTCAGTTTTGATGTGTGGAGGAGACTTGTAGTATTTTACACAGGCGTATTCGGGGCCTCGTTCTGTTAGGGATAGCCTGTGAACTGGAAATTTCAAATGAGTTGTTCTGATGTTTTTGATTTCCCTTCGAAGAGTTCTCTATTTTTGAAGGTAAAGATTAGGCACTCTTGGATGTGAACAGCAACAGCAGTGAGCAGGCCTAGCTCACGGAACTTACCTCTGCATGAATCTCTAGCTTTCATCCCACAGATGTTGCGTATGGCCCTTTTCTGCAACACAGATATTCTCTGGATTTCCGAAGAGGCTCCATAAAACATGATCCCGTATCGAAGTTTTGACTCGAATACTGCCTGGTATATCACTTTCATCGAGTGGTAATCTAAATATTTTTTAAGCTCATACACGTAAATCCACGATTCATTACCTACCCCTATGCCATAGAAATGCTTCGAAGCACCGCGATCGTATTTTTGTAGCATTTCTTTCGACCAATCGACACTAGCCTTCTTTTGAGCGATTGACAAATTGTGTGGGACCCAACGTGTACAAATTTTTTTGGCGGTCAAATGTTCATGCAATATTGAATGTATGCTTGTCCCACTGATGCCTAAGGTTGTCTCAATCTCACGATAGGGCACATGACGTTCTTGCAATATCAGTTGGCGCACAGCATCAATGGTTTTTGGAACAACAACTGATTTTGGACCACCTTCACGAAATTCGTCTTGTAGTGAACTACGATATTGGTTGAATTCTATATACCAACGATAAACACTGGATCTTGATGGAGCTTCATCGTTAAAAATTGAATTAAGGTCATCGGTTGTTGAGTTAATCCACATCGAAAGTTGTGAAAACTAATCGCAGGAAAATGTTCATGATTTAATTCCATTTTTTGGGCGAGATGAATCTCTCAAGTTACTGTAAACAACACAAATAGCCCTCGTATGTCAAAACGTTCTGACTACGTGTAACCTCAAAAATGTCAAGTTTTACGATAGAGCTGTCAGTTGACAGATTGCAACACTAGGGTTGTCCAATCCCGAAATATAAAAGGCATCCCTCGTACATATAGTGGTTATATACGTATTTTATTTTAACGTAAACTAAAGTACAGAGTAGTTCAAATTAGACACTGGTATTCCTATCACGGTCGCTTTATTACACCTAACAGCGTAGATTCTACGACATTACAATATGGGCTTAATTTTCTGGTCTCAGCATTATGATCTCTAACATTTTTATTTTTCTTTTTTCAGAAAAAATTGTTTTGAATGCACTTCCTTTTTCTACACAATGCACACAAGAAGAGGCCGAAACTTTAAGATTCCTGTACGAAACGAAACTAAAAAAATATCAAGAGTGTACCAATACCCCCTTGAGCACCATCAAGATTGCACGTGCAGACCGCATGCAATTAGGCAGCAACGTACAGCTCAACATAACGCCCTATGTGATATCGAATTTAACTCCTAAATTTTTGTCTACGCCTTCTGTCAGTACTCCAAATCTACCAGTGCCTAAAGAGGGGGAGGAGCAGAAAAAGGAGGAGGTTAAGAAAGACGATAAGTGTAAAAATATGGAAACTGAACAAGCAACCCTTGAAGTTAAAAATCCTTACGTGGAAAAATTAAAGGGCAATCTTGAAGTACTCGTGGCTCATGCCGAACGGCATTATTACAACTGCCAGTTCCAGGAATGTTCATCGTTGACGAATCAAATTCTTTCTGTTGATCCTTGGCATATGACGTGTTTGGCTATCCACATTTCGTGCAATGTCGAGCTGAAGGATGCTAACAGTAAGTTGATTTTAATTTTCTAATAAATTTTCTGGTGAAGGGATGATTTTTATTCATATGAATATCATATAATGCAGAGTAAGTCTCTGATTACTTCATTAATTTTAACCATTAAATCTTGAGATACAGGGTGATGAAATTTCATTTAAAAAAATTGATTTTTGCTTACATCTTCACAAAAGATGGATTATGAAAATGCATTCAATTTTTGATTTTTGTTTCAAACAAATGGAATACACATATAATATCAAATAAACTTGCTCTATCCTCTAAGATCTTCTTTCAATTATCAATACATCAAAGCTCTAAGTATAAAATAGGCAGTTATTAAACACTTCCTAACATTTTCTGTATGCTTGAATATTTTAGAAGAATTCATTATTTCACTTTTATCTTCCTAAAATGCACTGTCTCCAAGATATGATTTGAAAAATTTTGGATCCGAGACTGACTAGAAAAAATCAATGAGCTGAAATAATTCCTTGTTCCCACAGTTTTCCTATTTTGAAATCATTATCATCACCGAAAATTTTGCTACGTATCTAAAAATCTCACCTCTTCTGTGGACAGATGAAAATTACTAAAACATACTGAAAAAGTTTTTTGTTCAAGGTGAATTCCGTTTTTTACCACATTTATTGAGATTTACAATCTACTTTCAAATGTATTGAATAAATATGTTGTATGTACATACTAAGATAATAAAACTAATAAAACCCCAGATTTATTAGACTTCTTCATAATAAATGGCATTTCATCCTCCTATATGAGTGTTATACCAAGTTATGAATTATCCTCAGATCACTCCCCTATCATAGCCACCATAAGCAGTCTCATAATCCACAAACAACCAATTCCTCGACTACATAATAGAAAAACCGATTGGAACGAATACAGAAGAATAATAGAAGAAAATATACGACTCAATGTGAGCCTTAAAACCAACAGGGAGATAGACGAAGCGCTAACATCATTTATTGATATCCTTAAAGAAAGAAAGCCACACCTACTTCACAACAAACATTACAAAGCATACAATGTTCCAGACGCAATCAAGAGACTCCTGAACCAGAAGAAAAAAGCAAGACAAAATTGGCATCAAACACACTCACCTACAGATAAAACTATCCTAAACAGAATAACAAACCAATTAAAATTCAAGATGAAAGAACACAGAGAACAATCCTTCAAAAATTATGTTATGGGACTCAATAGATATGATAACACAGTGTGGAAACCGATAAAAAATTCAAAAAGGCCAAAAATTCATATAGCACCTATACGCAACTCGCAAGGATCAACACTTCATTGGGCAAGAACGGATGAAGAAAAATCTAAAACATTTTCTGAACAAAGTATTCACACCCAATGATAATCTCCAAGACGAAGAAATCGAAAGAGAGCTTTTATATACTCCATCAAATGTCACCACCATCAAAAAACTCACATTGAAAGAAGTCCAAAACGAAATCAAATATTTAAATCCAAGGAAAGCAGCAGGAATGGACAAGATCACACCAAAAAGGATCAAAGAACTTCCAAAGATTGGAGTATCTTTAATGACGCAAATATACAACGCTATTCTAAGACAAAACTATTGGCCTGATCAACTGAAGAATGCTGAAATAATTCTCTTTCCAAAACCAGGCAAAAATCCAAATGATGTCTCCTCCATATCGACCAGTCAGCTTATTGCCGATTCTGTCTAAAATATTGGAAAAGTTATTGCTGCTGAGAATAAAGTCAGATACCAACAACCAAGAAATAATTCCTCAACACCAGTTTGGCTTTAGAGCTCATCACTCCACCACACAACAGATTCACAGAATAAGCCGTGAAATCATTAAAGCCCTGGAAGACAAAAAATACTGTACATCTGCTTTTTTGGATGTCAGTCAGGCCTTTGATAAAGTCTGGCACAAAGGACTGTTATACAAGATCAAAAAGTGTCTACCGCTATACTATTTCCTACTGATGAAATCTTATCTTACCGGAAGAAGCTTTAGAGTAAGGGTCAACGATAAAGTATCCGATCTTTATCCCATACAATCAGGCGTTCCTCAAGGGAGTGTTATTAGTCCGTTTCTATATTTGGTATATACAGCAGACCAGCCCACATGTGCTAACACAATAATCGGAACATTCGCAGATGATGCTGCAATATTTGCAACCGACGAAAAAAGCATCCAATATTTTACAAACGCACCTTGATAAAATACAAGAATGGCTCAACAAATGGAAAATCAGGATCAATGAGACAAAATCAATGCAAATCAATTTTACGCTTCGAAAAGGACAATGCCCTCCTGTTCAGTTAAATAACATTCAGTTACCAGTATCAAATAATACAAAATATTTGGGAATTCACTTAGATAACAAATTAACATGGAAGGAACACGTGGTTAAAAAAAGGAAGCAAATAGACCTGAAAGTTAAAGAGCTGTATTGGCTCATAGGCAGGAAATCTAAATTGTCGATGGAAAACAAACTTCTCATATACAAAGCAGTCATAAAGTCTATTTGGACATATGGTATTGAACTGTGGGGATGTACTTCTAAGTATCTATAGTACAGAGAAGCCAATCGAAAATACTAAGAATGATAGCAAATGCACCATGGTATGTAACCAATCAAACATTGCACGAAGATCTAAAAATACATGTTATGTTATGGACGTCATCAAGGAAAAGAGCCAGAACACCACGACAAACTACACGGACACATAAACGACCTTCTACAGCCATTGCTAGAACCACACACCACCCAAGGACTCAAAAGGAATTGGCCAGCTGACCTTAAGTAGGACAGAAGGGGTCTTTTCATTGGAGAAGACCCTATAAACCCACTTCAGAGCCTCAAGCTCTACAGACATCTGATTAGCTTATAGAATTATTTTATTGTATTCTGATTGCTAATGAATAAATGAAATGAAAAAAAAAAAGATAAAGTATTTCACATTGATGGATTTTTAGTTATGATTAGCAAGTTAGGTCATTTGGCCAGGTCCTTTCAACCTTCGTAAGTTGAATGGATCTTCTGTCACTTTGTAGTGTTGGGTACCTCTTACAAGAGGCGGCTCATTTGTCCCGTACACGACGAGGAAATGTAAGAGTGGCTCATTTTTATACAATGTACCACCTCACTTCAAATGTCCCACTTCGCCTTGATGAGGACCTGGAAGCGAGTCACGCGACAAATACAAAGAGGGAAAGGAGATGAGTCCTGGTCTCCGGTACAAAAACAAATATCACCTTAAATTCATTGAACATATGCGACAACGTCTTTTCAAGAATTCGTCTTACTCTATCGAATAGCCCATTCCAAAGATTCAAATTCTATTTGTAGCACCTCAAGCGCATGGCAATGGATCACGCCGAACATTTTAAATCACAGAGTTCCTTTATTATCTTATAATAACAACTCAATGAGTCATCTGTTGAAATTCAGAAGCGATAATTCCTTAGAGCAAATTTTCAGCCGGGATCAGTAGTTACAGCATGCGCAAGGCACCGTCCGCTAAGCGACAAAAGTGTTGCTGGATTCACGCTCATCAAGTATTATACCATTTTGTAATCTTGATTAAATGGGCCATTTTTAAAGTAACTTGCCGAGGGTAGTACGGTACCTTTTTTTAAAGATGTTTTGTCAATGTTAGCTGAAAACATGTTTTTTTAACCACGTCTCAACGAAACTTATATTTTTTAATAAAACAATTGCACCTAACAATTTGTGACCGTAATCAATAGCATGGATATTTAGGATAACGTTAAAAAAATCACTGAAAAATTGGAAAATTTGTTACTACAAAACACTAATGATATAGTGTAGGGTGTCGTTTCTCAACATTTTCAAAAATATACCTATTACCACTCAACCCAGTGACATAGAATTTTTTTTAATTTTTGCTAGAACTGGTATAACCTAGCATATCGCCCTGTAACCGCTTGACGTAGGGTTACGGGAAACCCTGTATATATTACATATTGATTATCATTATTAAATATTTGGAATAACGACTAATTTAAACAAGGGATGTCAAAGTAAAATTTTTGATTTTAGCTTACTTTTCGAGCGTTTATTCAGCTCTTCTTCGGGGCTACTGAAATAGAAATATTCACATATTAAATTAGTTCCAAAATAAGATTTTTTTGTTTTTACCTATTCAGAGAATATGTTATACATTAAAAGAAATCGGCACAGCTGCCAACATTTCGTCCTCGAATTGAAATTTATTCATAGAAACACGTCTAAACTATAATATAAACAAATGATATATAGAACAGGCGACGTATAACTGGTCATGCAAATAAAAAACATGGATTTACATGACCAAGATACAACCACTTAGCGACTGGCCTTGAGATATTTTATCGAAATAGCGAATGCTTCTAACAAAAAAATTTCTGGATATTGCTGCACATGCAAGGGTAATTCTTCAACAGAAACAAATAAATGCGAAAAATACTCTTTTATTTTTGCGAAAAAATCGCAGTGCTGTAAAATCTAAAAACTTAATTATAGCTCTTCCATAACCTACTGATGTGTACAAAAATTACCAGGAATTTGTTTATCAGTCCAAAAACCTTTGTTTATTTTTCTGAATCCATATCACTTTCCTCGAAATAGTTCCTCTCCGAATACAACACACATATGCTGACGACGTCTTTTCCAATTTTCGAAACATGTTGTATAATCCTCTTTCTGTATATCCTTCAGTTTCTTCTTCGTTGCGTTTTGTATCTTTTTTATCGATCTGAAATGGCGCCACGGAGCTGTCTCTTGAGTTTAGAGAACAGCTAAAAGTCACATGGTGCCATGTCAGGTGAATACGGGGCTTGCGGAATCATATGGAATGAGTTTTTGGCACAAAAATCATTAATTACGAGTACAGTGTGGTATCTACTCGAGATTCCATTTTTCTGAGACACGAATGGTCAATCAATATGGTTTTCATTGATCAAACAAGTGTACGTTGTCGAATAATTTGATAAAAACGAAAAATCTCCTTCAGCTTTAGAAGCACGCTGTACGCTGTCACACAACACTAATGAATATTTTGACGTGCTGTCAAGTTCAGTAGTGCTAACTTAATACAGGGTGGCCATTTGAAAACGAAACAGACGAGATTACAGACGAAATAAGTTTTTTCGATAGAAATGCTCGAACAGGTCGATTTCTGTTTCGAGGGGGAAAACTTAAGATGTAGGTTACGGACGCATAGCGCTTCAACCCTTGCTGCTACAACCTCCACCTGAATAGGGAAGATGGTATTTTTATACTGATTTCAGCACAGTAATTGTTTTTTCATTTTATGCATTAGTTCTCGAAATATTCATGCGTTAGTCAATTTTATCACTTAAAGTAATTTTTTGCGAATAATTGACATTTCGTGCTTCCGAAATACCAAAATTTCCGTGCTTGTATTTGAAATTGCAAAACATCTACCACTGGATGTCATACTGTACGTGTTAATGCTACTAGGGTCAGATGTTCGACTAGCTGTTTTATTCACTGAAATCATTCTCCAACTGTACGGTATCAGAACGATTTGAAGTATTGATCTAAGAAATAATACTTTTCAAAGTAAAGTAAATAATTTATCAAAAACTCACATCAATTAATTAAATATTCAAATTGTTCACCATTAGCTTCTATACAATGAAATAAGTTTTGTTCGAAACGATGGCGCACATTTTGCAGCATTTCTGGAATGATTTGACGACATTCGTTCACTATACGTCTTCTTAAATCTTCTATGGAATCGGGCTGTGTAGAGTAAATTTTACTCTTCAAGTGGCCCCAAAGAAAGAAATCTAGTGGTAACAGATCTGGCGATCTGGCTGGATCAAAGATTTGGAAATCTTTGATCCAGATATTCTCGAATTGGTAAGGCGTAGTGTGGAGGAGCTCCATCCTGTTGAAACACAATCTGATCTTCCACATAATTTCCAGCATTATTTTCAATAATTTCCGTCAAAATTGGATCAATGTGTCATGGTTGTTTTGAAGCTCAAAATGTCGATTTTTCACAAAAAAACACTACAAGTGCATGAAAACACCACTTCTTTTTTAAATAGTTAGTTAAGAATATTTCGAGAACTAATGCATAAAATGAAAAAACAATTACTGTGCTGAAATCAGTATAAAAATACCTTTCAAATAAGGTATCACTCACTCCATCATTCTATTCAAAATTTGGGGGTGAGGGTTGTAGTAGCAAGGGTTGAAGCGCTATGCGTCCGTAACCTATATCTTAAGTTGTCCCCCTCGAAACAGAAATCGACCTGTCCGAGCATTTCTATCGAAAAATTTTATTTCGTCTGTAATCTCGTTTGTTTCGTTTTCAAATGGCCACCCTGTATATTATATAAACATTTGTTCCTATTGTAGTCCCCATAAAATTTAAAATCAAATTTCCTTGCGCTCTTTACCCACGGTGTGATAGTGCGAAGGATTGAACGATTTACAGAAAGCTTCAACGTGTGCGACAGATTGACCAATGAAATTTCTAATTTACAATATTCTGAGCGTAAAATCATTTAATCAAACAGTTATACAAAAGATCAGCGATTGTGAAACTTGGCACGAGTCTGTATTATTGAGATTTGACTTCTCTATCCCACACAATATGTCAATCGTCGATTGGACAAAAAAAAATGCTCCAAAATATGATGGCGGTGTTTCGAAGCACGTCTATGACATCGTGACAAGGGATGAATCGTGGATTTACGGGTATGAGCCCGAAAATAAACAGCAGTCGACTGTCTGGGTGTTTCAAGATTAACCAAACTCAACAAAATATACTCGCGCACGAAGCACTTCCAAGCAAATGGTCGCCTTTTTTTTTCGGAAAAACTGGATATGTCGCAATCGTATCACTAGAACAATGCAAAACAGTCAATTCTGAGTGGTACACAACCATTCGTTTGCCAGTTGAGTTCCAAGAAATAAGGAAAACCAATCGCCGAAGACGGATCACCCTTCAATATGAGCTCTCACACATCGGCTCAAACAACTGCATTTTTGAGCACTCAGAACGTCTATTTGATAAGTCATCCGCCGTATAGTCCCGACTTGGCACCGAATGACTTCTTTTTATTCCCGTACGTGAAAAAATAAAATAAGAGGTCAACGTTTTTTGACACCTGAAGAAGCGGTTGATGTGTTCAGAATGCATGTTTTGGAGATACCTCAATCAGAGTAGCAAAATAGCTTCGACAATTGGTTCAAACGCATGCAAAAATGTATAGATCTTAATGAGGAATATTTTGAAGAACAATAAAACGATTCTCGATTATTAATATTTGTTTTTGTTGTCTAATCACGAAATATAAAAGGAAACCTTCGTATTTATAATATTAATATGTTGAACAGGAATATACCGGCTGGCGCACGAACTAGTGGAAATGTACCCTATTTTGCCCATTGCTTGGTATACTGTTGGCTGTTATTATTGCATAACAGGTGAGTTTCGATTTTGATTTATTTTTATTTTTGCTGATTCTGTGAAAAGGTTTGAATTCTTTCTTGTAATCTAAAGATAGTGGCAGTTTTCCCTCAATGATCCCATAATTATTAACTCATATTCATTAATTAACGTTTATCAATGAAACAACTTATCATGAAATGGGCTAGCTAGTTATTTCTCAGAGATTAAACGAAATATCATCGAAAACAAAGGTGCCCAATACTTTTGAAAAACCTAGTATTAATGAGATTTGTGTTACACGCCATATTGTGGTGTACTGTTTGAATTTTTAAGATAATTCTTTCACTCTCTTAAAATAGGGAATAATGGAAATTAGACCATCACTTTTGTTTTTTCTAATCGTAAATGAGTGTAAAAATTTGAGCTATTTTTTTGCTGATTTGTGTTGTCACAACACGGCGGTGGGGACACGATCAAATGCCCGTGCGAAGTCGAGGTAAACAACATCCACCGCTTTACCAGAATCAATCCACCTGGTCCAATCGTCAACGCAGGTCAATAAGTTTGTGATCGTGGACCTACCTTCTTGGAGCAAACCAAATCGTGTTCAAACTTGTTCTTGGCTTGTTGAATTGTCGATGATACGACGTTGGAATATGAACGGTGGTTACGGAAATCCTCATCTGCTCTGCTGCGTAAGTAACGCATTTTTCCTACGGATCATATTCAATATCGACTGTTTTATCCAAGATTTCGAAGGAAAGTAGTACAAGTAGATACAACATGATTGATTATATCGGTGAACACCCCCCAGGCATCCTCCGTGGACGGTTGTGAAGAGAGAATGGAATACCAGTCATAGCCCAACAGTATCTCGCTGGCTTGATTGAAGTTTATATGACTTCCCATCTTACTCTGTTTACTGTGAGTGCCGCATTGCTGAGCTGAATTTGGGTGCATAGGACAACGTGATCAGATTTTCATATAGCAGGTGAATATTCAATTTCGGAGGTAATGTTGGGATCAAAAGTGATGAACAGATCGAGCAAAGAAGGAACCTGACCCCCCCTGTATCTGGAAGGGTGAAGAACCAACTGTTGCAGATCACTGCTGGCCATAAGTTCGGAAAATGGAACGATGGAGCGTTAGGTGAGAGCTGCTGCATGATGGGCCACTGTAACAATTGAAGTCCCTGGCTATGGAAAAGTTATATTTTAGAGCTCTCGGACAGGAAAACCGCCAACTCAGTGTCTTCAGGGCAGGGATATGGTCGATAAATGCAACCGATGAAAAGTGGAAAGTTTTGTCTTGATATTTCGAAAAAAACATTATTGATGCCATCCCAATCTCTATGGATCTCCCTCACTCTGAATGCGGAAGTGATATCTTGCTTTAAGTACACGCATACCCCTCTGTAACCAGGTGTAGATATGCTATCGTCTCGATAAAGGGTGTAATTTGGTATGTCGAATGCGCTATTTGGAATAGATGGCTGAAGCCAAGACTCAGTTATCATTATAACGAAAGGTTTCTGTAGTTGGATCACGGATAAAAATTCAGAAAATTTGGATGAAAGTGATTTATGTTGGTGTATAGAAGCGGCCAAATCAATAGATCATTCAGTTTTTTGAGGAAACAGCAGCACGCTGTGAAGACGATACTATGGTTGGGGTACCTTGCATATATTTTATAGTCAGATCGGATTCGCCAGCCTGCTGACGGCGCCTTAACTCACCTTGAAGGGAATTAAGGGCCGATACTTGCTTTTTTGTCTTATAATCATGAATTCGTGACGGAAGATTGGATGATCCATCAGTTTGGATTTATTTCTCAGAATAGCTGTTACACACTCAAGGAATGAGAAAATAGCTCAAAACCACCTTGGTTTTTGATTCGAAGCTTCTTTTTGACCAACACGTGGAACAACGAGCTAATTCCTGTAATAAAATGTTGGGCTTCATTACCAGAAAAAGTAGACACTTCTTGAATTTGAAAACCTTCACCGTATTATATAATTCTTATGTGTACAGTGAGCTCAACTTTGCGTCGGTTGTTTGAAGTCCCAGATACTTAGTGTATATTTTCAGAACAGATTCTTGAAGTTCATATCTTTTAAATTCAACTATCGTCTAACACCTAGAAATCCTGAAAACTATGTTTTTCGTTTTGTTCAGTTTGATTTCATCGCCCTTTGATTTCTGGTATAATCAACAATGTTTTCATCTTAGTCTGATTTCAGTTAAACAAATGTTAAAAAAAAATGTATTTTAGTTTTCCATTATTTTGTTCCTTGTATTATGCTTGTAATTATAACTTTAAAGATTGATTGTACATTTTGGGACAGTTTGTAGTTCTAAATAGTGGATACTGTATTGGGTGGTTATCACCTGTTTGTATGCCTGATTGTGTAAATAAATAAATAAATAAACCATCATTTTGTCGATGTGCAAATCGAATAAGAGCTTCTTATAACAAAAAAAAAACACCAAATTCAGTTAGTGAAGGTGAAAAATTCAAGAAAAGTACAGTATCGTTGAACTCGATTCAATCAGTCTGAATCAGTTTACAATCTTCGAAAAGAATTAAAAATCATCAGCGTACAGCAGGAAGTCACTATGCTTGAACCAAGTAAAGGTCCCAGATGTGAACTATGTGGTACACTAGAAACACAGTAAAGGTATTGGAGGATTCTCCATTAACCACAACATACTGAGATCGATTCCTTATACAGGGTGAGTCTTTGACCACTGCGTTAATTTTAACCATAGGTTCTTGAGATCAAAAGAAACACTTTTTCCATTACGGTTTTTTTATATTCAGCTGCGTTGAAAAGTTATAAGCATTTTAAATTTTCACATTGGGAAATACCCCTCTGTAGTCCAGTTTAGTTTTAATGAAAAATACCTTCCACAGCATCCACTTATGAATCTGAATTGTTTAAAAACATTGTTTTCCCTCTAAGAAATTATTCACTCACTCATGCTTCATCCGATGAGGTCCATATCCAGAAGGAATATACAAAATATTAATTTTCTGGTAAAAAAAATTCAACACCATAAACATAGATTTTTGTTGTTCTACCATAATTTCTTTCTACTTCAAGATTATAAACCATCCCTTTCTAGTGAGAAATTCCAAAAAAACCTCAGAATTATTGGATGTTATCATCATACATTTGTAATTTTCTTCTTAAAATTTCCAAATCATGAAAACCATCATTTCTATGAAAATTTCCAAGGCAAGAGGTTGTTACATTGCTTTTTTTTCACTCGAAGCCAGAAAAAATCATCTATGATTTTCCAAACACTGATATTTCTGAAGTTTCTTCTCCTTGACAAAGACCAGTGAACAGGTCTATGAGGTCTTTTGATATCATACTGTTAAAAATATGAAAATCTTTTTCGAAATCTTCAACAACAATGAATGATGTCACTACGAATAATTATTTTAAAGTGATGTTACTTTGCTTGATGATTATTTTCTGTACTGAATCCCAATAACAATTTACCTGGATAGATTACAAGTATTTCCAGATTTAGGTGTGCAATTATACTTGCTTGAAGAAATTGTGTTTGAGCACATAAATTTGATTTTGAAAAACCAACTAGGTGTTCTTTAATAAAAAATTTTTCGTTAAATCATTAATATGAATCTATTCTGTTTAGCCTATAATTACTGATTACTGAACATGCCTGAATTATTGGTTTTTATAATCAGAGTATCTGTTTTAATGACGTAAACAAGAACATAAATATTGAATAATGGTTATTTATAGATTATGTCAAATTTTAATACCTTACCATAGAATATTAATTCATTACCGAACCCCAGGAGAGAAAAAATTAATAATTGCAATGTTTTTTTAAAAGAAAGATAATATCTGTAACCATTATTGATCTTTAGTTATAACTCATCAGTGAATTATTATCACATTTAAATGTTATTATAACGTCTCTGGGGTGGGTAGTTCCTAATAAAATTGTGTTCTGCGGTTCCTTGTTGTTTTGATTCTGTTTGAAACTGTCAACAGTTATTTGTACCTTGAAAAAAATGTGGAAAATATTGGAAGGATAATAGCGATAGTTTGAAATCATTTAATTCAGTATGAAATGATTATGTTCAGAAAATGCATTCTATTCTAATCTTTCTTGTTCATGAGCTTATTTATAGCTTCCAGTTTCAATATTGATTGAATTTCAATTAATCATGCATCATAACAAACATTCAGAAATATTAAAACAAAAACAAATTCTTTTATCTCCTAAGTTTGTGAACCAGGTTGAATCGGTGTATGAAATAAAGATAATAAAGGTATAAAACAAATCTAGGAGACTGGGTTCGAAGTTTTTAAAACTCATATGAGCTTAATTTGAAGCATTCCTATGTTAGAATAGATATAATTTGATGAACCCTGAAAGTCTGAAGCTATAAAGAACCAGCTCTTCTTAAAGACAAGTTTTCAATTGAACAGGTCCTGACAGAAAATACATTACCTATTGCAACGGTCAAAATATACCGAAGTACCTATGTGAGTGATGGAAAACTTTTTCTCTATTCATTATGGAATATTACTCTGGATTAAATATTAAACAAGGTGCTAGACATCATTAATAATGAGTACAGCAAATGGCAATTTAGATTTTGTGGTGAATGTAAGACAAAAATTGTTCAGTGGTTAATTTCATCTATAGTGTTTAGTGGTGGAACCATAGACTGGAGAGATTTCCCCAACCTTTTGTAGAAATATTTAATAAAGTCATAAAATATGGCAACATTGAACAAATCTGATTATTGAATCTTTTCAGCAAAGAGTTGGATTTGGGAAAATAAGAAAATTTGGACAAAATTATATCGATAAAATTCCTTTCAACTTCAAATATCTCAAGAATGGTGCAATTTAGGAGAAAAGATGAGGAATGATTTTATCTGCAAAAAAGACAAATGATTCCAGGAAGTACGAGATACGGACCTTTAGTTCAAGCGATATTTTTTTTTCATGCAATTTAACCAATTTGTAGAGTAGTAGTGAGAAACCCACAAGAAGTGGAATAAATCTATTGATGACAAAATATGCACGAGTGTTATCAAAAACCTTCTACAAGAGATCATTTCAATTGATATTGTCGTTCGAATATTACAGGTGAAAATGCAATTTTTTTATGCAATTTCAACACCCTATATCTTTTGAACGGGGCCAAATTTGGAAAAATGTTATAGAAAGAAAATGTTTCTTTTAACGTCAAGAATCTATGGTTAAAATTAAGGCAGTGGTCAAAGACCCACCCTGTATACGATGATAGACATCTGTGGTTTCAATTCACTCCCACTTCCACCAGTCTCCTACCCAATAACAAGTGGTTTACCTTGTCAAAAGTCTTTTCGAAATCTGTATATACACACTCCATTCCAAAAAAAAAACCGAATTAAAGATAATCATTTATATTAATCACTGTATTCCCTTCTGCATCTATACACAAATTTGCACGCTCCAACAATTTCAAACGACTTCTCCATATCCCTTATTGAAATGGTCTTTAGGACGTCGATCATCGCCAAATGCAGTTTAGGGAACATACAGAAGTGGCACGCAGCCAGTTCTGGTAAATAGGGCGAATGTGCGAAGGAATAAATTGATTTTTGACCAAAAATTCAGTTACAAGTAACGAACGATGTGATGATGCATTATCGTGCAAAAGAGTCGAACTGCGGATTTCTCGATATTCTGGCAGAATACCACGAATTCCTGCCAGCAAACGCTGTCTGGTCGGATGGAACAAATTCTTTGTGGATAATTCCTTTTGAATCGTATAAACAAATCAGCATAACCTTAACTTTTAACTTCACCATGCGACTTTTTTTTTGTGTTCCTTCACCTGGCGCTCTCCATTCAGCACTTTGCCGCTTTGTTTCAGGCTCATATTCACCAGTTACAATCAATTTCAAGAAGTTTTTATCCTTGCTCAATTCAATCAACTTTTTGCACTTCGGTGAGTTTGTGCAGTACAAACGAATTAACCTTTTGAAGGCCGAAAACTCTCACTGACGATTTTTTGTTAGTCTGGCAAATTCACGCATTTCTTCGATGTTTTCTTAAATCATCCGGTTCTGGGACGGCCTGATCTTTCGTCATCATTCAGCGTCTATCTACCCGATTCGAAACTTTCACAGAGATATTCAGAAAACTGCAACAAATTTATTTCCAAACTCCTCCGCCTAATGAATCCGTATTGTTATCCATCAATAGTATTTTGATATGGTTGACAATATACTTATAAAAGAGAGATTTGCATAATTTTGGAATAGATGATGTATTGGTAATAGGTCTGTAATTTTGAATCGAATTATTTTGTCCACTTTTAAATATAGCCGTTTCAGATGACAATTTCCACTCTTGCGGAAAAACCGCCTTTTCTAGTAAGCAATTAAATAATACACCTAATGGTTTGATTATTTTTCAGCACAATTCTTCAAGAAAGAGGGTGGAATTCCATCTGGTCCTGCACCCTTCCAAATATTAATGGTACGCAAGGCCTCTCCTGTTTCCTCATCACTCAAAAAAAAAATGTCTGACAAATACACAATACCATTGAGAACCCTTACCTCATCAACTGAATCGTCACAAAAAAGTTCAGCTATTTTCCTACAACTCACGCTCTTTTGATATTCATCCAGATATACACTGCGCAAAAAAATTAACGCACATTCTGAAAATCTCAATTTTAATGAAAGTTAACTCTACATTGATTTTATAACTTATTTTTTATGTTCTCTCGGGAAGGTTTTAAACGAAACAAGACACATTAAATGGAAGAAAAATTCCGGATTTCACCGAATCTTATGTGAAAGAAGAGATATAAACAAGTGATGTAATACTTGGTATTTCCACCCCTTGCGTTAATTACAGCTCGACAACGACGGTTTATACTCGAAATGAGTGATCTTAAAATGTTCTAATGTAATCCTTCCCAGATTTCTCTGAGTTGGATTTCTAAGTCATTAAGAGTAGCTGGATGATTTTCTGAACTTCTCAGCCTTCTATTGAGGTTGTCCCAAATCTGCTCAATCGGATTGCCTTCTCCAAATGATCTCTAAAATCCGAGAGAACAAGTTCTTCGATTTCGATCTCAGCTCCTTAAACCTCACAAAGTCATAATAATGGTGATATTTTTTCCATTTTTTATGAAACTTTTTTTTCTCCAATTACCCGGATCGTATTTCTTGGGAAATAACGAGGAAATTGATTCTATATTTTAGAATATTGTCATGAATTTATGACAGAATTAAATTTAATAACTCGCATGCTAACATCATCATCGATCAACAAAAATTCCCAATCAACCAAAGAAATTCTACTAGAATCATAATTAGCCTTTCCAAAATTAAATATTAACTCACCACGTTTTCCCAGAAATAGTAAGGAGTTAGGTATTTCAGAAATTGGGTTCCACAATATCTCCTAAAATGTCCATTCCATCAAGTTGTAACTGTATGAGGAAGTCACAGAAGTTCGTGAATTAAACTAAAAAATGGATGTTGCGATATAATGAAATTTTTCAGTTAGTAAAAACTATTCTATTATTATTTTATATCTGAATTCTACAATTACTGGTTTTGATGACATTTGAATTTTTCTGTGGATAGCTTGAGAAATTGCTGGCTAGTTCATTTTTGGCGCTCTTGTTCACCCGAACAGAGTGCCTATCATTTTGCCCGAATGTCTGTAATTTTGGAATATCGAGCCGAAAAAGGTCTCAATCGATTGGGTTCGACTCCTGATGAAGAATTCGTGGCGAAAGTTGAGTCTGTCCGGCCGGCCGTCCGGCCGGCCGGTTGCATATCCTCTCTAGCATCCAAAAGGAATCAGCTAGAGTTTTCATATTTTCAGAATAGGTTAATTGTCCAAATATCTCGGTCAAGTTCGTTCTTGGGCCAAATCCGTCGGATGGTTCAGTAGTTATGGGCATCTGAAATTTTGTTTCCTCAATAACTACTAGAATATCCATCCGATCAAGTTGATACTTGGAATGTTATTGAGGAGGCTGAAACGAAACGGCTTGCAAAATTTCGCAGAAATCGTCGCGCTAGAAAATTTTTAAAAATTCCCAAAAAATTTTCAATACCCAATATCTCCTAAGACTTCATTTAGATTTAAATAAAAATCCGTATATATATTGAGGTTACCGATATCTTACTCATCCGCAAATTTCATTGTCGTAGCTTTTCCCTTCTGAAGATATGATCATTTTTTCATTTACTCAAGAGAAAAATAGAAATGTCATGAAGTCCGAGCTTTGTCATTGAAAGATTTGCCATCACAGATCGATATTCGTTTGACAACTTGCGGACCTAGATGTCAGTGTCAGTTGGCGTAATATCAATCAAAATTTTCATAGAATTCATAGAGGTAGAATTCGATGTCGATGACGTTGTCAAAATTCAGAAAAGCACAGACGTAATATTATTCAAAAAATTTTTTATCACAGAGAAAGAATTTGATGGCGTTGTCAAAACTCAGAAAAGCAATGACGTAAGTTTTTAGGAGAAGCATAGAACAAAATTTGGTGAAAATTATGAGTAGTTATTTTCAAATTGAGATAAAGGTTTGTTTATTCATTAGGCTTTCATATTTTCATCACATTGTCCCATACTACGGAAAAAGACTATTGTTCACCCGAACAGAGAGCTTATAGATTTGTTAAGGTTTGAATATTTACTCGCAAGTAGGTCAACAAGAGCGCCAAAGCAATCTGACCTCACGTCAGTGCTTTCTAAATTTTTACAATTAGATGTGGTCTTTGTAGGCTAAAAATTTGTGTTTTGTATTTAAGTATCTCCCGTTGTTACATGGGCAATCTCTAATGAATCACTCTATATATTATAGGTAAATCAGATCAAGCCAGGAAGCACCTGTTGAAAGCCACTACGTTGGACAAACTTTTTGGACCTGCATGGTTGGCTTACGGTCATTCATACGCCCTTGAAAACGAGCATGATCAAGCTATGGCTGCCTACTTCAAAGCGTCCCAACTCATGAAAGGGTAATAGTATATTCTAAAACAAGTTGCAGAATGGGCACCTATTCCAACACAAATGAGAAATTCGAAAACGAGTGACGAAGGAGCGAGTTGGAATTGGCATGAGTGTTGGAATTGCCTTCTGCAACGAGTATTAGACGATATTTTCTCTATTTCAGTCAAGAATTGTGATAAATTTATTGGAATTCAATGAAAAATTATACCTCCTGGTGCCTTTTGTATTTTATTTTCGCAGTTGGTGTGACTGATACGAAAATTGACAGATTATAGAATTTGAATAGTGCCTTCAAATCTCTACATAGTTTAATATTGACAATTGACATGCAATGGACGCGTATTGACATTCGAAAGGATAGGATGTCAGAGTTGTCAACCACAAAACGAAAAATATAACTAAAAATAATGCTGTAAGGAGTTCATTACAGCATTATTTCTCTTTGCTGCACTAGACATACCCAATCATATCTTTATCCATCTGTCAACCTAACTCTCTGAAAGAATAATGTAGAGTTCATGTGCATTAAACTGTATAGTGCTCTTTCTTTATGTATTAAACCAAAAAGAGATTTCAAGGAATTAAAAGAAAACGAGTTCTTGAATTCTTTTAGAGATGGTGCCGTATAAGATAAATGCATTATTATTATAAATTTATGAAAGCAGCTCCTGTTTTTGAACTATTATTGAAGCCTGATTTTATGAAAGTTGTAGGGTTAAGAACCTGATCTGAACAATTTCTATTTTGACCAAAAATTTTGAAGAACATTTTCTACATAAGATTCAATTCAATTCAGGAATATAATCGTTCCGGAAACCTCTTGGGACGAATTTTTTGGCTGCGATTTTCACAACACCTACAAACCTACTTGCTAGGAATGCTTTTTATTCAATAGAGGAGTTTATGTCTCATCAATTCTAGGGCGTTGCATTGAAATCTATATTGTATATATTTATTGTATGTATATGTCTATATATTCAATAGTGCTTGTTAACTTTAAAGTGATCTAACGTGTCTTATACTATTACTTGTTATTTGTATATTTTTGACATACCCTGTAAAATCTTGAGGGAAATAAAATGAATATGAATATAACCTGTGATAATTATCAACAGTGGGGGTAATCTACCTGATATCACTATCTACTTTCTTGACGAATTCGATCCAATTTGACTTTTTGAAATTCTATGGCCTCTTTAAACATTCAGCATATTGAACCAAACTTCCTATGGTTAACAGAATAAGCCTACGAGGAAAACTGCTTGAACATTACGTTTTATAGAAAGCGGTTAACAACAATTGTCCCAAGGCACTAAGCAAAGATCAGTTTCATAGCCGCTATTCCATTCAGAAGAATTGAAAGAAGGTTAATCTTTTCCATCAAAATTCAAATATAAATTATTGTTTTCCATCCAGTCAGCTAAGGCTATTCCAGTTCTGTCGTTATTACAACCCCACATTACGTGGTGGAAATTAAAATCTCCACAATAAATTGAAGGATAAAGAAAATTCATAGCGAAATTTCTTGGCCAAATGGTATTCGAAGGCTAATAAATATTAACGAGAGAAATATTGCAAAATTTGAAAGAATTTGTTCAGAATCCGTAAGTGCCTCTTGAAGGATAATCATCTCTGCACCTAATTCCTCTGCTAGTTTAGAAATTTAACCACTATTTTCTTTAGAAATACTTTCGATATTCAAATTCATAACATAAAATTTGTCGCCAATCTGCAAGGAGGATTCTGCGTATCGTGTCCTTCTGTCCTTGCGACGATTTTTCAGATCTTCTGATGTTGGAAATCTGCTATGGAACACTTTCGTTGGGAAATCGTCATCTATGGGTGAAGGAAGTTTCGATATATCACTTACTTCACCGCAATGAACCATTTCGAATAATTTCCCCCTAACTCCTGATAGTTCATAAGACCATTGTTTGATCCGACTGGAAATAAATTTCATATTTTCAGCTGTCACCTACCCTTGCTGTACATAGGACTTGAATGTGGATTGACAAATAATATAAGACTGGCTGAGAAGTTCTTTCATCAAGCACATACAATCGCTCCGGATGATCCATTTGTGTTGCATGAAAGGGCTGTTGTTAATTATCATAATCACGAGTGAGTATTTGTCTTAATTATTATTTCTATGGTCGGAATAACAGTTATTCCAGTTTGATGAACTTCACTCAAATAATAGTAGGAAAGCTGGCACCAATGTTTGGGTAGGTATTCGAGGCGAGCTGAAACCTTGTCACATACCTCTCCTATAATATCCCAACATGAAATTTCAGATAGCCAAAAATGAATACTATCCTTGTTACTTGAAAAAAAAAACGAGAATGGGGTATCAGATTTTGTCTATCTCCTCTGGTTCAAAAGTTGTAATGCTTAAAAATCGAAATATGCCCACCCTGTACAAAAATTGCCGAATTAGATATATATTCTCTTCTATTCTACGACTTTTACCAATGAATTGATGGCGTAGCTATGAGTAGTTCTATTACAAGCACCATCGCGCAATTAATGTTGGGACACCTCGAGGTGCATATTTTAATGAACTCCACATATCGCACACCTACTTCAATAGTGACACAACTCAAAAATCCTCTTTTTTCAAGAAACGCAAAAAACTGTCTTCGCCGCTATAATCATTATTCTGGGCTTGAAAGTCATAACAAAATGTGAGATAGTCCTTTAAAATCGAATTTCAGACGTTATTTGGTAACCTCCCCTATTTCATATTTCGGAATCGTGAAAATTATCTAATATTCCAAGTTATAACGGTTTTCATGATCAATAACCATGCTTGAACGCTTCAATATTTTGAGTTATTACGGTATTGATGGAAATATTTTGACATGTCACTTTACTGATGACAACAACAACCACAATCTGAAGTGAGAACTGCGTTTTATTTTGAGTTGATACCTTTTTGTTGATTCCTTCTTGCTTCACAATAAAGAAGACTGAAAATTTGGTTAAAAGAAGAAAAAACTCACGCGTAAAAAAACTCATGTTCAATAACGGAAATACTACCTTCTTGTATTTACTAAGTAAATCAAAATTATTGTTGAATACCTTTTTTGAGATTAGTAGAGGCAAGACTATTTCAAATTTATAATCTGATCTCAAAAATCACAGATGAATTAAAGTGGAAGCAGGTAACTTCAAGCATAAGTAGGAACTGTTAAAATAAAAGTCAGACTAACTTTTCATGGTTTATTTCTACTATCTCCTCTGGTATTCCAATACAATACAATACACAATGACTACTATTTAACTTAACACATTGTACATTCTTAACTCATCTCTTCTTCTAGAATTTTCTATCATAGAACACATATATTAATATTTAGGTTAGGTCACAGAACAGAAAAATTATTCTTATAACAATTTAGTGAGATTGCTCACAACATTACTTTTAACATTCCTCCTCAATCGAAACTAAATTAAGTCTATCGATACACATTCTGAAATTAATTTTACTTAAAGGTTTGGTAAAGACATCCGCTGTTTGATCTCGTGTATTAATATACTCTAACTTAACTAATCCACTTTCTACTAACTGTTTAATAAAATTATATTTGATATCTAGATGTTTCATTAATTTTTGATCGTGATTTTTAACAGCTTTAATGGTACTTTGATTGTCTTCAAATATACATACTTCTTTAATGTCTAATTTAAAATCTTTCAACAATTTTAATAACCACATCATTTCTTTTACTGCTTCACATAAAGAAACTAATTCAGCTTCTGCCGTACTGAGTGCGATACAATTCTGTTTCTTACTCCGCCAAATTACTACATTATCATATACTTTGAATAGATATCCGGATGTGGATTTCCTATCTTCATCCCTAGCCCAGTCCGAATCAGCGTAACCAACCAAGACAGAGCAGCTATTGTTACTGAAATATTTCAATTTTAGATTTAGTGTACCTTTGATATACCGTAAAATCCGCTTTAGTGCAATCCACAAATCATTACTTGGTTTGGATTGGAATCGGCTTAAATAATAAACTGCTGCATCTAAGTCTGGTCGAATTCCTACAGTGACATACATCAATGATCAATTAAGGATCGACATCTGAGTTCAGAGTATTGTCGATTAAACATTCACTGCTAGTCATTTTAAAATTAACATCCATTGGTGTAGCAATGGGCTTGCAATTTTCCATACCATATTTAACTAATACTTTTTCAAATAATCTGACCGATCCATTATTATGCTATCATTTGTTTTCACTATTGAAATACCCAAATACATCAAATTATTTCTTCCCAAATCTTTCATCCTGAATTCATTGCATGAAAAATCTTTTAGCTCAGAAATTTTCTTCTCATCTGTTCCTACAATTAAAAGATCATCCACATACAATAAAATATATATACGATCTTTGATGTAAAAGCAATAATCATTGTCCGATCTAGAAAACCCAAATTTTGTGATTAATTCATGAAAATGATCATACCAATATTTTGGTGATTTTTGAGCCCATAAAGTGATTTTGTAAGCTTTAAAACTAAACCATCTTTTACTTTGATGCCTTTAGGAGGGCTTAAATACACTTGTTCCTCAATACGCCCATATAAAAATGCTCCCTTGACATCCATCTGATGTATATCATAATTATTCTGTATTGCGATTGCTAAAACAATTCTTAAAGTTTGGAGTCGAAGAACAGGAGAATATGTATCTTCACTATGGTCCTTTTGTTGAAAACCTCGAGCGACAAGTCGGGCTTTATATATTGGTTCTTTATTTTTAAGTTCTTTTCTTGAAAATACCCATTTTGTGTCAATCGTCTTGATATTCTCAGGTTTCTTTACTTGTATCCAAGTTTTACTTTCCTCTAATATATTTACTTCCGCCTCCACTGCTCTCATCCATTTATCTCTGTCTGGCCGTTGATCTATTTCATCTATGGTTTTGGGAATATCATCATCATATTCCAACAAATAAGCGAACATTGCTTCTTCCTCGGATTCGGAATTTGTAATATAGTCTTTGTGCCATACCGGCTTGTTTCTATTCCTTTTTGTTTGTGAACTACTTTCTTCATGTACTGGAATAAATTCTTCCTCCTGAATGTTTGGCTCATCCTGTATGTCTTCGTTCATATTTCCTTCCTTTGTTTTACTTTCCTGTTATATCTGAGTTTCTCTATTTCTAATGAGTCTGGTGTATTCAACTTGTTCTCATCAAATACAACATTTCTTCCAATTTCTATTTTCCTTCTTTCAGGATCCCATAATCTATAGGAGCTGTTTGGCCCATATCCTACCATGATTAGCTTCTTTGCCTTACTGTCCAACTTTGTTCTTAATTGATCAGGCACATGTTTGTATGCTATGCTTCCAAACACTCTCAACTTTTCTAAGTTTGGTTTTGTTCCTTCCCATAGTTCGATTGGAGTCTTATCCATATTGCTGGTTTGACTTCGGTTTGTTAGATATGCTGAAACATAGATTGCCTCTCCCACATATCTTTTGGTAAATTTGAGTCTATTAAGAGAGTTCTAGCTTTTTCCACCAGAGTTCTATTTAATCTTTCCGCTTTCCCATTCATTTCTGGATTATATGATACTATATACTTCAACCTTATACCCTTACTTCTACAAAAAGGCCTTCATCTCATTTGAAGTGTACTCTCCTCCATTATCTAATCTTAAATTTAAAATATTTGTCCCAAAATGGTTTGTAGCGTAAGCTTCATATTCTCTAAAACGTTCAAAAACCTCAAATTTATTTTTCAGCAAATATATTATGTCCATATGAGAATAATCATCTAAAAATGTCACGAAATAACGAAAACCGTCCCAAGTTGTCAGAGAAATGGGTCCACATACGTCAGTGTGAACTACCTCTAAAGGTTTATTTGCTCTATATCCCTTTCCCTTAAATGGTTGCCTTGTCATTTTTCCCATTATACATGGTTCACATGTTAATCTTTCGAAATTCATATTGCTTAATTAATCTAACTTATCCATACCTTCCGCCAGACCACTTCTACTTAAGACTTTCAAATTTTGTAGGCCTAAATGTCCTAAACGCCTATGCCATAAATTGACTAAATCATATCTATAATTTAATGAGTTGAGAACGGTATAATTTGCCGAGTTATCTATTTCCATTTTAACTAAGTATAAAGAACCTTCCTTTTTTCCAATCATAACTGCTCTATCTTTGATTGACGCTTGTACTTCATTATTTGCAAATAATAACTTTAAACCGTTATTTTCTAGTTTTGAAACAGACATAAGATTCTTTTTAACATCAGGACAATAATATACATTCTTAATTTTACATGGAACTCTCCTATTATTAACAAAACTAATTGCATCAATATTTCCCTATGCCTTTAGCTTTTAAATAAACACCTCCCTTAGCTACAGATATCTTTTTAGGAATTTTAAACTCATTATAGTCAGAAAAAGCATTCAAGTCACTCACTAGATGATCGGAACACCCAGAGTCAACACACCAGGTTAAATTATTTTCAGCCAAGTAAGAATTTTCAAATGGCTCACCTGATCCTGTGTCTGTCATAAATACCACCTTTGCTTGGTCGTCCCTGTTGTCAGCTGTGGCTGCATAACCTCCTCTTGACCAATTCTGGAACCTATTTCTACTATATGTATTCGAATTCTGACCTCGTCCATTCTCATTTGTGTTCCTTGTTGAACCTTGGGTAGTTCTGTTCTGGTTTCTGTCGCCACGTCCTTGGTAAGTATTGTCAGGTTTATTTCTATATCTGCATTGGAATTTTTGTGCCCTCGTTTTCCACATATATAACATGAAAAAGCATAATTTAATGAACTGGATGTTTCAGCTACTGGTTTTGCTCTTTTCTCCTCTTCACCCAATAGTCTGTTTTTGACAAACCCTAATTCCAGATTGGGCTGAGTTTCAATGGCAGTGACTACTGCTTCAGAACTTTTGGGCATTGACATTAGAATGTAATTTATTTTTTCTTCTTGGCTTATTTCACCCCCAGAATCTTGTAGTTGTGAAAATAGTTCATCCAGTTTGACGAAATGGTTCTGCAATGATTCCCTTTCATTGAACATTATTTCATTTAAACTTCGTCGAATGAACAATCGGCTGCGCACTCCCCTCTGCTTGAATACCTGCTCCAGATTATAAAACATATCATAAGCACTTTCCATGTTTCTTATGTATTCCAAATGTGTGTCTGCTACTCCTCCAATTAAAATGGCTTGGGCTTTGGCTTCCCCGCTTTCATTTTCTTCGTTCAGACTATAATCTTTATTGAGAACTGCTTCTACAACTCCATTGTCCCGCAGGATACTTTTGATTCGAAACTCCCATGCTGAAAAGTTATTTCCAGAGAATGGGGTTAGGTTGTATTTTTCCTTCGTAGTCATTTTTCATAAACCAGGCTCTGCTACCACTGTTAAAATAAAAGTCAGACTAACTTTTCATGGTTTATTTCTACTATCTCCTCTGGTATTCCAATACAATACAATACACAATGACTACTATTTAACTTAACACATTGTACATTCTTAACTCATCTCTTCTTCTAGAATTTTCTATCATAGAACACATATATTAATATTTAGGTTAGGTCACAGAACAGAAAAATTATTCTTATAACAATTTAGTGAGATTGCTCACAACATTACTTTTAACAGGAACTAGTTACGAAAAGTTCTTTATCACATTTAGAAGACTTTGTGAAAAATAATGTTATCTGACGTTTCTCAGAGTTAACTCTTATCTCACGTGTGTTATTTAGGAATATTTGAACAAACGAATTTGAATAACATCTTGATCGTTTTTTGTCCTCTATCAAGGTAGCAAAAACAAGAAATTTATAAAATTGAGTACCAACTGACCTTCAAATAAGGAATAACTAGAATGTACAATGAGCAGAGGTTGAAAGTTAGTTTACAAAAATCACATTTAATATTATTCTCCTGTGTAGTGAAAACATACCAACTGACTCACAGATCCAAAATATTTTTGTAAAAATACTCATAGTAATACTGAGGAATAATTCTTCTCTGAATTAAATCTTTTATGTCTTTTTTTTTTAATTTCTGCTAAAGGAATTTTTTCCGAATAAGCTAGTACTAGGTGGCTTGGGATCTGTGAGGACATAGATGTTCTTGGACGACTTCTCTTGTTTCTTCTGACGTCAATCTCCTTGAATCCTTCAGTCTCGTAGGATGTTTTGTAGAAGAAGGAATTTGCTTGCTGTTTCTCTACACGAATAATTTTGATGTCATGCCAAGTAATCGTAGATCTGTCGGTGTTCACATTGAAATTGCTTCCCAAACTCTCAGCAAGGTTTTTAAGATCGTAAAATGTTTCGTGGTTAAGAATGTGCACCTTGTAGGGAAGGCCTGTTTTCTTCGCCGATTGAATCAGGGTCACGTATTGGTCTGGAACGTAGATCGGTGATGCACGTAAATATCTGGAAATTTGTTTTTCGATTACGCTGTGCACGTTGTCTCCTTCATTTTGAGAATGCCCACCAATGAGGAATTTGTGTGTGATGCTGCGGATATCCAATTCTTGAGTGGCGTGCAGGTACAAACTAACCAAGTATTTATTTTTTTGTTGGCCACAGCAATTATCAGAATAGAATATAACATCCAGTTCACCATCAGGACGTTGTTCCTTGAGGTCCTTGAGGTAGAGGTAGACGCAGCTTCCGATTTCGTTGGCTCCTCTCTTTGCCTCTGTCTCATTCCAAAAATAGCAATTTACGTTTCTAGCATGTAAATCACTGATGGTGAAGTTAAAACAATTCAATTTGCTTTTATAATAAAAGGATGAGACGAGCCCCCTTGGTGTTGGCATGACAGCTTGAAGATCGTAGACCGCGACTATAGCTCCGTATGGGTTATCCTTGTCCCTTCCTTTTTCTGCTCGTGACAGCTCTGTCTCCTTCTTGCTTGTGTTTTTCGATTGTGGCTTTCATGCTCTGCTTTTCTTCATCACTGGCATTATTGTAAGATTCACAGACATCACATTGAGCTTTTTTCGGTTTAAAAAAGGAAATGTTGAATTCTGTATTAAATATTCTATTGAACATGACAGAATTTGCTGGGGGCAACTTTTTTTGCTCCCGACTTGCTTTATAGTCCCTGAATAGGTCTGCAAGGCTCTTGCCACCTTCGATAAACTCTCTGGAGGTCTGAGCCCTCAAATAGTGGAAGGAATGCGAGGAATCAAACTTATGAATTGGCGGACACTTTCTTTGATTTCTGGGTCAACTGTTGGATGATTATTGTGTTTCCCGCGTCGATCTTCGGCAACGAATCCTTTAGAGGATTTTTTTGAGAATACAGTCTGTATTGTGCAAGCACTTATGTCAAGAGTGGTCATGAAAAATTGTTTGCAAACTCTCACGCGGACGTTATGCACGTCGAAAGAGAAGGCTCTGTTTAAGGCACGGAAGTTTTGAGTACTGGAGTATCGGTACTTTGGTTTTATTTCGTCACTGTATGATACAATGAACTCCCTCTGCCGCTGGACATCACCCAAACTCCAAAATCCAGAAAATAGCTGTTGACGAACTTCTTCCTGATTTGTTCCGAACATTTTAAACGGCATTTTGATCCACAAGGAGGTCGGATTTTCCTGGCACTGACTGAACGTTTGGATTTGTAAGATCCAAGACCGTTATTTCGAAGGGTTTTAATTTCCTCATAACCCAGTTGTCTGGGTTGCATGGCCGTTTTTTTCCTTTCTTCTGGCAAATTTCTTCTTCATCAAGACTACAATTTTCAAGGTAAGCTGAATTAGGGTTTCTGGGAAATTCCAGAGGTGAAGGATGTCTTGAATCTGAAATTCCAGCACCATTTGCGGATTTATGCCAGTGACTGACGTCACGAACGTTTCGGTTTTTCTCATTTACCTGGTCGGCGTCTCTGCTATCTGAAGCTGAAGGATCGTTTCCACCGTGATTGTGAATTTCAGTGAGGCCAATGATGGTTGGAGTTTCTTTGTCGATTACCGCAGAATAAAGAGGTCCTTTAATAGGGTCATTTTTTTTATTAGCAGTATCACGAACTGTACCACCTGTAGAATACCCTTCACTTTCGGCATGTTCTGGATCGAATAGTCCATCCGCGTTTATAATGAATTCTGCTTGTTGTATGAGGTCTTCGAATGATGAGTTCTGATTCATTCTGAAAAATCATCAATAGTGCAACATTTAGACTTGGCTTGAGGTAAAGCTGCTTTATCAATCATCAATAGTGTAACATTTCGACTTACCTGGATGAACTTCTGCTTTTTCAATCACAAAAAGAGTAATAACTAGAAATAGCGCTTCGAAAATTACGAACTTAAGTAATCAAGAATGTGATATCTCAAAATGACATATCAACTGAGCAAATCGATTCGCGTTATCTCATCGAGATCTATGTCACAATTGAAAATATGACTCTATAGACGAGTGGTGTGAAAAGCAAGTGAATCGTCGAGACCAATTCAACTGCTATCTGGCAGCCACTGAATTCCCTCAAGTTGGAACTGTTATTTGAGATTGATAGAGCTTTTTTTTCCGAATCCAGAGATACCAATAACTCAAAATCGTCATATTTTGAGTTGTTACACTATTGAAGCAAGGGTGCGATATGATATCACAATATTCAAAAGATATGTGGGCTACTGCTTGATAATTACACAATAAGCTATAATAATAAAAACTAGTGGAAAAGCCCGTGTCGCCACGGGCGCAAGTAAGGAAGCGCGCGGTCGTTATTAGCAAATGCCCCCCCTATAAGCAGCCGTTCATGTCATTATCTGTCTTATCCAATTTAAGTTATTACTTTCTTGATTGCCGTATGAACAGCAAACGTACTGCTGAAACAATTTTCCCGCACTGTGTAATGCACTAAACCCCGGTCTTACGGCAATTCGATAAGCGTAGCATTAAAGCATGGTCAAACGGTTACGCTGGGCTGTTGCACGTTCGTTTCTGTGGCTTATGTTGAGGCTGAAACCAAATTCGCCTTTTGGAAAAAGTAGTGGGTACGCCATTGGATCCAGGCGTGGGCTAAGATTTGATATTGTTTGCAATGGTCCATTTTTTGCATGAACCGCAAAATCAATATGTTCTGGCGGTTCTCCATTTTCGCCGACAAATATTGTTGCAACACTGTCTCCTGTCGGCAAATTGTATCTTCTAGGATCGTTGTCTGTACGCGCAAAAACCATTCGAATATCTGGTAATTCACGATTTTCAGCTATAGCTTTGCGACGTCCTTCTCGTAATCTTTCTCCCATTGTGTAAAAAGCGCTTGCAAATGGGTTATTTTCACGAAGCATTTCATCTAATCGAAGCATTGTCACTGGATTGCATCCTTGGTTAGCTGGGTGTTGGAATCTATGTTGCAGAGCTTCATTAGTATCAAGTGTGTAAAGTTGACAGAATCTGGGCGTGTTTCCAGGTTGCGGAATAATGGAACCAATTCTTCTGTATGATGTTCCATGCAGACAAAATTAATAAGGGCCAGTTGATGCAAATTCTCTTGAGCTAACTTTTTGGGAAGCAAACGCAAAGGCACTGTTATACTGGCGTATATTGTTTTGGAAATTCTTCGATTCTACATGTGTTCCTGTGACAGAAAACAGGGGAATTTCGTCTTTAACCGGAGCCCTTCTCGCTACAAATACTGATCGCATTGCGTAATTATTGTTATGAACGCGGCGTCGGTTTCTTACAGTTCGGGTTGTCCGGGTAGCGTTTCGAGAACCCACTGGTCTGCCTCGTCGTCGTGTTTCCATTGTAAATTGAAATTTTAAAATTTTACACTGGACCTAACTCAAAATTGAAAAATCGGACGTGACCCGTTTTCAATTTTTACCCAAAAATGGAGAATAACAATCTAAATTTGGGTTTTCAATATCTTTTTCAATTATAATTTTCTAAATTAACTCACTCGGTAGGTTTGGAAATTGAAATAAGCTTGAAATCAAACTTAAAATCAAGCTCGTCAAAACACGTCTTTCCTCTTTGAAAGTCAAAGCTGAAATTATAGATGTTTATTATAGTAATTAAACGTTATTAAGTTTGACAATTACTTGTAAAATGAAACTTTTTCAAAATCGCAGTTTCCATCATATATTTTCAAGCACGTTATATAAAATATAAATTGTTATAAAATTATTCAAATGCTTACTTTCTGACCAACTCAGGTAGTACTCTTGAATCTTTTTTAACTCGCTCCAACAGTTCGAGTTTCACTTTAGGTAATTTTATTCAAATAAGAAAATTTGAAAATTTTAACTATTGCAAATTCACAAATTATTTTATTCACAAAAATTCACTTCACCCTTTTAAATTGAAAGCCTACATAAAACCACTGAAATAAAGTGTTTTTCCTCTTCTAGCAATGTTACCATATGATTTATAAATCACATGTTATCATTTAAATACAATTGAAGTTAATAAAATTTACACCTCTTAGTTTTCATGTTGTATCTGAGCCGGAAAAACATAAATAATATCATCATCTGTATGCTTGATTGAGCAGACCATATTTACCAAAATATTGTCAACAATTTGTTTTTTTAAATGTATATTGACTTTTTTTGGCATCTTCGTTTATTTCAGCAATATAAGTTGACCAAAAAAATCGATTTGTAAGATTGTTTTATGGTTCTGAATAAACAAATCGAGTTCCACTGAAAAAAATGGAATCGATTTTTCAAGTCTTCAAATACCCTGGTTTAATTAAAATTCACTTCACCCTTTTAAATTGAAAGCCTACATAAGACAACTGAAATAAAGTGTTTTTCCTCTTCTAGCAAAGTTACCATATGATTTATAAGTCACATTTTATAACTTAAATACAAATAAAGTTAATCAAATTTACAAATGCTTGTAATGAGTTATATGACCGTAATGCAACAAGAAGAAATTAAAGCCCATATCAGTAAAAATTTATTGAGTGGTGGCGCCATCAATAGCGAAAACATGCCAAACACCATTAATTTTTAAGTTTTTTGTGTTTTTTAGAGAAATTATTGATTTTGGCACTTGTTATTTTTTTTCTGCATCAGTTTAGATGCCTACCGTTAATTAAAAAAAAAATTGATACAAATCGGTTGATTGGTTTAGGCGCTAGACCTTACTATGCATCATATTATCATAATAGAGTCTATGGGGCCTGAACAATTTCCATTTTTTTTTTTTTAATCTCAATAATTATTAACAATCAGAATAACATTCTATAAGTTAATGTGTTAAGAAGTAGTCAAGTGACTTAAATAGAGCGGGAAAAGATTATCTCCAGTGAGAGAATCTCATTATTCCATTAAATCAGCTGGCCAATGTCTCTTCAATCTTCTTGCTAAGGTGTTTGTCAGTAAGGGTTGGAGTAAAATATTTGAGTGGTTTTCCATTCTCGCGTGGTGGTTTCTGCTTCTATGCTTGATGACTTCTTCAACATATGGTATATTTAGGTTTTCATGTAAAGTCTGGTTGGACACATACCATGGGGCGTTGGCCATCATGCGAAGTATTTTCGATTGCGTTCTTTGGATCAGAGCTATGCTGGATTTGCTTGCGCATCCCCAGATTTCTATCCCATATGTCCATATTGGGATGATGATCGTCTTATATAACAATATTTTGTTTGTAAGTGGTAACTTGGATTTTCTTCCGATGAGCCAATTAATTTCCCTGACTTTTAGGTCAATTTGTTTTCTTTTTTGATTATATGTTCCCTCCAGGTTAGCCTAGTGTCTAGATGAAAGCCAAGGTATTTTGCTGATGTAGTTTTGGAATTACTATGTTGTTCAATTTGATTGGGGACAATGTTGCTTTCTCAGTGTAAAGTCTACTTGTTGAGATTTGGTTTCATTTATTTTTATTTTCCACTTTTTCATCCAGATTTGTAGTTTGTCTAGGTGTTCTTGTACTAGCTTAGTCGCTGTTGCTGGGTCTTCATGTACTGCCATTATTGTTGTGTCATCAGCAAATGTTCCTGTTGTAGTGTGAGCTGTTATTGGTAGATCTGAGGTAAAAAGTAGGTAGAGGAACAGGGCCAGCACGCTTCCTTGTGGAACTCCAGCTTGAATGGGGCTATAATCTGATACTTCTTGTCCTACCCTAGTTCTAAACTGTCTGTTTGTAAGGTATGAATTTAGTAAATTAAAGAATTTTAAAGGAAGAATATTTCTTATCTTGAATAGGAGTCCTGAGTGCCATACTTTATCGAACGCTTGACTCACATCCAGAAAGACTGAAGTGCAGTATAGCTTCTTTTCAAACGCTTGGTTTATGGTTTGCGTTATTCTATGCGTTTGTTGGACAGTTGAGTGATCTTGTCTGAATCCGAATTGATGTGAAGGAATCCAATGATCTATCGGAATTTCGGCGTTTATTCTCTGAAGTAATAACCTTTCCAATATTTTCGAGATTATTGGTAAAAGGCTTATGGGTCGATATGATGTCACTTCGTGTGGATTCTTGCCCGGTTTCATTATCATGAGTACTTCTGCTGTTTTCAGTGATTTGGGCCAGTGCCCGATTCTCAATATAGCATTAAAGATGTAGGTTACCATGACAAGCCCTTTCTAGGTAGTTCTTTGATCATCTTTGCAGTTATTCCATCAATACCTGGTGCCTTTTTCTGATTCAGATGAGTGATTTCTTTGTATACTTCTTTAGGTGTTAAGAACTTTATATTTTGAGTTTCTGTAGGGATGTTAGAAATATTTTCCTCAACAATTTCATCAATGACCCGGTCATTTGGTTTGAATACCTCTGTCAGGTGTAGTGCAAACAATTTCGCCTTTTCTTTTTCGCTTCTAGCCCATCTAGCATTGGTTTCAGTTGAGTTTTTCACTGGGACATTTTGTTCTGTTGGCTTTACCTTGGATTTTATAGGTCTCCATATTGAGTTGTCGTATCGGTTTAATCCGGTGATATATATATTGAATGATTCTTCCTTCAATTCTCTTAACCTATTTTTAAGTTTATTGCTTATATTATTGAATGCTGTTTTGTCTGCAGGAGCATGTGTGATTTGCCATCTAGATCTTATTTTGCGTTTTTTAGCAATGAGCTTTTTAATTTCTAATGGTATTGGTTCTGGTTTGTTTTCATTGTAATTTCTTGGAGTACTTTGGATGGCTGCATCCTTAAGTATAGTTGTAAATGTATCGAGTGTTTCTTCGATTTCTTTTTTTTTCCTTTAGCCTCAAGGATAGAGAGATCCGCTCATGAATTAATTTGCGGTATTCATCCCAGTTGGTTTTTCGATTATGTAGTTTTGGTGGAGACTTTCTATTGATTATCAAGGTGCTCAGTGACGCTATTACTGGAGTATGATCTGATGATAGGTCATAGCTTGGACATACATCCATATAATTTCCATGAACTCAAATATACACTAGACCAGAACAGAACAATCAAATTAATATTGCATATCATTATAATGAGAAAAAACAATTCAATCTTCACGAAATTATATAGCAAATCCATTACCACAAGCAAAATACTTGATTTTAATTAATCACACGATTTCAAACAAAAAAGAGCGATTATAGTAAACACTATAGATAGAGCAATTCAACTTTTATCATCAAGTTACATATCACTCATTTCGAATCAAGTATGCAACTTAGTAATCAAAAATAATTATCTACCCTCATAGGTAAATAAAATTAAAAGACCTCGTATTCATAAATATTACCACACACCAAATTCAAATGAAAAATAGGAACCGATTGCGTATATCTATACCACACTACCATATATACCAATATTGTCCGAAAAAATAGAAAGCATCGTTGAATCTTACACTAGTATAAAAATAACATACAAACCTTATACGCTAGTGAAGCCGCTCTTCTCAACGTCAAAATCTCGAAAACCAATATCTCAGGGATCCCACGTCATCTACGAAATTCCATGAAATGATTGTAAAGGAGTGTATATAGGACAAACTAAACAAAAATTTCACGGTCATATTCAATATTCAAAGACCCCAAACAACTCCATAAATAAATCGACAATAAATATACTTTCAACTTCGAAAATACAAAAATATTGGACAATGAGAATTTAAAAAAATGATTTATATCAAATAAAACTGAGAGCAATCAATGACAGAACAGATATTCAAGGATTATACAAAATTTACTCAACACTAATCCAAAAAATAAATAATGAGAATAAGAAAATGAAGAAGAACTGATTACACGTTGACAATTCCAAACATATGTGTGTGGCAATAAAATAACTGTTATCTCTTGATCATAAATAGATATATTAATTACGGAATCCCAAAAAATGAAATAAATATAAATGTGAAGAATTCATTGGGATAAATAAAGTTGATTAATTCAATAAAATACAGGGTATTTCACGAGGAACCTCACCCATATTTATACGGGAAACTACTGAACGTATTTTCATGAAATTCAGCACTTATAAGTATTTCACGATGCTGATGAAATCTAAAATATTTTCAAGGCATGAGCACCTCCGGTTTCAACTTCCGGTCAACTTCCGTTTTTCAAATTACAACACCATTATTTTATTGCAGAAATAGATTCCTTAGAAAATTTCAAGTTATTTTGATGTAACATTTTTCAGTTTCGGTTGGAAAATTCTCTCTGAGCGGGAATATTCGTAAAAAAAATCGAAAATAGAGCTCTGCTGAAACAAGAATAACTTCGAGGCTTTTGGATGGAAAATTTTCATTTTTGGGATTTTTTTAAGATGTAAGATTGATGTATCCACTTTAAAAATCGAAATCGCGATTCATGATACAGGGGGTGAAAAAATCGCTTTCAAAGTTAGGGATGACAAAATCGTGAAAAATCAATTTTTTCAAATTAGAACCTCATTTTTTTATGGCAGATATTGAATCTACGTTAAAAAATAATGTGAGTATATGCATCACACCCTTGCCCTATAGTGGATATTTTCTGAGTTATTCACAAAAAACTGTTTTTCGTCTTGATATTCAGCTATTTCTTTTCCCTTCACGCCAAAAAGATGAAATTTTCAGGAACTGTTATTTGAACCATGCTGTAGATTTTTCACCCCTTCTTGAAACCGACTTCAAGTTACTATTAGGAGAACCATGGCAAACTCTCGCAGTTATAACTAGAGAAGATGCTCAAAGTTTTGACCGTTAATTTCTTGACATTTATTTATACGTCTCAGGAATGCTTCGTGCGTTGCTCTTCTTATTTCATCGGGAGGAAGAGATCTGCAAAAGTGTTTAAAAACCAAATTGAGTTTCAAAACTATGAAAATTTTTTCACAGTTGAAGTCTCTATGGTGTCATCCAACTTCATCCCAAAAATAAAAATGTTCTACCGAGAGGTTTCCGAGATATCGGAAAATGCTATATATATATATCGGAAAAACCACATGATGGACCGTCGGGCAGTCGGAAATTCTTTCACAGTTGAAGTCTCTATGGTGTCATCCAACTTCATCTCAAAAATAAAAATGTTCTATCGAGAGGTTTCCTAGATATTGAAAAATGCTAAATATATATCGGAAAAACCACATGATGGACGATCGGGCAGTCGAAAATTTTTTCACAGTTGAAGTCTCTATGGTGTCATCCAACTTCATCCCAAAAATAAAAATGTTCTATCGAGAGGTTTCGAGATATTGAAAAATGCTATATATATATATATATATCGGAAAAACCACATGATGGACCGTCGGGCAGTCGAAAATTTTTTCATAGTTGAAGTCTCTATGGTGTCATCCATCTTCATCCTGAAAATAAAAATGTTCTATTGAGAGGTTTCGAGATATAGAAAAATGCTATATATATATATATATATATATCGGAAAAACCACATGATGGACCGTCGGGCAGTCGAAAATTTTTTCATAGTTGAAGTCTCTATGGTGTCATCCAACTTCATCCCAAAAATAAAAATGTTCTATCGAGAGGTTTCCGAAATATTGAAAAATGCTATATATATATATCGGAAAAACCACATGATGGACCGTCGGGCAGTCGAAAAATTTTTCATAGTTGAAGTCTCTATGGTGTCATCCATCTTCATCCCGAAAATAAAAATGTTCTATCGAGAGGTTTCCGAGATATAGAAAAATGTTATATATATATATCGGAAAAACCACATGATGGACCGTCGGGCAGTCGAAATTTTTTCATAGTTGAAGTCTCTATGGTGTCATCCAACTTCATCCCAAAAATAAAAATGTTCTATCGAGAGGTTTCCGAGATATTGAAAAATGCTATATATATATATATCGGAAAAACCACATGATGGACCGTCGGGCAGTCGAAAATTTTTTCATAGTTGAAGTCTCTATGGTGTCATCCATCTTCATCCCGAAAATAAAAATGTTCTATTGAGAGGTTTCCGAGATATAGAAAAATGCTATATATATATATATATCGGAAAAACCACATGATGGACCGTCGGGCAGTCGAAAATTTTTTCATAGTTGAAGTCTCTATGGTGTCATCCAACTTCATCCCAAAAATAAAAATGTTCTATCGAGAGGTTTCCGAAATATTGAAAAATGCTATATATATATATCGGAAAAACCACATGATGGACCGTCGGGCAGTCGAAAATTTTTTCATAGTTGAAGTCTCTATGGTGTCATCCATCTTCATCCCGAAAATAAAAATGTTCTATCGAGAGGTTTCGAGATATAGAAAAATGCTATATATATATATATCGGAAAAACCACATGATGGACCGTCGGGCAGTCGAAATTTTTTCATAGTTGAAGTCTCTATGGTGTCATCCAACTTCATCCCAAAAATAAAAATGTTCTATCGAGAGGTTTCCTAGATATTGAAAAATGCTAAATATATATCGGAAAAACCACATGATGGACCGTCGGGCAGTCGAAAATTTTTTCATAGTTGAAGTATCTATGGTGTCATCCATCTTCATCCCGAAAATAAAAATGTTCTATCGAGAGGTTTCCGAGATATAGAAAAATGCTATATATATATCGGAAAAACCACATGATGGACCGTCGGGCAGTCGAAAATTTTTTCATAGTTGAAGTCTCTATGGTGTCATCCAACTTCATCCCAAAAATAAAAATGTTCTACCGAGAGGTTTCCGAGATATCGGAAAATGCTATATATATATATCGGAAAAACTACATGATGGGCCGTCGGCAGTCGAAAATTTTTTCACACTATTGTACGGTTGTCCGGACGGACATATTCAATTTTTACCCTGTATTCTTCATCTGGAAGTTAAATCCTTCGATTAAGACCATTTTCGACTCTTTTGCGAAAATTATTGACATTTAGGATAAATGATAGCTTCTAGAACAAGTACCGGAAGCATAAGAAAAAACGAATATTTCCTACAAATTTACGTCTAGGGATTTTTCAAAATTACACGTGGGGATGGAAAACACTTAGACCTGGCAACTATGAGAGAGCTTGGTTTATCTTCCAAATACTCGACTGACAGTTCACTAGTCAATAAGAAAAATGACCTCAACAATCTATGGTTAACCTTAATGCAGTAATCAGAAAATCACTCTGTACCGAGCTCTGTACACTACTTTAGTATCTACATTATCCTAAATTCCACAGTAGTATCTACATTTAATCAATATGAAAATCTTTTCCATTTTTTAGGTATACCAAAGCGGAGGAATTCTTCAATGCAGCTTTGGATAAAATTTGCGTCCATGATAAAGCTCCTCTTGAACCAAGATGGGCACCTTTATTGAATAATTTAGGACATACAATGAGGAAACTGAAAAAATATGAGGAAGCCTTGTTTTATCACATAAAGGTATGTACAAGTTTTTTTTGGCTGGTTGAAATATCCATCAAGCTAAATAATCCAGCTCCTTGTTCTAGTAGAATAGCGTTCTATCGTTTTGCTCAATTGTCTGTAATTTTAGATTATCGAGCAGAAAATATCGATTGGGTTTGACTTCCCGATGAAAAATACAGGGTAAAACTGGAGTATGTCCATCAGGCCGGTTGTATACTCCCTATCTTCCGAAAGATATGAGCTAAAGTTTTTATATTTCCAACATGGGTTACTGTCTAAATATCTCGGATCCTTTTTGGGCCAAAACCGTCTAATGGTTAAGGATTTATGAGCATCTGAAATTTGGTTGCCTCAATAATTACTGATTTGATCCGAAATTTAAATAACATTGAAAGAGGGAAGTCTACCAGATTGGTTGAAATCTTTGGTCTAGAAACTTTTTCAAAAATCCAAAAAAATGTCCTCAATTACTCATAAGGTATTTGTCGTATTTCAAAAAAAATGTTGTGTCGTGGGACACCAGGTAGAAACAAAGTTTGCGCAAAAAAAAATTGTGCTCAATTTTATGTAGGTTTTCTTGATTTTTCTCGTAAATTTTACTGAAGTTTTTTTTAAGTACAGGAAATTATTTAGGATATTCAGTATTTTAGGAAATACTAAAGTACGTAAAAAAAAATCATAATTCAAATTTTCAATTAAAATAACAAAATATGTCTCTTTATTTTTGTTTGAAATCATAAGATTACATAGGAATAAATAGAAATAATTACAAAACAGTTTATTATTATTATAAGTAAGTCTTATTAATCAATCTCGTCATTAAATTCTATGGCTGAAGCTATTGGCTTGTGGTAACTAAAATACGGTACATATGTTTGTGTTTCTATTTTATGCAAATACCTCGAAAAAGCAACATCAATAGCAGAACCATATCTCGAATGTGTCCCTGTATCGAAAAATGGAAGGTCTTCCTATCCGGCCTGGTTTACAAGTCATATTAATGCTCGTCTTAAAACCAAAGATTCTTACCTATGCAAAATAGATCATCGGGAAACATTGGTTTCTTAAACGAGTATAAAAATCTTCGTAGATATGTGAAAAAGGAAATAGCTACGGCTAGCGCTAATTTCACAAGTAAGGCTGACGCAAACCGGTCAGACAATCTATCGGATTTTTGGGCTCATTTGAACAGCCTTCACAACACTCCTTCCATTACTGAATCGATGAACTATGGGGGTCACTCCATCACTGGCCCCCAAAACATAGTCGATGCCTTTGCATAATTTATTCACAGTTCTCATTCATTACCTCCACTGATTTTAGCACGCTGGTTGGCTCACCTGATAGTTCCTTTGCGCAAACTCTGACTATCTTGAAGATAAGCTTTATGAAAGTATATTGAGCACCAACTGGGATATTTTGGATGCATACGATAACGTTGATTTGGCATGTGATCATTATATAGCATACTGAATTGCTTATTTTCCGAATGTGTCCCCGTATCGTAAAATGGGAAGTCTTCCTATCCGCCCTGGTTTACAAGTAATACTATTACTCGTCTTAAAAGCAAAGACTCTTACCTACGCAAATATAGGTCATCAGGAAACATTAGTTTCTTAAAGGAGTATAAAGACCGTAGAGATATAAAAAGGGAAATAGCTGCGGCTCGCGCTAATTTCACAAGAAAGGCTGAGGCCAACCTAACAGATAATCCATCTGATTTTTGGGCTTACTTGAACAGCCTTCGTAACACTCCTTCCATTCCTGAGTCGATGAACTATGGAGGTCACTCCATTACCGGTCCCCAAAACATAGTCGATGCCTTTGCATCATTTTTTCACAGTTCATTCATTAATTCCACTGCTTTTAACACACTGGATGGCTCACCTGATAGCTCCTTCGCACAAACTCTGACTATCCCGGAGATACCGGAAGATATTGTACTCAAGTACCTCAAAAGCTGCAAATCTAATATGTCAGCAGGTCCTGACAGAATTCCATCTTTTCTGTTGAAGGACTGTGCGATTGTCCTCGTCAGACCTCTCACCATTATTTATAGACTGTCCCTTTCTACACATCATTTTCCTACTGTCTGGAAAGAGGGTAGAATAAGTCCAATATTCAAGAAAGGCAAAAGAAGCGATATTGAGAACTATAGACCAATTGTGATTCTGAACAACTTCAGCAAAGTTTTCGAAAAAATACTTTACGACATCATATATGTTCATGTGAAAAGCAAAATTTCTAATTGTCAGCACGGATTCATCAAAGATCGATCAACAGTAACTAACTTGGCTTGTTTACCTCAATATATCGCTAGTGCATTGGATGAGTCTTCTCAAGTTGATGTCATCTACACGGACTTCACAAAGGCATTTGACAGATTGGATCATGGTATACTTATAAAGAAGCTGTCTTCCTTCGGGTTGAATCTTGATTTTCTATATTTTTTTGAATCTTATCTTTCCTGTAGAAATCTGTATGTTCAGTGTTTTGGTTATAGGTCTTGTGCTTTTGAGGCTACCTCAGGTGTTTATATTGGGTCCACTCCTTTTCTTAATCTTCATCAATGATATCTGTTGTTACCTGACCTGTTCCTTCCTTCTTTATGTTGATGACTTCAAACTATATCGTCGCATTCTCTCTATTGAGGATTGTTGGGACCTCCAGGGTGACATTGATAGGCTAAACCGTTGGTGCAGGGAAAACTTACTTCCCCTGAACGTTCAAAAATGTAGCGTAATGTCCTTCAGTCGTAAAAGAACTACAATAGTTTTTAACATAAGTGGTTGCGTTCTTGGAAAGGTTGTTGAATTTAAAGACCTAGTTATCTCATTCGATCGTAGACTTAGTTTTGTTCCCCATATAAATTCAATCTTCTCGGGAAGCATCAAAATATTTGGCTTCATCCAAAGGAACTCAAAGTGGTTACAGAACACCAGAACGCTACTTATACTATTCAATGCACTTGTGAGGTAAAGGCTCGAGCACGGCCGTCTTAACTGTGTTAAGACGGCCGATGGCTCGAGTACGGGTGCCTAATTTGGAGCCCTGGTTATAGTGCACATGTCAATAGATTAGAGAATGTACAGAGGCGATTTCTGAAGTATCTATGTTTCAAAATTGACGGTATTTATCCGAAGCGTGGTATACCTCACGAAAATTTCCTGAGAAGATTTCAGGTTAATTCTCTAGAACGTCGTCGCACCTATTTAGGTGTTTTATTTCTGCGAAATATAATGATTGCCCTAACCTGCTGGGTCTAATCTGCGTACATGTACCTAGATTACCCATGCGTACTATTAGAACATTTTATTTACCTTGTCCACGATCTAACGTTCTTCAGTTTTCGCCCCTGTACAGAATATGTCATGACTATACGTCTTATGAAAATATCCTGGATATTTTTGCTTGCGAACCGGCAAGCATAAGGAGAGCTATTTTGGGCTCACTAAATGTGCGATAAATCTAGGTGTGATCTTTCTCATATTGACTTATTTCTTCTTCTTGTACTTGTTGATTTTTTTATTATTTTTTTTTGTTTAATTTACAGTTAAGTTTCAACATTTTTCTTTTTGTAAACACTTGTAATTTCCCATTCTTTAATAGGCCGCGGCTGTCGAATGGTGTATCGCTAAATAAATAAATAACGGAAGATAGTGCTCAAGTATCTCAAAAGTTGCAAATGATATGACAGCAGATCCTGACAGAAGTTTCTGTTAAAGGACTATGCGATTGTTCTCGTCAGACCTCTCTCCATTATTTATAGACTGTCCCTTTCTACACATCATTTTCCTACTGTCTGGAAAGAGGGTAGAGTAAGTCCAGTATTCAAGAAAGGCAAAAGATGCGATATTTGACAGACCTGATCATGGCATACTTATCAAGAAGTTGTCTTTTTTCGGGTTAAATCTCGATTTATCATATTTTTTGTAAATCTTATCTTTCCTGTAGAAAACTGTATTTACAGTGTTTTGGTTATAGGTTTGGTGGGTATGAGGCTTCCTCGGGTGTCCCTCAGGGGTCGATATTGGGGACACTCCTTTTCTTAATCTTCATCAATGATATCTGATGTACTTGACCGGTTCCTTTCTTTTTTATGTTGATAACTTCTAACTGTATTGTCTCATTCTCTCTGTTGAGGATTATTGGGACCTCCAGGGTGACATTAATAGGGTAAACTGTTGGTTCAGGGACAACTTTCTTCCCCTTCAAAAATGTAGTGTAATGTCTTTCAGCCATAAAAGAACTACTATAGACTTCCTTCATAATATTAGTGGTTGCGTTCTTTGTAAGGCTGTTGAATTTAAATTCTTATCTTATTCATTCTTAGTTTTGTTCCTCACATAAATTCAATGACCTCAGGAAGCATCAAACACTTGGTTTCATCTTAAGAAACTCGAAGTGGTTACAAGAACCCTATTTATACTATTCAATGCACTTGCGAGGTCAAGGCTCGAGTACGGGTGCCTAATTTGGAGCCCTGGGTATAATGTACATGTCAGTAGATTAGAGAATGTACAGAGGCGATTTCTGAAGTATCTATGTTTCAAGATTGACGGTGTTTACCCGAAGCGTGGTAATCACTTACGAAGCGAACTTGGGGGTTATTTTCACACTGATGTGAAAACAGCCGAGTAAAATAGCCGAGTTTTTTACAGAATTTTTCGTACGCCACTGGAATATTGGCCGGATAGCGATGCAAAAAATTTTGATTCGCCGAGATAATTTGGGATTTTTCTATTTTCTCGTTAGAATCTGGATATGGTACGTTCTCTACTACGATGGCCCATGATAAATCCATCACCAGCACTCATTCCACAGCACCCCCGGGTCAAATATGCCGAATGACGAACGAGTTTTCAATGAAAATATTCCTATCTGGCAAACTAGACATAGGATTGATGTAAATTTTGGCAATAGCGTCCAGGAAAATAAACAGATATTAACTTCATATGCCACTTTTACTTACTCCCCAGAAGTCAGTAGGTAGTCGGCCTGATTTATAAAAATTCATAAAAAATCAACCATAAATGAGAATGCCATCAAACTCCTGCAGAATTATCAACCTGTCGATAAAAAAATAATTGAGTAGTTATCTCTGACTTGCAACCCCTTGGAAGCTAAAATAAACGGCTTAATGATTATTCAAGCAGATTCGAATATCTCGAGAACTAGACATAGAATCGACACGAAATTTGGTATTTATTTTTCTCTCTAAATACAGAGAATATTTGTATGACTCACTTCTACTTGCTTCCCTTGGGGGGGGCTAGCCGAGTTTTCTGTGAGTAATTCATACCTGGGAAACTAGACATAGGATTGAGGTCAAATTTCACAATAACATTAAGAAGCATCAACTCATAATTTCTGCATATGCCACATTCACTTGCATCCCCCAGAAGTCAGTAGGTACAAATTCGCAAAAAAGCCTGATTTTTAAAAATTCATAAAAAATCAACCATGAATGAGAATGCCATCAAACTCCTGCAGAATTATCAACCTGTCGATAAAAAAATAATTAAGTAGTTATCACTGACTTGCAACCCCTTGGGGGGCCAAAATAACGGTTTAATGATTATTCAAGCAGATTCGAATGTCTCGAGAACTAGACATAGAATCGACACGAAATTTGGTATTTGATCTTCTCTCTATATACACAAAATAACTTTGTGGTTCACTACCACTTGCAGCCCCAGAGGGGGGCTGCCGAGTTCCAGCCAGAATTTTTAAAAATCAAGCTGAGTACCTACTGACCCCCCTGGGGGGTGCAAGTGAATGAGGCATATGCAGAATTTGTGAGTTGATGCTTCAAAATGTTATTGTGAAATTTGACCTCAATCCTATGTCTAGTTTCCTAGGTATGAATTACTCACAGAAAACTCGGCTGAAACTAGGCTAGGGTGCAAGTGGAAGTGAGCCACAGAGATGTTCTCTGTATTAAGAGAGAAGAATAAATACCAAATTTCGTGTCGATTCTATGTCTAGTTCTCGAGATATTCGAATCTGCTTGAATAATCATTAAGCCGTTATTTTAGCCCCCCAAGGGGTTGCAAGTCAGAGATAACTACTGAATTATTTTTTTTATCGACATGTGGATAATTCTGCAGGAGTTTGATGGCCATCTCATGTATAGTTGATTTTTTATGAATTTTTAAAAATCAGACCGAGTATCTATTGACCCCCCTGGGGGGTGCAAGTGAATGTGGCATATGCAGAAATTATGAGTTGATGCTCCTGGATGGTACTGTGAAATTTGACCTCAATCCTATGTCTAGTTTCCCAGGTATGAATTACTCACGGAAAACTCGGCTGGAACTCGGCTAGCCCCCCCCAAGGGGTGCAAGTGGAATTGAGTCACAAAGTATATTTTGTGTATATAGAAAAAAGAACAAATATCGAATTTCGTGTCGATTCTATGTCTAGTTCTCGAGATATTCGTATCTGCTTGAATAATCATTAAGCCGTTTTTTTAGCCCCCCAAGGGGTTGCAAGTCATAACTACTGAATTATTTTTTTGTAGATATGTAGATAATTCTGCAGGAGCTTGATGGTATTCTCATGTATGGTTCATTTTTTATGAATTTTTAAAAATCAGGCCGAGTACCTATTGACCCCCCTGGGGGGTGCAAGTGAATGTGGCATATGCAGAAATTATGAGTTGATGCTTCTGGATGTTATGGTGGAATTTGACCTCAATCCTATGTCTAGTTTCCCAGGTATGAATTACTCACAGAAGTATCGGCTGGAACTCGGCTCGCTTCATGGTTGATATTTTATGAATTTTTAAAAATCAGGCCGACTACCTACTGACCCCTTGGGGGGGGGGGTGCAAGTAACAGTGGCATATGAAGTTAATATCTGTTTATTTTCCTGGACGCTATTGCCAAATTTTACATCAATCCTATGAAATCCCAAATTATCTCGGCGAATCAAAATTTTTGCATCGCTATCCGGCCAATATTCCAGTGGCGTGCGAAAAATTCTGTACAAAACTCGGCTATCTTACTCGGCTGTTTTCACATCAGTTATTTTCACCCCCCTATTCTTTAAAATTGTTTATATCCGGAAACACGCAACAGAGCATATATAATGGCATTCGATATATAGTTTCATTGTATCAGTATAAATATTCAATAAATTATCCAATAATATGATATATAATGATGAAGTGTCAAGTGATGAAGTCGGTTCTAATCGCTCCGTAACTCCCGTTTTAGTCGATGAAAACTGTGAAATTAAGTGCAATGATTGCAAAGAAAAAGTGGCAGTGTATGCGAAATGCGTTAAATGTGAAGAACTTTTCCATAACTCTTTCTTGAATAAAACTACAGGCAAGTAAACTGCCCAGTGCCAACACGAATCATTGGACGATAAACAACCAATTTATGAATCCACCCTCATGACTGAAAATAAAATTTTCAAAATAAAGATAGCTTATTTGAAATCTCTCCTGGCAGAATCTGAGAATAAGAATCTGCTCCTTATTGAGAACAAAAGATTGTTGAATGTAAACAACAAATTGTTGAATAATAAAATCCAAAATATCGAAATCCTTATAAAAACAGGCAAACCGGATACAAAAATTCGGTGAAAACCAATAAACATGATAAGATAACCTTCGTAAACAATTCCTCGTCCGTCAAATCTTTTAGCTCTGTGATAGATCAAATGCCACTCTCAGCTCAAGTCACAGAATCTACATCACAAATGTCATCTGATTCTGAGGTTATCGTTCATGTAAACAAAATAGAAAATAAAGTTGCTGAAAAAAAACAATCCAAGAGATTAATGCAAAGAACACACCAAATGATGGAGGAAATATTGCAAGTAGTGAAGAAGAATGGTCAACTGTCAAGAGGAAATAAACATCCGCGAACGGTTCAAAAATTCTATCTTGGCATCAGAACATCAAATCAAGAGAGTCCAATTCATCAAATTTAAAATCCTATTAACATGGATTTCTGAAAAATAAGAATACAGAGATTGCCCTGTTCGAACTTGTTGATGAGATCCTCAAGGCACTTGAACTAAATCAAATTTCATTAGGATTGTTTTTAGACCTCTCCAAGGCCTTCGAATGTGTGAACCATCAGAGGTTGTTGGAGATCCTCGAGTTGTTGGAGATCCTCGAGGATTGCGGAATCAGAAATGAACAGCTGAATCTCATTGAAACATATTTATCATCTTGTTATCTGAAGGTGACAGTGGAGGTAGATGGACAAACTTTCGGCTTTGGTGAGAGGGAGATCTTGCTGGGTGTGCCCAAGGGAAGAATTCTTGGTCCCCTTCTATTTCTGATTTTTGTGAACTTCTTACCACAAACACATAATCTTCGACACAGCATCACATGTAGCTCCAAAGGTTCTTGCATGTACAACATCCCACTATTCAGAACATCAATGTTATCCTTACGAGATTTTGCTGATGACATCAACTATTTGTTAGTCATATTGATTTAATGAAACTTTATATCGAGTGTTTTATGCTCCTTTGCGTATTACCGCAATTATTAAAAAATTTTAAAACATAGGGGGAGAAAATATTTCCTGGTCCCCTTTGCAAGTGGACCAAAATTTTATTGCATATTTATATTGATATAATAAATCTATATACCGAGTGTCACTATGCTCCGTTGCATATTTCCGGAGATGAAAAATTTTGATGAATAGGGGGGGAAAATAATCCCCTGGCTCCCTTTGCAAGTGGACCAAAATTTTATTGGATATTCATACTGATATAACAGAACTATTTTCCGAGTGGCATTATGCTCCGTTGCGTATTTCCGGAGATATAAAATTTTGAAGAATAGGGGGGTTAAAATAACGCGATGGCTCCCTCTGCATGTTGAACAAAATTTAATTGGATATTCATACTGATACAATTAAACTATACAGGGTCTTTCACGAGGAACCTCACCCATATTTATAGGGGAAACTACTGAACGTATTTTCATGAAATTCAGCACTTATAAGTATTTCACGATGCTGATGAAATCTAAAATATTTTCAAGGCATGAGCACCTCCGGTTTTTCCGGAAATGACGTCAACTTCTGTTTTTCAAATCAGAATACCATTTTTTTATTGCAAAATAGATTCCTTAGAAAATTTCAAGTTATTTTGATGTAACATTTTTCAGTTTTGGTTGGAAAATTATCTCTGAGCGAGGTTTTTGGATGGAAAATTTTCATTTTTGGGATTTTTCAAGATGTAAGATTGATGTATCCACTTTAAAAATCGAAATCACGATTCATGATACAGGGGGTGGAAAAATAGCTTTCAAAGTTAGGGATGACAAAATCGTGAAAAATCAATTTTTTCAAATTAGAATCCCATTTTTTTATGGCAGATATTGAATCTACGTTAAAAAATAATGTGAGCGTATGCATCACACCCTTGCCCTAAAGTGGATAATTTCTGAGTTATTCAAAAAAAACTGTTTTTCGTCTTGTATTTTCAGCTATTTCTTTTCCCTTCACGCCAAAAAGATGAAATTTTCAAGAACTGTTATTTGAACCATGCTGTAGATTTTTCACCCCTTCTTGAAACCGACTTCAAGTTACTATTAGGAGAACCATGGCAAACTCTCGCAGTTATAACTAGAGAAGATGCTCAAAGTTTTGACCGTTAATTTCTAGACATTTATTTATACGTCTCAGGAATGCATAGTGCGTTGCTCTTCTTATTTCATCGGGAGGAAGAATCTGCAAAAGTGTTTAAAACCCAAATTGAGTTTCAAAACTATGAATCTAAAAATCTAAACAAACCTGAACGAATTTCTGACTCGTTCTATGCAGTCTTCTTTATCAGTCCGGGGAGTTGAGTAGACAATATCTTTTATCCTACCCCAAACATAATAGTCTAAAGGAGTTAAATCGGGTGAACGTGGTGGCCAAAGATGTGAACCTTTGTTTGCCAACCATCGATCTTCAAATAGCCTATATAGGATATTTGACACATTGAGTGAATTGTGTGGAGGCGCGCCATATTGTTGATACCATAAGTCATTATGGTTCTGTACTAACGGCTCAATTATTTGAGTCAATATGTCAGAATTTCTATCTCCTATGGGAGAACATTCTTTAAATAATGCAAACATGTGTAATGTTCTATCTTACCAGTTAAAGTCCCATCATAAATGTGAACATCGAGAATTGCATTATTTTTGATGGCGCAAAAAACATTGAAACTCCAGGTCTCTTGAAAGTTCTATTGTCTGAAGTGGTGGTTGTTCTCTTCATCCCAATAATGACTGTTATGCCTATTGAAAGAACCATTCTTTGTGAATTTAGATTCATCTGTCCAAATTATACAGTCCAAAAAGTTTTCATTCTCTTGAAATCGAATCATCATAGCTTTGCAAAACTCTGTTCTCCTGACGAAATCAGGTTCCTTCAAATGCTGTACCCTATTAAATTTATATGGGCGCATTTTATGTTTTTTTATATTTTTTTATTCTCCAAACACTCGATTGAGATAATCCCAGAGCAATCTCACAACTTTGAGAGAATTTTGAGGATTCACGCGAAAATATGCAAGAACTGTAATTTTGTTGTTCTCATCTTCTACTACACTTTTTTCTCTGTGTATAGTTTTCTTAACGAAAGATCCGACATTTCTCAAGTTTGTCATGGTTCTGTTAATGGTATCTCTCGTTGGTCTGGGTCGGTCAGGAAACCTCTCAATGAACAGTCGAATCGTTCTATCTACAACTTTATTACATTCTCCATGAAGTAGAATGAGATTTAAATAATCTTCATTGGTAAAATTAGGCATAGTGTGCGATTTTATAACTTAATACGAATTATCACCAAATTAATACTAAACACAAAATGCTACTGAATAAAGAGGAATTTGGCAAATGTAATTAATGATATCTATCATTAAAAAAAAAGAATGTAAAACATGGTAAGTTTTTGCATATGGTTCATAAGGAATCATTTATTTATCACTGGAGAGAAAACCGATGGCCGATTAGTTGAAATAAAGAGGTTTCTGATACAAATTCAAATCCAAATTCGCCATCTATTTAGGAACAACCTGTAACTTAGCTGAAAATTCAAGACGAAAAACAGTTTTTTGTGAATAACTCAGAAAATATCCACTTTAGGGCAAGGGTGTGATTCATACACTCACATTATTTTTTAACGTAGATTCAATATCTGCCATAAAAAAATGGGGTTCTAATTTGAAAAAATTGATTTTTCACGATTTTGTCATCCCTAACTTTGAAAGCGATTTTTTCACCCCCTGTATCATGAATCGCGATTTCGATTTCTGAAGTGGATACATCAATCTTACATATCAGGTAAACAGTCCGCAGTTTATGATCATATCGTGACTGAAGAACATCATATGGATATCGTAAATTTTAAAATCCTTCACAAATGCGAGAAAGGCCTGAAATTAAATTTGCTGGAAGCGATGGAGATAACAAATCTGTTCAATATTCCCAATGTGTCCCCACTTAACACCCAAATAGAAATAAACCATTCACCACTTTTGAATATCCCATAGATTAAAAACCCCACGAAATATTTTAGTCTGTACCTAACACCAGAAGATGGTTTAACAACCAGAAACCGGTCGTGTAATAATATCAATAAAGTGAAAATTAGACAAAAATAATTGTTTTCTTTCAATATTCAAGATGGATTTTCACAAAATAAATGAGTCATCAATTCATTCTAATGTAAAACATGGTAAGTTTTTGCATATGGTTCATAAGGAATCATTTATTTATCACTGAGAGAAAACCGATGGCCGATTAGTTGAAATAAAGAGGTTTCCTGATACAAATTCGAATCCAAATTCGCCATCTATTTAGGAACAACCTGTAACTTTTTTCTCTTGCATATTGAGGTAGTAAAATCTAAAACATGGTTTAAGTAACAGTTCCTGAAAATTTCATCTTTTTGGCGTGAAGGGAAAAGAAATAGCTGAAAATTCAAGACGAAAAACAGTTTTTGTGAATAACTCAGAAAATATCCACTTTAGGGCAAGGGTGTGATTCATACACTCACATTATTTTTAACGTAGATTCAATATCTGCCAAAAAAATGGGGTTCTAATTTGAAAAAATTGATTTTCACGATTTTGTCATCCCTAACTTTGAAAGCGATTTTTTCACCCCCTGTATCATGAATCGCGATTTTGATTTTTAAAGTGGATACATCAATCTTACATCTTGAAAAATCCCAAAAATGAAAATTTTCCATCCAAAAACCTCGAAGTTATTCTTGTTTCAGCGGAGCTCTATTTTCGATTTTTTCAAATTTTCCCGCTCAGAGAGAATTTTCCAACCAAAACTGAAAAATGTTACATCAAAATAACTTGAAATTTTCTAAGGAATCTATTTCTGCAATAAAAAAATGGTGTTTTAATTTGAAAAACGGAAGTTGACGTCATTTCCGGAAAAACCGGAGGTGCTCATGCCTTGAAAATATTTTAGATTTCATCAGCATCGTGAAATACTTATAAGTGCTGAATTTCATGAAAATACGTTCAGTAGTTTCCCGTATAAATATGGTGAGGTTCCTCGTGAAAGACCCTGTATAGGTCAAACCGGAAGAGCAAAACAGCTGTCGTTAAAAAAATAAACATTTTTGTAAATTGAAATTGTTTCCTTTTAATCAATTAATTACAACGAAATAAAGTTTTGAGGAAATAAAACTTCATCTTCTATATAAAAATCTTTCATTTTTCATTACAGGCACTTGCACTGTTACCAAAGACAGCATCAATTTATTCTTCAATTGGTTTCGTGCATGCACTCATGGGTAATACACAAAAGGCTGTTGAGTGGTTTCATAAAGCGCTAGGTTTGGATAGAGGTGACACATTTAGTTCGACTATGTTGAATTGCTTGCTTGAAGAGTTGGTCGACACAGAACCCCCATTTGAAGGTAAGTTGAAAGTTTAGGTTATTTAAATCAATTCTTTCATATTCCTCAATATATGATATATGAACACTTTCGAGGTTATGGAATCATGTTTAAAAAAGAAGTTTATTAATTACTTCAAGCGACGTTTCGCAACTTCATTGTTACTTCTACAAAGCTATACAATAAGAAAAAAAAGAACAGCGCTTTGCTCGAATGTCTTTAATCTACTAATATCCATCTGAAAATGGTCTCGATCGATTGTGCTTGACTTCCTGATGAAGAATACAGAGTAAAACTTGAGTATGTCTGTCCGGTATACTCTCAATGTTCCGAAATAAATGCGCTAGAGTTTTCATATTTTGAAAATAATTTGACAAATAACAAAAACAGGAGCTTACTTACTTAATAATTGAAAAACAGGAGCGGCTACAGTACAGAACCCTGAGGAATGGCGAAATTAATATTTTTTTCTTGCAGGAAACAGACACCAACTCTGTTGAGGATTGTTCTATTTTCAAAGTAACTTCGAATCCATCTTAGATATACAGGGTGTTCCTGAATTGAACATACAAATAAAGTTGGGAGATTACTTAAATAAGTTTAACAAAAAGGCCCTTTAACATGTGGTCGCAAACGTTTTGTTTTCGATATACAGAAGATTTCAAGATTTTTTTCTCATAGTAACAGTTTCTTTCAACTTTACTGTTCAATAATTTGATATGTCAAAATTGACACTGAATTCATTCATCATACGTAATGAACTATGGTCACTAATTGTTTTTCCATCTCTGCATCTAGTTTGAAGTCATTTAAATATATTATAAATAATAATGGTCCCTGAATACTTCCTTGTGGGATTCCTAGGATTAGTTCTTCTAGATTCGATCTGATAAACTCTACATGCATTTCCAATTCAACCCTCTGTTGTCTGTGTGCTAAATAAGACTTGACCTATTCTAGCGCTGGTCCTCGGATCCCATAATTCTATAGTTTTCTAAAGAGTTTTCTGCTGTCCAAACAGTCATACGCCTTTGTTAGGTCGAGAAAAATTCCCATTGCCAATTCTTTGTTTTCTAAAGCTTCCACTACTTTGTTGATAAATTGAAAGATTGCTGTTTTTATGGATTTTCCTTTTAAGTAACCATGCTGACTTTCTCTAAATATTTTATTCTCTATTAGATATCCCATTATTTGTTGGCAATACCTACACCATTTTCATGATCTTGGAGAAACTAGGTAAAATCCTTATAGGTCTGTTGTTCAAGTCGTCTTTATCACCTTCTTTATGAATTTGTCTCACAATTGCTATTTTCAGTTTATCAGGAAAAATACCATGCCTCAGTGAGTTGTTAATAATATGAATTATATGTTGAATTATTTCTTCGGATGTTTGTTTTATAATGTGGTTACAGATTTCATGATATCCACTTGAATGTTTATTCTTCAATGACTTTATAATTGTTTTTGTTTCTTCTTCTGTAATTATGAATTACTTAATTATTATGAATCAAATGGTCTCTTTTTAAGTTACCTTCAAGATTATCTGATATTTTTTATGATTGATTTGTAGGTACTCATTAAATTCAAGGGAAAGCTGCATTAAATTACGATATGCTATTTTTCTATTTGTTTGCAAGCAACAAACACCTTCATAAGTTGAAGGTTATACTTTTTGTCATAGAATATAATCTAAATTGTCAACGGATAAAATATTTATAATAATTTGAGAATATTCATTATTGGCATGTTGTAGAAATATAACTGATCAAGTATCATAGCAAATGGTACGTATTGATTAATTTTGAGAATTTATTCTGCAACTTCGTTTTTAAAACCAGTAGAACAAAAATATCCTAATAGTAGTTCTCCTCATTATTGAGCGTTAACCTTACTAAAACAACCTACGTTACGATTCATTTAAATTTCTAAAAATTGAAAATAACATGTTCAGATACACAAAGTGTTATATTAGCGAATTAAACTGAAGAAGTGTAATGTATTGCAGTTAATTACTGTACTCAGATGACCATTGTACATGCGCCGATATGTTATCTATATGTACGCATATGTGTAGGCTGCAGTCGGTCATTTTGAATGCGAAGAATTGTTTATTAATTTATGCATATTCGTAAATATATTACAGTGACGACGAGTTTTCGAACCTCCGTTAAACGTTATAGACTTTCAGTATGAGTGATCCACAAAATAATTCATATTACGGACACTTACGTGAATTTAACAGTGATGCAGGTGATTGGACCATCTACAAACGTAGATTGGACAATTATTTTTCGGTGAATGATATCGCAGATAATGAGAAAGAAGGCAATTCTGCTGAATTCTCTGAGTGAAAACGATTATAAATTGATTTATAATCTCTGCGTGCCATCTCCACCTGAAGAAAAGTCTTATGAAGAATTAACACTCGATTTGGATGAATACTTCAGAATTCCAGAAACATTTTTTGTGGCAAGAGATAATTTTCTTGCTGCATTTATGGAATCGAGTGAAAGTCCGAATGAATGGGCAGCGAGATTAAGAAGTTTAGCTCTCAACTGTCAATTCCGAGGAACAGAAATCGACATGATGCTAAGGGATCGATTCGTTATTGGATTCTGCAAGGGTGAAGTAAGGTCCAGACTTTTCAAGGAACCACAAAATTCGACATTTTCTGACGTCACAAAATTGGCATCATCAGAAATGGCGGCGTTCGGTCAGCGTCTCCCTCAAGTCAATATGGAACCGGATCTCCACCATATTGGAAAAATCAAACGTCAAGATGCGCAGGCACCTGTCAACAGAACCCCTCAAGGTCAACAAGCCAGTGGATCACAGAAGAAGTTAACTGCAGGATACGTCAAGAAGTGTCAGTGTTGTGGACGGAAAAATCACGTGACTGCGCAATGTCATTACAGGGAGTATATCTGCCACAATTGTAAACAGTCACTTGGCTCCCCTGTGTCCGGGAAAACAAAAAAATGATAAATTCAAGAAAAATCTATTTCAAAATTACATTGAACAGAATATATTTTCCGTGAATCACCGGAAATTAATATCAGCACCTTACAATGTTGAAATTCAAGTAAATGGTGATTATCATTTGTTTTTGTTGGACACAGGCGCCAGTATTTCCGCTATTTCCGAAAATTATTTCAGAAAACATTTTTCCACTTTCGCATTGCATTATTCAGACGATAAATTCAATGTATATAATGGAAAGAAAATTTCAACTTTAGGTTATTGTCTATTACCAATTTTGTATAATCAAAGGTTAACAACTCTTAAAGTTCATGTGGTTCTCAATGGTGGCCCTCCAATTTTGGGTCGAGATTTTATGGAATTTCATGGAATAGGTTTATCTTCAATGAATTTCGTTTCAGATAAATCAGATTATTTACTGAAAAAATTTCAACACTTATTTGATGGTGAATTAGGTAGATTCAATAAGAATGTAATTACATTGAAATTGATTGATGAAAATGTATCTCCTAAATTTATTCGATCACGTCCTATTATACCCTTTGGTATGAAAAAAAAAAGGTAGAAATTGAGTTAGAAAGATTGGTAGCTCAAAATATTTTGAAGCCGGTGGAATATTCGAGATGGGCAACACCAATTGTTCCCATATTAAAAAAATCAGGTGATATAAGAATTGTGACTATCAACCCTTTGATTGAAATTGATCAATACCCTTTGCCTAATATTCAGGAATTATTGATTGAGCTTCAAGGTGCTACCATATTTTCTAAAATTGATTTAGATCAAGCTTATGCACAGTTAGAATTATCAGAAGACTCAAAGGAGTTAGTCACTATCGCTACTCATAAAGGCCTATTCCAATATCAGCGACTTCCATATGGCGTAGCTCCAGCACCTGCGAAATTTGCAAAAACTATGGAATCACTTTTGTATAACTTAGAGGGAGCAATTTCTTTCTTAGATGATATTTTAATTTTTGGTTGCGATGAAGATGAACATTTCGAACGTCTTCAGAAAGTTTTACAGACACTTCAAGATGCTGGTTTAAAAGTGAGTTCATCAAAATGCCAATTTTTTCAAGAAAAGATTAATTACTTAGGTTATATCATTAGTAAAGATGGTATTCACATGTGTGAGGATAAGGTTCAGGCAATTAAAAATGCTTGCGCCCCCAAGAATGTGAAGGAATTGCAGTCGTTTCTGGGAATGATAAATTTTTATTGTAAATTTGTACCAAACTTGTCGAACGAGTTATATCCTCTACACAAGTTATTACGAAAAGGCTTAGTTTGGAATTGGAGTAGGGAATGTAAGGATTGTTTCGAAAAATTAAAAAAACTAATATGTTCTTCAAGAACTTTAATTCAATATAATCCCGAATATGAACTGAGATTAACTTGTGATGCCAGTCCTTATGGGATAGCCAGCGTAATTTCACATGTTTTGCCATGTGGCGAGGAAAAACCAATTGCTTTTGCATCAAGGACGCTAACTAGTCGGAAATCAAATATGCACAGATTGAACGTGAAGGTTTAGCAATAATATTTAGTTTGTCAAAGTTCAATCAATACTTTAGGAAATTCACCTTGGTGACGGATAACAAACCTTTGGCGGCTATTTTCAATCCCAAGAAAGGTATTCCTCAGTATTCGGCAAATAGGTTACGCAGATGGGCCGTAATATTATCAAACTACGATTATAATTTAGTTCATGTTAACTCTACAAATAATGTCGCAGTTTTTTTTATCACGGTGCTCTCCAGAAAATGAAATAAATGATGAAATCAATCTATGGATCTGGATTATGATTGTTTTTTTCTGAATATGGAAGAATTTTGCGTGAATTATGAGGAAATAGTTGAAGTGATTGCAATGGATGAGATTTATAGGAAAATTTGTTCGTTTATTAATAGGGGTTGGCCAAAGTATGCAAAAAAGGACGCGGTTCTTAAAAAGTATTTTCCTATCAGAAATCAATTAAGTATAGAAAATAATTTAATTTTATGGAATAATCGCAAAATTATTCCCAATAAATTGAGGAACAAGATACTGAAACAATTACATTCATCACACTTTGAGATGGAAAAAATGAAGTCAATAGCACGCTCATATATTTTTTGGCCAGGTATCAATTACGATATAGAAAAGTTTATTTTAAATTGTTCGGATTGCACGTCGAATATGGCGTCGCCGTCCAAGGTTGTACTTCAGCCATGGAAGTGGCCCGAAATTCCCTTTTCATGTCTCCATATGGATTACTTGGGCCCATTTTTTGGAAGACATTTTTTTATTATTCTCGATGCTCACTCAAAGTGGCTAGAAGTTTTTCCAACAAATCAGATTTCGACTGATTTCACAATTAAGGTACTTTCAAGCTTATTCGCCAGATTTGGCCTATGTTATACAATAGTTTCGGACAATGCTAGTGTTTTCACGAGTAAAAAAATGAGTGATTTTCTTAAAAAATTCAGTATTGAATAACGTAACGTCTCCACCAAGATATCCGCAATCTAATGGTGCTTCAGAAAATGCGGTAAAAACAGTTAAAACCGCTTTGAAAAAAATGTTGAGTTCAGGGAATATTGTGGACATCAATTTAGCTCTGAATAATTTCCTTATGGATTATCGTAATACACCTCACACTACTACAGGAGTTACACCTGCGAAACTTGTTTTTGGAAGAGAACTCTCAACAAAAATTAGTCTTCTCAAGCCGAAAAATTTGGATAAAGTCAAAAGTAGTGTTCTCAGATCTCAAACGGCCCAAAAGAGATATTACGGCGGCGTAAAATTCAATAAATATCTTAGAGAACAGAAAATATTTGCAAGGGATTATAGACAAGAAAATCAAGCAAGATGCAAGGCGGAGTCATTGAAAGAATTGGTAGAAATACATATTTGATTAATATTCCAATTTTGAATCAAAAGTGGAAACGTCATCATAATCAGTTGCGCAGAAATATTTCTGAACATAATATACCCTTAAATGATGAAAATAAAATTGATGAATTAATAACACTACCAAATCAGGATCATCCTCAGGCAAGTAGTCCTAGTGCTAAACTAGTTAGGCCTAAGAGAAATATCCAACCAACTGATAGGCTGAATTATGAAAAATAAATTTGCCATTCCGAAATATTGTTTTATTGTATAATAGGATGAATGTAAATATTATATGTAGATTAAGTATCCTTTAGAAAATAAGTAGTAGTAAGAAAATTTTGCGAGATTTATAACATTAAGTAAGTAGGGAGGAGTGTAATGTATTGTAGTTAATTACTGTACTCAGATGACCATTGTACATGCGCTGATATGTTATCTATATGTACGCATATGTGTAGGCTGCAGTCAGTCATTATTTTGAATGCGAAGAATAAAGATTGTCCCTCAATTGTTTATTAATTTATGCATATTCGTAAATATATTACAAGAAGTATTTACGTTTAATCCACCATCAACAAGATAATTTTCCAGTGTGTCTTCTTAATTTGCATCGGTCCACAGAAAAGTTTAAATGGTTCCAATTCAATAGCAATTCAATGATGATAATGATTTTCCAAAAGGAAAAAGTATGGCAACGTGGAATCATTTCTGCCCATTGATTTTTTCCAGTTAGGGTCGGATCCAGGAAAAGGAGCAATTTTCTCAATGTTTCTCCAAATTTCATATCATTCAACATCGAATATCTTGGAAACAGTGCATTTTAGGAAGATGAATATAGAAATAATAAAATCTCCTAAAATGTTCGAGCATGCCAGGATGTGTTCACTAATTGCGTATTTTTCAGTACTGAACAGAAAATGCTAGGACGTGTTTAGTAACTGCCTATTACAATACCTCTCAATAGTTTTACTGAGTTGTTGATAAAT